>LR812527.1:19678314-20100814 GCA_903798195.1 Danio kyathit
TATAAAATTGCGTATGGAAGCATTGTCAATGCACTGTGATGCACCAAGATATCGAATTGAACCGAATCGATGGCATGATAATCATAACCAAACCATAAGACCAGAGTTCCACATCAAAGTTCCTGAAAGCAAAGAAGGTCAAGGTGCTCCAGGATTGGCCAGCCCAGTCACCAAACATGAACATTATTGAGCATGTCTGGGGTAAGATGAAGGAGTAGGCATTGAAGATGAATCCAAAGAATCTTGATGAACTCTGGGAGTCCTGCAAGAATGCTTTCTTTGCCATTCCAGATGACTTTATTAATACGTTATTTGATTAATTGCAGTAATGTATGGATGTGGTCAATCAAGCTCATGAGTCATACACAATATTAATTATTTTGCACTGCATCACCACTTTATATTCTATACTGTACATTATTTCTGTTAAGTAACAAGACTTTTGTCTAAGCAAAGTCAGACCTTACTGTCCTAATTAAATAATTAAAAATCAAGGCATTATCTTATTTAATTTTGGTAAAATAAGCATAATATAGAGGCCTTTAGGCATTCATATAAGCTACTTTTGATACCAAATGATCAACTAGTCAAGTTATTATTTTTGTTCCTAAAACTTGGATAGGTGACAAGACTTTTGTCAGATAGTAAATATATATAGTCAATTTATCATAAAAAATATATTTTTATTATACATTTTACAATACACTTCTTTGCCTTGTTTGGCTACAATTTTTTTCAGTGGTGTACCACATATATTAGCATGCAGTCTATAAAGTACCCTTTCTATATTTCAAGACACTACTGACCATAACAGTGTTTAGAAACTAGGACTTGTATATCAAAAGGTCAAGGGAATATTGATTTTTTTAGTATAAAAACATCCTTAAAGTTTCAGAACTTAAAACTTCTTTGTTAGTTCAAAAACAACTTTCAATGAAACCAGGCTACAGTAACAGAACCACTTTTTTTGTTTAGAATTAAAAAGCAATACCCAATAAATAGTGTTGCAAAAGCAAATTTAAGAGAAAAGGCACTGCCACCACACAGATTTACCTTGATTTTACATTACTTTGTCTCTTGTGGAACTTTGCTTGAGTGCTCTGCTTCTCAAGTAAAACATCCAAAAAAAGTTGTCCATATAGAGATAGATAGGTGAGGCAAACATATTCAACTACAAATCATCATAGACCCTGTTAAGTTGGTTTATGGTATTTATTTGGTGTTTTGTAGAAAGATGTCTGGATGCAGACTGGGTGCAGTTGCAAGCTGAGATGCATGCAATGCTTTTAAATGCGCACACCTACAGTAACCCCATACTACTCCTCACAGTGGCGTCACTAGCTCCATTGAGTGCATTGTGTCTTACATTGCATGTCTGAGATATGCAGTCTCAGCTTGCAAATCCAGGTCTGCATCCAGATATTATTGATTTTGCTTGTATAAAACTTTGTACACAAACTTGCAAATGGATTTTTTACTAGACTATCACTTTGTTATTATAGTGAGACTTTATTCATAATAGAAAAGACAAAATCATCTTTTTCTGATGGATAAAAATCTTTAAACGGTCAAAATTACAACAGCAGATTGTAATTCTGCTGCATCCTGTTGTCACAGTGTTATGCTGAATGCAGTTGTTGGAGGGAGGAAGTATAGGAGTGTGCTTATTTTCATTGGCGGTTTCCGTGGAGCTTGACTGCTTAGTCCCAGTTGAGTATTTTGCAGCGCTGCCAGACGTGGCAAGAAGTTGAGTTTCACACATGAACACCATCCAAACAATTAGTCAAGTCCCGTGAGGGTGACATGTTTGTGTTGCATATTGTATGACAAACAGGAAGTCATGTGGTCAGAACTATCATGGGGGTGTTTGTGGGTGTTCAGAAAAAATGTCTTTAGGATAAATCTCACATTCCTTGACAACAGTTAAATACTCCAGCGAGAAACAATTCTCTCAAATCCCTTCTGGAAAATGGTCCCAAACCCATAAACCCTTCTCATTTCCAGGATGCTTCCATTGACCTCTGGGTGTATGTCCCTAATCTCACCCTGACCATCTGCGAGTGCACGAAACACCTCCATTAGATCCAGTCTGACCACGAGAATGGCGGACCCCCGCTGTGAGCTTCCTAATCTTGGGTATTATGTCCAGTCTGGCACATCCTACTGGACATAATACACCAAACAAAGGGCCGAATGCTGCAGGCATTTCCCTGAACCTCATTCCTTTGAAAAAGTATGTCCACTGGCCTCAGTGATTCTCCATGGGAAACAAATTACCTCAAAATCACAAACATGTCTTCTGGCAGCACGAGTCAGGTCTAGTCAGTTGGTCAAAGCACTGCTCGAAGACAGGCACATGGAAAGACCACAAAGCATTCTAGCAGAACCGTGCTTTTAATTTAAGACAGGATCCTTTTTTGATCGGGCCAGCTGCAAAGAATGGCGGTTAGGAGGTGGCATGAAAAGGGCAGGTGTGTTGGCAGGGTGAGATGGGCACGAAGGAGAGAGAGCAGCTGGGGCTTTCTGTCCATCCTTATATGCTGGGTGTGTCTTTGGGAACTGCAAAGTAGGCCGCACTAAACAAAACACACATGAAAAAGTCCTGTTGGCTTCCTCAAAAGTCCAGAATATTTGTTTTATGAAGAGGAGGTGATCCTTTATCTTTTGTTCCAGGCATCCATAGCAGCGCTTCCATGAACATGAAAATCCCTTTGAGAGAGCGCACCATGTAAGGAGTGAGGAGAAAGGGGGGCGGAGACGCTGGAAGCCACCGAGCTGAAGAACTGACGTGCCGGAACGGTGAATTATTCCCGCCATCCTGACCGGCATGAGAAAAGCTGCCGTCTTCTCTTTCTCTGGCCTTTTATTTTCATCTGACGTGTATACCAGCCCTCTTTGGCTTGCGGATATAAATATTTAAAAAGCAACTGCACTGTCTCATCAATCTGCAAGTCAGTTGCCATTACAGAGGGATGCATGCGGATTTGTACTTGCTAATGGACACCTAAACAGGGTCTCATTCTTTGCTTTCCACACATAAGACGGCGCATTTGTGTTTGTGTGTGTGCTCAGACATGCACGCTGGGGGAAGATAAAGACAGTCTGCCCTCAAATTAAGACCTGTAGCTCGGTTGCTGTTAATCCTTCCTCCCCCTCAGTGGCATACGGTGCCAGTGCGCTGGGTAGACCTTAATAAATGTGCCGACGGTGAGCTGCAGTGAAATGTAGAGCTCATAAGAAACCAAAGAGGCTAATAAGTCAGACGCCATGTGGATTTAGTGTACAGCACACGGCGCGATGGGATGGAGCAGCCACATATTAGAAATGCCAAAGAAATTGTTCAAATCCATCAGAGAAAGCGAGAGGAAGTCTGGAAGAAACAATAAATTGGGAATGAGGATCTTAATTTCATTCGATGTAATAAAAATAAAATATCCACATGCCTATATGCACATACAGAAAGTCGTTATGTTTCCAGTCTAAATTTAAAACCCCAGTCACATAGACTGATAGCGGACCACTGAGTTATGATGATTTGAATGAGATGTGTTGTGAATGAGATGGCTGTTAATAGTATTACGGAGAGAGAGTGAAAGAATGAATCGTAAGGACAAAAGCCTTCGCACAACTTGATGATCAATAAAGAAGCATGGCCATAGATCTGTGTGCCGCTGAGCTTAGTGGAAGGGCTGAAGGGAACTAAACTTTATGGCCATATCGAGTCTCCTGACAAAGAACTGTGAAATAGAAATGTATTCTCTTAGAGTTACATGACCACCTACAGACGGAAAAATCATCAAAAGAGAACATTTCTGGAAAATGTCAACAGTACAATGGGATCACTAGCAAAAGCATCGCATTGTAATCACCATTTTCATCATCACTTTTATCACAAGCATTATTGTTCTCACTGTTGTCATGCCCACCACTTCCATCAGCATTATAATTGTCACCTCACCATCACATCGTCATCATCACTATCACTGTTATCAGCATTAGCATGTTGGTCATCATTGGTCATCTCAACATCATCACCATTGTGGTTACTATTGTAATGTAATGTATATTTATATAGCGTATTTATTGTGTATAGACATACAATCGCGAGGGGGTCTCTCCACACCACCACCATTGTGCAGCTTCCACTTGGATGATGCGACGGCAGTCACTGCCGCCAGTGCGCTTACCACACATCAGCTATTGGTGGAGTGGAGAGACAGGGATTAAGCCAATTCGGTGGATGGAGATGATTGGGAGGCCATGATGGGTAAGGGCCTTTAGAGGGAATTTGGCCAGGACACCAGGGTTAGACCCTTACTCTTTACGAGAAGTGCCATGAGATTTTTAATGACCACAGAGAGGACCTCAGTTTAACGTCTCATCTGAAAGATCACCATTATCATCATCATCATCATCAAAACAACCTCACCATTACCATGACTATCATTATTGGCATTTTACAATTGACTCTTCGCCAGCAGTTTGATTGACTGGCGATCTGGCCAATCATAACACCAAAATTGTGTCATTTTGTCAGACAGGCATTAACATGAAAAATGGTGAAATAGCCTTCCTGATAATGTCCGAGGCTCAGACACACTCTCGCACTTCAAAACTAGATTAAAGACCTATCTTTTTAGCAAAGCATACACTCAGTGCAGTACATAGCGCTATGACGCATAATGTGCCTCACACATGATTTTGGTTCTCGTTTATATACACTATGAACAGCAGCTACGCTAATTATTCTCCTTATTCTGTATTTCCACCTGGGGGTACTCATCTCGAGGCCCTCAGACTATGCAGTGTCACTGACGCGATCCGAGACCAACGATGAGATGATCCCAAGGTTTCTGGACCAGGCCTTATCCTGAGCAGCTGCTGTGGTGGTCTTCATGGAGTGAGAGCATGACTGACTCCCGTGATGCTCCAAGGACAGGCGAGTCTTCGCTGAGGTCCAGCTTCCTGCGCCTAGACTGCAGCTCTGCACAAGACGTTTGGCCATAGGGGAAATGGTCGTGCCCAACTGAGCCAGGTTTCTCTCGAGGTTTTTTAAAATCTTCGCTTTCGCCAATTGGTGAAGTTTTTTTCCTCGCTGCTGTCGCCACTGGCTTGCATGTTTTGGGATCTGTAGAGCTGCGCATCGATGGATTTGCTATTCAGTGTTTGGACTCTCAGTAGTGATTATTAACCCACACTGAACTGAGCTAAACTGAACTGAACTTAATCTCTGAAACTGAACTGACACGGTTTCAATTCACTATAATCTTCCATGTGAAGCTGCTTTGACACAATCTACATTGTATAAGTGCTATACAAATAAAGATGAATTGAATTGAATTGAAAATGTGCACATATGGGATTTGCAATGCAGACAGAAGGTACCCAGAAAGGCTGGACAATATACAATTTCATCATTTCCCAAAACTTAGAAAAGTGAATGAAATGCTGTGTCCAAAACCGCATACTTCCATACTGTATAGTACGCTAAAAACAGTATGCGAGCAGAGTAGTATGTCCGAATTCATAGAATTCAAAAAACAGTATGCGAGAAGTAACCGGATGACCTAATACCTCCGGCGAGATTCTAAATTGTGCATCCGATGCCCGCTACGATATCCCTTGATGTCCCTCGAGAGAATTTAACTGACACGCACACCGCCAAAATATCAATGGAGTGGCTTTACAACAACTCTGTGAATGTCCTTGAGTGGCCCAGCCAGAGCCCAGACCTAAATCCGATTGAACATCTCTGGAGAGATCTGAAATGGCAGCACACCGTCGCTTCCCATCCAACCTGATAGAGCTTGAGCGGTACTGCAAAGAGGAATGGGCAAAAATTCCAGCATATTTTTTACACAGCGGATGCCCTTCCAGCCACAACCCATTACTGGGAAACATTACATTAGTCACTAATATGATTCATATAGTTTTATCCGCTATCATTACTGTCATATCGCTATCACGGTGTCAGAATTACCAACATCTTCTTTACATGACTATATTGCATAAATGCACATCATCTTATCATTACTATCAATATTATTATTGAAATCTCACCATCGTCAGCGTCACATTATCATTACAACATCACCACTATCATTATCATGCGATCATCAGCACCATCATCATAATGATCTTCAACAGCATCACCAACAACACAGCAGGGAATAAAGTTAAATGTCCATATACACTCTGTACCAGTATCTCACCCAGTCAGACAGAGCATAGCCTCACCTATCAGAATTCAGAGAATTCAGGCGGGATTGTGTATGAAAGAAGGTCAGAGAATACTTTATTGTTCATATCCAGCTGTATGCCCATCTTTTTATCCTCTGCTGGTATTTTCCTGTCTGAGGGCGGTAGGAGTTCCAAAGACCTGTTCACTTTCAGTGCTACATTTTTACCTGTGAAAAAACCTCACAGGGATGATACTGCACTAAAGCTTCAGTCTCTGCGCGATATATATATTTCACACAATAAAAACAGATCGCTCTGTGACTCAAAGTGTTGGTTATGGTACAAAACAGTACCACCAAAGGAAACGTCTATTTGAAAGGTTGTGTTTTTAACAGGGAAGCACACTCCACATTCCCAGACTTGCCTTGTGTTGCAGAATGTGAATGTGATTTCACTTGGGCATCATCTGGTCAGCAGGTAGGTCACTGCATTGATTTTATTAAAAAAAAGTTTGTCTGTAGTAAAACAAATCTGTTTTCCTTTCATTTTTCAACCTATTATCAAAGATGTTCCTTTCACCTCAAGCTGAAATCTCATAGGGGCACTTGCTGGCGGCAGCATTCAAGCCTAAAAATCACAATTAGCCCCTCTCTCTTATCCCGAGTTTTCAGGGTTCTTATGATACGGCCATTGTGCTAATGAGAAAATGTTTTATGTTATTTTTAGTGGCCAAAGTCCTCTTAGATCTGATCTCTCTGATCTATGATGACGGAAACCTAAGAGGAGAATAATATATTTTTTTTTTTCTAAAAGGTACAGCACTCGGGGGAATACATTCAACATTTCATGCATTCTTTTATAGGGATAGTTACAGATGCCAATAGATATCGGTTTATAACATTTTTACAAATATAATTTTTATTTAACAGAAAAAAAAAGTAAAGTTTTTTTATAAACTAATTTCGAGCGGATCACGTGCTTATGATTGCCCACAGTTGGTCCCGCATTAGCTAACTCATAATTCACCAATCAGACGTTTCCTAACTCACTATAAATAACCAGAGTTTCTTGTATCTTCGTCTAGTAGGGATAATTACAGTAACCAATAGTTATCGGTCTATAACATTTTCCAAATATCTTAATTTTTTTTTAACAGAAAAAGAAGTAAAGTTTATTTATAAACAAATTTCGAGTGGATCACGTGCTTATGATTGCCCACAACTAGTCCCAAAATTAGCTAACACATGATTCACCAATCAGACAATTCCTAACTCACTTTAAATAACCAGAGTTTCTTACCTCAGTATCTTCGTCTTCGTCTAGTATCTTCTAGATTGGGCGACACGGCGGCCCAGTGATTAGCACTGTTGCCTCACAGCAGGAATATAACTGGTTAAAGCTCCTACTGAACAAGTCAACATTTCTGTGCAGAGTTTGCTTGTTCTGCCCGTGTTCGCACAGGTTTCCTGGTTTCCTTCCAAAGTCCAAAAACACACCGCCTAAGTAAATTGAACATTCTAAATTTGCACCATAGTCGAGCCCTTAGTAAGCCGTATATCTCTTTTTAACGATCTCTATATCTGTCATTAGCCATAAATAAGCATTGGAGTTTATCGAGAACTACCTGGACAGCATGCCAAACAAGCTTTATTATTAAGGTAGCACTTTATAATAACTACACACTATGAACCATTTATTAAGCAGTAGCAAATCGTGAATTCATTATCTGTTAAGCATTAACTCTACATTAATAAACGTTAGTAAGCAGTTTATAACTGAAGCTACAAATGCTGTATTATTAACTTATAAGCACATTTATAATGTACTTAATAATTGTACTTTCATACTTTGTTAATGATTTATTTTTCATTACTAAATTTAGTATCGCATTATTTACAAACCAGTTATTTAAGCATAGTTGGTGATTTTTTAAAATCATTCAGAATGAGTTGAGAATGAGTAAATGATTAATAAACTTTTAAAATTAACATTTAAAAATTCTTATTATTTAGGCATATAGTAATAGTTAATTTGTATGTTAATAAATGCGGTAACACTTTATAATAACTACACACTATGAATCATTTATTAAACATTAGCAAATAGTGAATTCATTATCTGTTAAGCATTAACTCTACATTAATAAGCGTAAGTAAGCAGTTTATAGCTGCAGCTACAAATGCTGTATTCTTGACTTATAAGCACATTTATAATGTGCTTAATAATTGTACTTTCATACTTTGTTAATGATTTACTTTTCATTACTAAATTAAGTATTGCATTATTTACAAACCATTTGTATTTAAGAGTAGTTGGGGTTTTTAAGATCATTCAGAATGAGTTAGTAAATGATTAATAAACTATTGAAGTCAACATTTATAATTCTTATTATTCAGACATATAGTAATGGTTACTCTGTATGCTAATAAATGCTTTATTAACACAACTTCATGCAGTTTTGTGACCTAATCTAAAGTGAGGACTATTTATGCTTTATACATCTCTTATAAATGACAATTAAAGACTTCGTATCAAATGAACAATAATATTTGCAATCTTATCTAAAAAGTAAAATCACTGTAAAGTTTAAACATTGCTGAATAACAGGAGTGTCAAAATATGACATCAAATTGGATAAAACAACAACAGTTTAACAATATAACAGGATGCAATGTTTAAACTGAACTGTAATTTAATTTTAGATAAGGTTGCAAAGATTTATTTTTCATTTGATAGAGTTTGATTTGTGTATCTTCAAATGAATAGAAATGAATCATGTCGTTTATGTTCTTTTTTTGCTGTTTAGAATATAACCGAGCCTTTAATTGTCATTTATAAGGGATTTATAAAGCATAAATAGTCCTCACTTTAGATTAGGTCACAAAACTGCATGAAGTTGAGTTAATAAAGCATTTATTAACATACAAATTAACTATTAGTATATGTCTGAATAATAAGAATTATAAATGTTGATTTCAATAGTTTATTAATCATTTACTAACTCATTCTGAATGATCTTAAAAAACAACCAACTACTCTTAAATAACTGATTTGTAAATAATGCAATACTTAATTTAGTAATGAAAAATAAATCATTAACAAACTATGAAAGTACAATTATTAAGCACATTATAAATGTGCTTATAAGTCAAGAATACAGCATTTGTAGCGACAGTTATAAACTGCTTACTAACGCTTATTAATGTAGAGTTAATGCTTAACAGATAATGAAGTCACTATTTGCTAATGTTTAGTAAATGATTCATAGTGTGTAGTTATTATAAAGTGTTACCATAAATGCTTTATTAACTCAACTTCATCCAGTTTTGTGACCTAATCTAAAGTGAGGACTATTTATGCTTTATAAATCCCTTATAAATGACAATTACAGGCTCAGTTATATTCTAAACAGGAAAAATGAACATAAACGACTTTATTCATTGCTATTTATTTGAAAATACACAATTGAAACTGAAATCAAATGAAAAATAAATCTTTGCAACCTTATCGGAAATAAAATTATTGTACTGTTTAAACATTGCATCCTGTTATATTGTTAATTTATTATATTGTTGTTGATTTATTCAATTTCATGTCGCATTTTGACACTCCTGTTATTCAGAAATGTTTAAACTGTACAGTAATTTAACTTTTTAGATAAGATTGCAAAGATTATTGTTCATTTAATACTGAGCCTCTAATTGTCATTTATAAGGGATTTATAAAGCCTAAATAGTCCTCACTTTAGGTTAGGTCACAAAACTGCATCAAGTTGAGTTAATAAAGCATTTATTAACATACATAGTAACCATTAATATACGCTTAAATAGGAAGATATATAAATGTTAATTTCAATAGTTTATTAATCATGTACTAACTAATTCTGAATTATCTAAAAAATCTCCAACTACTCATAAATACAAATGGTTTGTAAATAATGCGGTACTTAATTCAGTAATGAAAAATAAATGAGTCACAACTTATTAAAGTACAATTATTAAGCACATTATAAATGTGGTTATAAGTCAAGAATACAGCATTTGTAGCTGCAGTTATAAACCGCTTACTAACGTTTATTAATGTAGAGTTAATGCTTAACAAATAATTAATTCACTGGATGCTAATGCTTAATAAATGATTCATAGTGAGTAGTTATTATAAAGTGTTACCCGTGCTTTCGCACTTCCTCAAAGATTGCCTGCTTTAAGTTTGGAGATGTGCACCGACTTGTACAAATGAATTCATCTACCTCTAAATCAAAGCGTGACCAAGGCTCCACAGATGAATGAACCCCCAATTATTCTGTTTTACTGGCAGATGCCCTTCCAGCTCTGAGAGTGCACCGAATCATAAACTGCCAATGCTGGGAAACTCCCAAAACACTCTCTTACTCACACATTACAGCCAATGTTTTTACACTTCCGCATTCGTAAAGCAGATGTCATCATAGTTGGGTAAATACAGCACTGACTTCTGCTGAAGTAAACGTGTTTTTGCACTTCCTCAAAGATTGCCTGCTTTAAGTCTGGAGATGTCCACCGACTTGAACAAATTAATTAATATACCTTTAAATCAGAGCTTGAGGAAGGCTACAAGTTCATCTTCGAGGGTTATCAGCATGAATACATTATGGCCTATGTTAACAGTGTCCAGAAGCACTGTTGACTTCTCTGGGTTCGGAGGCATCTGGGAGAACCATAACACAGTGAAAACGTGTGTGGCCAGGTGAATCAGTAATTCAGGTAATGTTTGGGCAAAAATAAATGCAATGTACTCCTGACCAAAGAAGAAAAAGATCATCCAAACAGATAATTGTTCCAAACAACAAGTCCAAAAACCAGGCTCTGTCATGGTATGGGGTAGTGTCAGTGCCCTTGGCAAAGATAACTTGCACTTCTGTGATGGCACCATTAATGCTGAAAAGTAAATAGAGATTTTGGAGAGCAGTATGCTGCCTTGAAGAAAACATGTTTTCCAGGGTCACCCATGCATATTTCAATAAGACAATGTAAAACCACATTCTGCACACATTACAAAAGTCCTGGCTGTAGAGGAAGAGCATAAAGGTACTTGATTGGTCTGACTGCAGTCCCAACCTGTCTCCAATAGAGAATGTGTAGTTCATTTTGAAGCGCAAAATGTGACAATGAAGACCCTGTACTGTTGACCACCTTAAGATTTGTTTGCAGGATGAATGGGACAAAATTACACCTGAAAAACTTCATCACTTGGTGTCTTTAGTCCCTAAACATCTTTTAAGTGTTGTAAAAATGAATGGCAACATTACAAAGTGGCAAATGCTTTACTGTTCCAACTTTTTTTTTTTAATGTGTTGCAAGAACCAAAATGAAGCAAACAAACAAACAAACAAACAAACAAACAATAAAAATCACGAGGAACATTCATTCATTCATTCATTTTCTTGTCGGCTTTGTCCCTTGTGGGGTCGCCACAGCGGAATGAACCGGCAACTTATCCAGCACGATTTTACGCAGCGGATGCCCTTCCAGCCGCAACCCATCTCTGGGAACTTCCACACACACACACATTCACACTCATACACTATGGACAATTTTTAGCTTACCCAATTCACCTGTACTGCATGTCTTTGGACTGTGGGGGAAACCGGAGCACCCGGAGGAAACCCACGCAAACGCAGGGAAAACATGCAAACTCCACACAGAAACGCCAACTGACCCAGCCCAGCCGAGGTTCGAACCTGCGACCCAGCGACGTTCTTGCTGTGAGGCAACAGCACTACCTACTGCGCCACTGCGTTGCCCACGAGGAACATGTTAAATAATATTAATTGTACTGTCTGCAAGGAAATACAAGTCAAAGTAAATTTAGAAATCACTATTTTTTTTTTTATTTCCGTTTTCCGTTCTGTCGCAACTTTATCTAATTTGGGGTTGTATTACTCCAATGGCTATCTAAGCTAGCTTCTTTGGGGTTTTCATGGTATAGTGTCTAACATGGTGAATATAATAGTAAAAGCTAGAGCACAATGCTTCAGGTCAATGAGGAAAAGAGAGAGTTGGAAAACTCGAACTAGTGACCTTCTTGCTGAGGCGACAGTGCTTCACACTGAGCCACCATGCCACCCACACTAAACGACTCATGCATATAAAATGATAATGACCCAAACACGTCAAGAAAACACAATTTACATGGACTATTTAAAAGATTGATGGTGAATGTATGGCTGTGTATAACGCTTTTCCCATTACCTGATGAACTAACACTTGATTCAGATGATTGCTAGAAATGCACCCAAACACGTTTTTTAAATAAAATTCTGTTTACCTCCTGCTTCCACGTGCTTTTGAAAAATCACAAAAAAAAGCCCACCCCAAGGCGTGTTTAATGGACTGTCTACAGTGCAACTGAGATGTACACACAAACGCACAGCTGCAGGTGCGCATACTGTTATCATATCGATATAGGGTTTCAGTTCATTTAATTGAACTGATTTAGAGTATCCTGCTCCAGGCACATATTGAGAGCATATTTAAGCTTGGGCTGCAGATGCTCACTGAGGTGCCACTGTTTATTAGATGTGTTGTCTTTATTGTTGAGACAGTTTAATGGAGCCACCTGTGGGCAGCCCTGACTCATCTCAGTGGAGAGCTAACAAGCCACTATTAGCCATGCTATTCTTCTAATGCTGCATTGTCCTGCACAGCACATATCAGACTCAGTTCTATATCTAGATAGAAAGCAGATATTTAGACAATTTCTTTTTTTTAGATTCACATGACTCTTATATAAAACATGCAATCAACTAATCCTAATATTACAGGTAGCAAAGAATTCTGGCCCAGATTTAGCATAAAGCTGGCACAGCAGGCATTCATCCGGCACTGGCATACAGCATGTGGGCCAAACATGGCCCGGGTTTGGCAGAGGTGGCACCGTCTTTAAGGCGGCACACAATACTTGGGCCAAATGTAGTATATATAGTATTTGGCCCAGATGTTAATAATTGATTTGTGGGCCATATAAGTTTGGCCTATCTTGACTCACATTTAAAATACACTTTTATTATTTTTGAAAAGAAATAAAATTCTACCAATCAGATTGCTTTGAGAAAAAAGCACAATGCTTCATGGGTTTATCAATTTCATTGCAGATGTGATGCACCAACATATCTGGCCCAGTTCAGGCCCAGCTATGGGTCATTACTTGGCTGAGACTTGGCCCAGATAAAGTCCATGTTTGGCCATTGTCTGGCATCTAGACTTGGTCCAGTCATGTACCATAACTCACTGCGGCATGGGGGCCAAGCAAAAGCTGATTGTGTGGGCCAGATCTGGGCCAGAGAAATTTTGCTATGTAGGATGTCATGATCTACTGCTTTACTTTTGCCATGCTATTTAATGAGTTAAGTTATTGGTGACTATTTATCAGCTTGTAATGTTTTTTCCTCGACATGTCCTGTTGATTTAGCAAAAGTATTAGGTCACACTTTATTTTGATGGTCCATTTGTTGAATTTAAGTTACATTGCATCTACATGGCAACTAATTCTCATTAGATTATAAGTAGACTGTTAGGTTGGGGTTAGTGTAAGTTGACATGTACTTGCTAAGTTTTTTATAGTCAGTTAAATGTCTGTTGAGGGAACAGTATCAACAGATATTAAGCAGACAGTCTACTAATACTGAAATGGACCATCAAAATAAAGTTTTACCAAATATTACAAGGAATATTACATAATTAAAATATTTTAAGAAATAAATTCATTAATAATTACAATGTAAAAAGCTATCTGTTGACTTTACTTAAAAAAATTTAACAAATCCTTTGCCTTAAAATGATGACGTTAGTGTAAATTATGTGCATTATTATAAAAATAAAAGCGCAAGTCAATTTAACATTTCCAAGTTACAACTGGGTTACTCACTTTAAGTTAAGTGAACTTATCACTTTTAAGGCAACAGTTTTACTAAATCTTTGTGTAAAGTAACTAATTCTTTTATTAAAGTAACTCATTCTTACAGTGTACTTTACAGAAAATGTAATCAAATTTTGAATGCACAGAGATACCAAAGCAAGAAACTGAGGCCCGTCGTTCACTCATCTATGAACATCACCTCAAAAGTTACAGCCTTTTAATGCACAGCCCCATGTTGCAAGGATCTGTACACAATTCCTGGAGGCTAAAGACATCCCAGTTCTTGCATCACCACCATACTCACTGGACATGTCACCCATTGAGCATATTTGGGATACTCTGGATGGACAACATGTTCCAGTTTCTGCCAATATTTAGCAACTTCACACAGCCAGCCGATTTGAATGTAAACACTCAATTGAATCGGCGTCATCAGTGGTTATCAGCTGATAGATATGGGCCAGTAGGGGCCTTCTGCGTCTACTAGTATGCTCAGAAGGCTGTAATCATCCATCCACATGATTAATCCGCTATAGATTACATATGGCTGCGGCCAGAAGTTAACGAGAATTAGGTTACAGTATTTCTTAAATTTCCCATTAATTGTATTTTGTTATCGTCTACCCCTACCCCAACAATCCCACTAATGTAAAAACAGATCTGGAGTCTTCTGTATTAGTATATCTGATTAACCATGAGAATTATTGATTAAATTTCCCATTAATTGTATTTTATTAACGTCTACCCCAACCCTAAACCTAACCATCGCAATAATGTAAAAACAGATCTGGAGTCTTCTCTATTAGTATAGCTGATTAACTATGTGGATGGAAGATTACGGCCTTCTGAGCCTACTAGTAGGCGCAGAAAGCTCCTACTTACCCATACCTATCATCTGATAACCACTGATAACACCCATTCAATTGAATGATAACATTTGAATCAGGTGACACAGCCATTGAAGAGGTGTGGACCAACATTCCACAATCAACAAGCTGATCAACTCTATGCAAAGGAGATGTGTTGTACTGCGTGAAGCAAATGGTGGTCACACCAGATACTTACTGGTTTTCAACCACTGATCTACGTATATAGAATGACTGGATTGCTCATTACATTCCAAACTGCCAAGAGGCAGTGAAGCCACCGGAAGTGTTCAATCTGCCATCTTATTTTCCCTACCGACAATGTCTGCACTACAGGGATCAGTAAGTAAGTAAGTAAGTAAGTAAGTAAGTAAGTAAGTAAGTAAGTAAGTAAGTAAGTAAGTAAGTAAGTAAGTAAAGGTTTATTTTATATAGCACCTTCCCCAGACATTGAGTCACAAAGTGCTTTACAATAAGGGAAAACCAGAACACAGGTAAAAGAACACATATCAATAAAAGAAAACATTAAAACAAGTTAAAAATCCAACTACAAAAACACTAATACTGGTAATTAAAAGCTTGACCTAAAAGATGTGTCTTTAAATGCTTTTTAAAAAGTTCAACTGATCCCAGATTTCTCAGTGCTACAGGGAGAGACTTCCAGATTCTTGGGACCACCACACAGAAGGCACGGTCACCTTTAGTCCTAAGATGAGTTCTGGGAATGGCTAAAAGGTTTTTTTCTAGAAGACCCCAGAGAGAGGCTACATGAGTGACTACGTAAAAGAATATATAGAGGGTGCTTGACCATGCAAAGCTCTATATGTAATGACCAGAATCTTAAAATTGTCTCTAAAACTAATAGGAAGCCAGTGAAGTGCCTTAAGCACAGGAGTAATGTGCGACCTCCTACTGGTGTTGGTTAAAAGCCTTTCCACTGCATTCTGCACAACTTGCAATCGATACATGGAAGATTTGTTCAGACAAGTGAACAGAACATTACAATGCATCTCCATCTCTTCCTTTGAAACAATATTTCTGATTTTTGTGATGTTCCTCAGATAGAAAAAGCATGTACGAACAACAGACTTAACATGGCTATTAAAACACAGAGCTCTATCAAGGATGACACCAAGATTTCTAATGTCACCGCAATTTGAAGATGACAAACCCTCAAAAACTTGCCTGGACAATAGGGTGATGCTATCTGGATCAGCCCACTGTGGAGCCTACAAGTTTGACAAGAAGTTTACTAAAGGCTAGTGGAGGAAGTAACAAATTACAACTACTCAAAATACTGTAAATGAGTAGTTTTTGTCAGATATTGTACTTTAAATAGTTTTAAAAATGTGTACTTTTACTTTCACTTGAATACGTTTGTAGGGCTGTATTGGTACTTTTACTTCATTATTTTTCGTCAACCTGCATTCACTACTTTATTTTTTATTTTTCTTGTCTATGGTAATTGGCTAAAGCAGAATAATCAGTCCTGGAATTCCAGTGCAATCAAATTGCATCATGCAGAACAACCTCAAGACACAAAATCATTACATGCAATGACCAAGAGACACTGATGAGAAGATGGCGGATGTCGACTGTATGATATGGCCCTAAACAATAAATAAATGTACTACAGAATGTTACACTTTCTCACACACACACACACACACACACCACACACACACACACACACACACACACACACACACACACACACACACACACACACACACACACACACACACACACACACACACATTAACCTTTCACAGCGTAATACTTACTACTCTTGAGTACTTTAACTCATATTTTGAGTCGTATTTACAATAGATACTACTTGCACTACATTTTTAGGCAAGTAATGATACTTTTACTTGAGTATGATTTTTTTAGTACTCTTTCCACCACTGCTAAAGGGTGGTGCAAATTTCTAATTTCAGAACAACAGGTTCTCTTCAAGCTTATTTAGTCATTTATGTGCAAATTTTTAATAGTCGTCAAGTTTTCTTTTTCTACGAAGCAAGAGTAGTGGCAACTGAAAAAAGCATAACAAAATAATTAAAAGCCAATTGACAGTTTTAGATGGAAGCAACCTCTGTTTTTAAAGCAGTTCATAGAGCCTTATTTAAATCCAATTGCATTCATTAATTTACATTACGTTCATTAAATTGTATTGGCATCATTTGAATGTACTGAACATGTACTTGAATAAACAACCACCTAACTCTATCAAACCACTATAAAACATATCAAAATCAGAAAGCCGTCATGGGTTTGTGATTTAATCTGATTTAACCGGCTTCTATTGTCTTTGTTTGTCCATTGCTTTAGATAAAAGCATCTGCTAAATAAATAAAACTGAATGTATTTGGGAGGCTTTAATATAGTTTACTAGGCTGGAATGTCTGTCCTTTTCCTTATTATTGTTTTTTAATGTAGATTATGTTGTTTGTTTACTATGTTCTGTTTTTTTGTATTTACAGTGTAAACAAAACATGATTTATTAATTCACTTCATAATTAAATGTAACAACGGTTGATCTCCGCCTGTGGAGCCGTTTGCTGTTTGACAGCTGCTGCTGTTTTGATTTTAATCTCTTGTTACTGATAATGACCAGCCAGATTGTGTGGTATGATCCTCTTGTCTGGCTGTCTGGGTCAACAGAGTGCTTTGATTTAGGAGATAAAATCCATTTCTATGGTCTGACTGTCACTGTTGCCAGGCAGGATGGAGCCGTTCAGAAGTTACTCAAGCGAGCGAGACTTGAGTCTTTGCAGTCAAAAGGTCAGAAGTTACCTCACATGCTTGGCTGAGATCAAACATATATCAAAAGACAGCTTTAATCACTGGAAAAACCAACTGAAGGGCTTTAAAGAGGCTGAAGTCATCTCATAGAGTGTGGCCTCTCACCTACATAAACCATAACAAATGCATTTTTTTCTGGATTATATCTCGAGGATTGTGACCGTAGCTCTGATAAAGAGACTGTGACTAGTAACCGTTTATAATGCATTTGTTTTTAGCTAAATATATGGATTATGTAAATAAAATGCATGCACAATCAAAGTTTCAGCATCAGATGTCAAATTGTTTTTGACAATAATTACTAGATGTTGATGAAATTTAAAATGAAAAACAGTTGATGAAAAACAGTTCCATAAAATATTTGGACGTCGACACAATTCTAACATTTTTGGCTCTATACACCAACACTATGGATTTGAAATGAAACAAGATGTGCTTTAACTACAGAATGTCACCTTTAATTTAAGGGTATTTACATCCAAATCAGGTGAGCGCTGTAGGAATTACAACAGTTTGCATGTGTCTCCCACTTGTTAAGGGTCCAAAAGTAATTGGACAATTGGCTTCTAAGCCGTTCCATGGCCAGGTGTGTGTTATTTTCTCATTATCCCAATTACAATGAGCAGATAAAATGTCCAGAGTTCATTTCAAGTGTACTATTTGCATTCGGAATCTGTTGCTGTCAACTCTCAAGATGAGATCCAAAGCAAACTATTCAAGCAAGCCATCATTAGGCTGAAAAAAACTAAAACTCTTCAAAGAGATAGCAAAAGCATTAGGCGTGGCCAAAACAACTGTTTGGAACATTCTTAAAAAGAAAGAAGACCACGGAAACAACTGTGGTGGATGACCAAAGAATTCTTTCCCTGCTTGGTGAAGAAAACACCATTCACAACAGTATTCCTGCCAGATCAAGAACACTCTCCAGGAGGTGGGTGTCAACAATCAAGAGAGGACAACACTACAGGGTGAATACAGTGGGTACACCATAAGATATTGGTAAGGCTCAGATCTAAAAAAAAAAAACATCCTATGGACAGATGAGATCAAGATCAACTTGTACCAGAGTGACGGGAAGAGAAGAGTATGGAGAAGGAACTGCTCATGATCCCATATAGTGAAGCATGGTGGTATAGTGACATGGCGTGGGCATGTATGGCTGTCAATGGAACTGGTTCTCTTGTATTTATTGATGATGTGACTCTTGACAAAATCAGCAGGATGAACTCTGAAGTGTTTCAGGCAATATTTTCTGATCATATTCAGCCAAATGCTTTAGAACTCTTTGGACGGTGCTTTACGGTGCAGATGGAAAATGACCGAAAGCATACTGCAGAAGCAACCAAAGAGTTTTTAAAGGGAAAAAAGTGGAATGTTATGCAATGGCCAAGTCAATCACCTGACCAGAATCGAATTGAGCATGCATTTCACTTGGTAAAGACAAAATTGAAGAGGAAATGCCCCAAGAATAAGCAGGAACTGAAGACATTTGCTGTAGAGGCCTGGTAGAGCACCACCAGGAATGAAAATCAGTGTCTGGTGAGGTCTATGCGTTCCAGACTTCAGGCTGTAATTGACTGCAAAGGATTTGCAACCAAGTATTAAAAAGTGAAAGTTTGATCAAGTATTATAATTCTGTCCAATTACTTTTGGTTCCTTAACAAGTGGAAGGCACATATGCAAACTAATGTAATTGCTACACCGTTCTCCTGATTTTTATGTAAATACCCTCAAATTAATGCTGACAGTCTGCAGTTAAAGCACATCTTGTTTGTTTCATTTCAAAGCCAAAAATGTTAGAATTGTGTTGATGTCCAAATATTTATGGACCTAACTGTACATTACATAATATGCAAGTAAACTGTCAGTTTTTTAATGCAAGTCAGTTTAAAAGTAATGTAAATGTGCAGTGGCATTTGAAATTTTGGGAACTCCTTGCAGAATCTCTGAAAATGTTTGAGAAATGAAAGAAATGAAAGAATTTGAGAAAAAAATGGTTTTGCAAATATCCTTTTTTCAAATTGGAAGAAATTTTGAAGGATGTTGGAAACCTGTAGCCACTGACTTTCATATTTTTTTCCCTGCTATGGATGTTAAAGGTTACAGGTCTCAAACATATCTTCTTTTGTGTTCAGCAGAAGAAAGAAACTCAAACTGAAAAGTCAAGAGTTAGTAAATGAAATTTTCCTTTTTAGGTGAACTATTCCTTTAACTTGATAGGTACTGGAAATGCAGCTAGAGGTTAAATTCTAGCGGATATCTGTGAGATTTTTTACAGTATGTCAGATTCATTAATGACCAATTTAGAAAAAGTCGACATGACCACAATCATCCTCATATAGAAGACAAAAATCATTGTGATTAATTCTGACAGTGTTTGTCATGATTCAGCGCTGATAAGACAGAATGAGATCTATAATGACAACCATTCGATTACTTTCCTAACGGCTTATATACTCAAGAAAAAACAACAACAACAACAACAACATCAAGAACAACACTTTAAAATAATGGTCCATTAATGTATTTACTAACATGAACAAACTATTAGAAATACATTTATTATATCTTTGTTAATGTTAGTTAACGTTATTTAAGTTAAATTACATTTGTTTAAGTTAGTTCATGCTAACTCAGTGCACTAACTAATGTTAACAAGCACAACTTTGGATTTTAATAATGCATTAATGTTGAAAAATGCAGGAAATATTGAACTAGGATTAATAAATGCTTTACAAGATTATTCATACTTTGTTAATGTTAGAAAATACATTAACTAATGGACCATTATTATAAAGTGTTACCAACGTAAGTCCCAAACTGTCCATTCCCACTCCTATCACATGTACAGAAATAGTGTCTCTTTATCATTAAGAATCGGATCCGAGAGTCACACACTGTCACATGAATTAATTGATTTGGAGGTTAGCTAGACAAAAAGGCCAATGACGCATAAAGGAAAAGAATGAGGCCGTTGTCAGAACCATTTCGATCAATGGAAGCCAAAAAAATAAATAAAAAATGCACAGTTCTTGTCATTAAATTTAGTTTTAAAGTAAGGACCACCCTGGTCGTTTGAGGGCAGCATACATACAGTACTTTGCATATAGCAGTGTTTCTCCAGTCCAGCGTTTGCCATGTTGACAGTAAATAATATTTTACTAGACACTTCTATACAGCTTGAAGTGACATTTAAAGGCTTAACAAGGCTAATTAGGTAGACAGGTTAGGGTAATTAGGCAAGTTATTGTATAACGAGGGTTTGTTCTGCAGAATGTCTAAAAATAGGCTAATAATTTTGACCTTAAAATGGATTTTAAAAAATTAAAAACTGCCTTTATTCTAGCCAAAATAAACAAATAAGACTTTCTCCAGAAGAAAAAAATATTATCAGACATACTGTGAAAATGTCCTTGCTCTGTTAAACATAATTTAGGAAAGATTAAAAAAAAAAAAAAAATACATTTGAAAAATTCAAAGGGTTTAATAATTCTGATTTCAACTATGAACTAAAGAGGGTCAAATTATGTAGATTTGTACACAACACCTTAATCACGTTTATGTATTAACATTTTATAAATCAAAAATTAAAGGCCCTGTTTATGTCATTGTATTGTTAATATATAGTGAAAACGATGTAGCCAGGCCAGCCAGGGTCAGTGACAGATAAAAAAAAATGCTGTTCCATTTGAAGAACTAACTGTGTATCATCTAGAGTTCTTTACCTCTAGTAGAACTTAGCAAGTCTAACCTTCCAACCAAGAACGCAAGTTCGAACTTTGCATAATGAGAAACAGCTGAAATTTCAACCATGAGCCATAGAGAAAATGTTGCCACAATGGAAGTCCAAAATGTTTGATCGTCACATGATTCATGTAGACTCCGTTAAATCCAGAAAGTACTTTGCAGTTACTTCAAATAATGTTAGATGGTGTTGAAATGAACACAATCTGTTTTTCTTTAAACTAGCTACTTTTGGCTGTAAATGATAACTTCCGTGAACTATTGAGAGTCTCCATGAACTGCCATTACGGTTAAAAAAAGTTTTATTGAAGTCAAGGAAATTGTCATAACTCTCTTTATGCCCCTGGTTTCAACCAAGGTGTCTTCTAGCAACAAACATACAATTATAAATGTGTCCAATAAATTATGCTATTAAAGGGCCTACCTAACAAACCACTGTAAATTTTACCTGAAAATAAATACTGTATGTGATTTGGCATAGCAGCGCAGTATAATAAAAAAAAATAGCCTTCGCTGTACCCAATGCAGCAAAATCTTCTATCGGTTTCTGTTGAAGAATATCTTTCTTCTAAGGTTTTTCTTTGATATTTTCACATTTGTATTGAATGGAGAATGGTTATTGTTCAGATTTTGCATGAAAACATTCTTGAAAATGTTCTTATATACACACGTCAACCTAAATTGTCAGCCAGCTCAATAAACAAATTAGCATGGGTTAGCTTACTGCGTTTAAACCATAAACCTGCCATATTAGCTAAGTGTCACAAAATACTAATGTTTATTTAACATGCTGAATTTAAGTCAATTAATATAATGTATTTATTATACCACATTTTTTTTTACATTTAAAAACGTCTTATTGGAAAACATCTATCCTTTTTTCTGTGAGTTCATGCAAATAATTTTTTCCACAGTTGCTGACCTAAAAAGCCATGCTCATCATTTTAAACATGAAATACTGATCCTAAACCAGTAGTTCTGAGCAGCTTTTTTTTTTGATAGGCAACTAGAAACAGCAGCAGGCAGTGGTTTGTTTGAGTGAGAATAAACCACAGCGAATTTTATCTTTGCTAGTCTCAAAACTTTGATCTTTGGCCAGGTGCCATTGTGCAAATCCATTAATGAACATTCTGAAGTGAAATAAAGGTTTCTCATGCTAAGGTAGAGAACAATCAGGGAGAAGGTACTAGGAAGTAATGCTCACTGCTATCAGAACGTACATGAAGCTCTTCTATTGAGCTGGTTATTAAAAACAGTGGTTAAATAAAAAAGAATTGCAAAATATGCTGATCAGTGGGCTGCGATTACTGGGAATGAGCAATACTCCAGCTAAACGCTAGATTTTCTAAAGTATGTGTAAAGATCTGCACAGATCCATTAAAATACAGTACATCAAGTACAATCTATCATAGTTTTGTAATGATGTTACATTGTCATGTCCCTAAACATGGAGCTGAAGAAAACCTGGCTATACAAGGCTAGACCATGCTAAACTTGCATGCTAAACAATTCAAGAGTTTTGTAGATGGTTGCCAGCACATTTCTATGCAATGTATATGGTGTTTAGTGCACTGCTAAGCATTTCTAGGGTTGAAATGGATGATTTACCCAAGTGAGTTCCAATTGTGTCTACTTATTAAGCTCAAAAGCCTCAACACTGATTTTCTATAGAGATCTAATGACTTTTGTTGACATAAGTGACAACAGAGACTCTTGGTGACAGGTTGTAGGAATGTTCAGAGGCACAGCAAATTAAAATGTCCAACTTTATGTGAATAAAGAGCAAACTTCAGGGGCGAAGACTGTGTAGTATTTCATGTACAGGACAGAGAGGACAAAGAATGTCAGAGCTGAGAATCTGCAGTGTGAACTCTTGAGTCTGTGAAAGGTGGTGAACCCAACAGTAAAGATGCACTCTGGAGAAACAACAAAGTATAATAATAAAAAAAAGTTTAAATAAACAAAAATCTACTGGAGGAGCAGGAAACTTCAAAGGCCAATCCTCAGTTAACAAAAACCAAAGCATTCCAAAAAAGTGCAAAGTTCAGAAAGTATGACCTCCACAGCAGTATTACCACAAAATACTGTAGAACAAAACAAGGTATATATCCTAAAGGCATAAGACAACAAAAAACTCAGAGCTTGAGAAGACTTACAGGAGGCATTTACAGGACAAGCATGTTTTAAAGAACTGAAAACAAACTTTTAAAACCTTTTAAAAGTTTCAGAGTGCAAGTTTTTGAAAATGATATCATTATTGTCTCTGTGTGAACTACAAAAACACTACTGTGACATCCTGCGTGTGTATATTACCAGTTTAGTACTTCACAAACAACTTTATTTTTATTTTAACTTGTCTGTAAAAAGCATACTCGGATCTAATAAAATACATAAAAAAGAAAGAATTCAAACAAATATTTAAAACAATTCAAGATCTGTATTATTGTTAAATAATCTAATCAGATAATTAATCAAATTGTAATATTATTTTACATTGTATACTGATAGATCATTTACCTGGCCTATGATTTAACCCTTTCACACGTTCGATCACACCAGTGTGATTAGAATGTCAGAGTGCACGTCATCAACCGCTCATATTCAAATCTGACGGCTCGCGCTGAGGCACAGAAAGAGATGCGCAGTGCTTGTCATAAAATCATAATTTATCTGTGTTTTTAAACAAATAACATTTATTCAACATAGGCTCGTTATGAAAACGTAGCCCTATATACATTTCTGGAGATTGCAAATTATGAAGCCAGAGGAACGTATGGCTGCATTTCATCTTTAAAATGAACACTAAGGGGCGGTATGATGCAGTTCCTTTTTGCGCTTGGCAGCTGACTGCTTACCTCCACGTGGAAGGCTTTACCGCCCTTACCAGTTTTTCCAGTGGCTCGCAGCATACATCAGCAGACTTGTGAAATGGAGCGGAGTTGACCGTGACGATGGGGTTCAAGTCTGGCAAAAAACAGTTCAACAAAAAACAAAACTCAAAAAATATAATAGGAAAATAACAGAGTGAGAATGTGGTAAAATCTGAAAACATGGTAAAAATCCATGGAAAACGGGTTTCTTTTTCTGGATTGCTTTTGATAACACTGTTGGTTGGATTGGTTTAATGAAGTGGGTGGAAGGGTCAAGCAGTGCTTTTGAAAACACTCTCGGTTGGGTTTAGGGAAAGATAAGGGTGGGTCAGTCAATCGGTCAGTCAGTTGACAGTGGCCTTTGGTGGATTTATGTGAGAAGAGGAGGTGCGAATGGCACTTGCGAGAGAAATTTGAGATGTGAAAAAGTGTACACAATGGCCTCTGGTGGTTTCGCAAAATCAAACTGCAAAAAAACGTACCTCCTGGGCAGGGCCAGATTAACATAAGAGCTAGGCGGTGCTGAAGCCCCGCGAGAGAAGGGGGCACTTGATTGAGTCATGATGCGGGAAACTCCTCTTTGTGTTACGCATGTCGATAATGTACAGGATTCATTTCGGCTCGCTGCTGTTCAAAAAAAGTGACACCGCTAAACTGTGGCTCAGAGTGGCTGTAGCTCAATCGGAGTTTTAAATAGCCCTATTTAGTCCCCAGTAAGGATGAACAGATGTCCTGTTTTCCCCAGGAAAGACCCTTATTTCCCTGGACAGTTCATTAATTTAGCTCTAACAAGAGAACGGTCCAGTCAAAGGTAGGCTAACCAAGCGCATCATAGACCAAAAAAAATCTAATTCAAACAGTATCTGTTATTAAGAGAGCTCAGGATAGGCGGTAAGAGAGCTCAGGATAGGCGGAATCATGCAGAATGGACTAATAATTAAAGACAGTGTGCGACCAAAACAAATGCCCTACACAGACAGTTATCAAAATGTCAATCACTACGGAGAATCTACCTTAAGAAAATACATGGTTTAAGTCTAACTGAACCAGTTAGAAAGTAAACTTTTAAGTTAATGAATTTCCCCTTTTATAAAAACGACAGTAATAATCGGGAGCAATGAAGTATTGGCGCTGACATTCATTAGACAGTATATCTGAGGAAAAAACAAAAACATGCTAACCTTCTGTAATTGATTGACTCAAGACCAAATGGGAAATTAGATGCATGGATTTTTAAGGTGTTTTAGGGATATCTGCTCAGCTAAAGTGTAAGTAAACTTTTTAGAGATAAACTATTTAAAGTATTTATTGTAAAGCACTCATTTATGAAGTATTGCAAATGTGCCTTATTTGTTTTTTTTCTGACTGTGGCAGCCTATTAACAGTTAAAATTAATTTTGTATGCTTGTATGCCAACTTTAGTAAAATAAAAAACATTAATAATAATAAATAAATATAAATGAAGTGGAAAATTAGATTATATAATAATATAAATTAATAATAATAATAATAATAATAATAATAATAATAATAATAATAATATTAATAATAATAATAATAATAATAATAATAATAATAATATTTAGTTCATTCATTTTTTTTTCGGCTTAGTCCCTTTATCAATCTGGGGTCGCCATAGCGGAATGAACCGCCAACTTATCCAGCGCATGTTTTACGCAGCGGATGCCCTTCCAGATGCAATCCATCTCTGGGAAACATCCACACACACTCATTCACACACATACACTACGGACAATTTTAGCTTACCCAATTCACCTGTACCACATGTCTTTGGACTGTGGGGGAAACTGGAGCACCCGGAGAAAACCCACGCGAACGCAGGGAGAACATGCAAACTCCGCACAGACACGTCAACTGACCCTGCCGAGGCTTGAACCAGCAACCTTCTTGCTGTGAGGCGACAGCACTACCTACTGCACGACTACATCGCCAATAATAATATCAATATCAACAATAATATCAACAATAATAATAATAACAACAACAGCAAAAAAAAAAAAAATTAAAAATCTACTTTTGTAAGGCAATAAAATAAATGTGGCCCTTGGGTTTGCTATAGGCCCAGGGCCCAATACAGTATGTTTTAAATCCGGCCCTGCTTCTGGGATGTATTTGGCGCTCTCCAGAAATGTGTATAGGGGTACGATTTCAGGCATTTATTTTAGGTTTCAGACATTCAAATACACATAACTACTAGCAAAACATGCCATTTAAGGTATGTAAAATACATGCGGATGCCTATGGAGATGGCAATAATAATTATTTTTTCAATATAACTGGACGATGTGCTTTATTCATGTAAGATACACACTGTTTATGTTACTAGAATATTTTCTCCAATCCTCTCCCAGACAAACACTTACTTACTTTCATGTATTTCATAAATTTTTTTTATAAATAAACATGTAAATACAGCAGCTCGGATCTTTCTCGCAGTGCAGATGAAACATGGCGGCGCCCATTACCCATCATATAAAAATATTATTAATTATTAACCTGTTTAAAAGACAAAATACATATTCTAACACATATTTGAGAATCAGAGTATCAGATATTTCACAATATAATTAGAACATTTGCCAATATTTACAGAAAAGAGCAAAAAGAAACAAAATACAATAAATACATAGATCATTGGCGCTGATGGGTCACATGATAAACTGAAAGCTTCGCCATGGGAACTTTAGAACACAATGCAATCTAACGGTCACAATTAAAAAAAAACAAAATCATGCAGG
Source organism: Danio kyathit (assembly GCA_903798195.1). Taxonomy (NCBI): domain Eukaryota; kingdom Metazoa; phylum Chordata; class Actinopteri; order Cypriniformes; family Danionidae; genus Danio; species Danio kyathit. Next base: position 19,705,435 of record LR812527.1, read on the forward strand.
AAGGTCAGCTGGAGTATTTAAAACTCATGCGTGAAAGAATAAATTAACTAGCACTGCTGTAGTTTACATAATAGCAGTTTTTAACAGCAGATTATTAGCCCTGTCCCTCCTTCACTGTACGTCACTAATGCACAAGATTAAGTTATTAAGCTTATTAAATGTTTTTGGACTTTGTTGTGGTGTCATCAGTTCAGTGAAATGTGTGTGTGTGTGTGTGTGTGTGTGTGTGTGGTTGCGTGTGTGCGCGCATGTGTGTGAGAGAGAGAGAGCAGGCACTGAGCTGCACATCAGAACAGAGATCATTAATATTATACACGACCATTTCAAATATGGTCAATTATGGACCTTCTATAGCCTTCTTAACCGTGTAGATATCAAAGAACAATTTAACTTATTGAATCAATGCTTTTTATGGCACCTTTAAGATGATTGGGCATGCTAATGAAGACTATAACTATAAGATATGGCCTGTAAACAGCAAAACATCAGCTAGAAAACTGATCAACCAGTATCAGTTGTGAAACAGGAATCTCAGAAGTCCAGCAAAAATCAAGATCGCAACTTTTCCATATGCTCACACTGTACTAAAGTTAACGGAAAAGCACATCTGTGTGCAATGTGTACTATAAATCACCTTTCTCTCTATCAGAGCCACTGACGATGGCTTTCACAGGCCAGTTGCTGGCATCTGCTCTTACATACTAAATGCCCAGGAGTTTAATTAGCATAGGAGCCACCTGGATCTCTCTATGGAGTGAACATCTGAAACAAAAACAAATTCGGGTAGAAAAAACAACCTGTTACTGCCTGCTGCTTTATCACGCCGGAAAAAAAAAAAAAAAAAAAACTCGAGAGGGAAGGAGAGAGAGAGAGAGATTGAGGTGCACATCTGCTGGAGTTTAATAATACCTTTGTTTTACAGGTCTGTTTGTACGAATGTACACTTCTATAGCATTCTGCACACACTTCATCCTCCTACACAGCATGCAAATTAATGGTTTGGATAACAGCAGGGTCTGTATAGGTAGAGATGTATGACTGAGTTTGTGTGCAGGGGAGCGTAGCGTCAATGTGTGTGTTCACCCCTAGGCTGTGTGTACTGTCAGCATGCACTTTTAAAAACAACACAGATTTAATTAATGGAGGAGGAAAAGCATTGGGTCTTGAAATGATCGGCCAGACTTCACAGCCAGATTACTAGTCACTCTGAATGAATGAATGAATGAATGAATGAATGAATGAATGAATGAATGAAATGAATGAAAAGAAAAAAGAAAGAAAGAAAGGTCTTAAAACGATTGACCAGATCTCACAGCCAGATTACTAGTAGCCATGAATTAATGAAGGGATGAATGAAGGAAAGGATGAATGAATAAATTAGGTCTTGAAACGATCGGCCAGACTTCACAGCCAGATTACTAGTGGCCCTGAATGAATGAATGAGGTCTTAAAACAATTGGCCAGATCTCACAGCCAGATTACTAGAGGCCCTGAATGAATGAATGAATGAATGGGGTCTTAAAACTATTAGCCAGACTTCACAGCCAGATTACTAGTGGCCCTGAATGAATGAAAGAAAGAATTAGGTCTTGAAACGATTGGCCAGATTACCAGTGGCCCTGAATGAATGAAGAAATTAATGACTGAATAAATTAATGAATTGGGCCTTGAAATGATTGGCCAGGCTTCACTGCCAGATTACTAGTGACCCTGAATGAATGAATGAAAAAAAGAATTAGGTTTTGAAATGATTGGCCAAATTTCACAGCCAGATTACTAGTGACCCTAAATGAATTAAAAGAAAGAAAGAAAGAAAGAAGAGGTCCTGAAACGATTGGCCAGATATCACAGATTTCTAGTGGCCTAGACAGACAGACAGACAGACAGACAGACAAACAGAAGTCTTGAAATGATTGGCCAGATTTCACAGCCAGATTACTACTTGCCCTGAATGACCGAATGAATGGGGTCTTGAAACGATTGGCCTGACTTCACAGCCAGATTACTAGTGACCCTGAATGAATGAATGAATGAATGAATGAATGAATGAATGAAGTTTTGAAATGATTGGCCAAATTTCACAGCCAGATTACTAGTGACCCTTAATGAATGAATGAATGAATAAGAAAAAAATGGGTCCAGATCTCACAGCCAGATTTCTAGTGGCCCTGAAAGAAAGAAAGAAAGAAAGAAAGAAAGAAAGAAAGAAAGAAAGAAAGAAAGAAAGAAAGAAAGAATTGGGTTTTAAAACGGTTGGCCAGACTTTATAGTCAGGTTATAGTGGCTCAGAATGAAAGAATGAATACACACACACACACACACACACACACACACACACACACACACACACACACACACACACACACACACACACACACACACACACACACACACACACAAACAAAAAAAAAAGATTTTCACAAAAGTTGTAATGGTTAATGTAATTGTTTTAATTATTATGTTTGAAAATTATATTGGTTATAAATGAAATTTATAATTGTCCTTTGGGTTTATACTAGTAATGTTTTGCCTTCTATTTGTAACCTGTTATAACTAATAAATCCTAATGATATATGACCCAAAACACATTAGAAACTTTTAAAACGTACTGGCTTTAATGGGTAAAATTAGATCGTTTGTAATGGTGTTAATGGTATTTGTAGCGGAAACATTAAAATCTATTTTAATGGTTTCTATTGTTTTTTTTTTTCAACAGACAGCTGAGATAATATGTTCTTCCCAATAAGGAAAAAAAACCTATGAAACAAACAAATAATATGGACTCAGTTAGTGTAATAACAGGAAGAAATGAGTTGGTTCACGGCCTGTAGTTAAGAAACTGCCACACTGATATACTTCTCTCTCTCTCTCACTTTTTGACAGTGCACAAATTGGATAGGTGTTATAGCACATGTGTGTGAAAACACCTTTCTCTTTCAGTCTCTCCCTTTGCTGATAAGTGTTTGGTGTGCGAATTCACTTGTGGTAAGGTGGTATATTCAGTGAATCAACAGAAAAAGTGCACTTGTTGAGTGCAAGATATGTCAAATTTAACAAAGTAAGTAATGAGACCATTGGAGAATATGCAGTGGCCACAGAAAAACAAAAAAGTACATGAATGTATGTGCCAAAAGTACAAAATGTTCTTTAATGTGCTTTAGGTTAGGGGTTTTCAAATTGGTAAGGGGGCTCAAGGTACAGTAGTCTGCGAAAAATATGATCTGGGAAAAAAAGATACTTTTCTGGGGTTGTCTAAATAGATAGTTCACCCAAATTCAAAACTGAACATTCTGTCATCATTTACTAATGCCTTCACTTTTTCAAACCTTTTTCAAAAAATAAATATATAGTTTACCCCAAAATCTTTAGGTTTTAATGTAACCGAAATAGGAACATCTTTTCTTTCAAAACCTCTGACATTTATGCAAGTGAAAATTATTATTTAAAAAAATAATAAAAGTAATAAATAAATAAAAATAAATTATATATATATATATATAAAATGTATTTTTTATTAAAGTAAGCTACAGGTATTACACTCTCAGAAAAAAAAAATGGTACAATTTTGTATCAAATAAGGTACAAATCCTTGTCACTGGGGCAGTACCTTTTTATGGAACGGAATTGTACCTTAAGACAAAGAAACAAATTTGTACCATTGAAGTTTGTACAAGTTTGTACCTTTTGTACCGGAATTGTTCCTAAGGACATGATTTGTACCATGGGAAACCAAAATGTACCTTTGGTTTTTAAAACCTGCAGATAGAACAGACAGAAGAATCCATGAAGGTAGCACTATAGTGACAAGACACTTTGTACCTTAACAGTGTCAAATGTGTTCCTTCAAGAACATTTAAAAGGCGTTTTGCTTTATCCAAAATGTGTCAATTTATTTTTGGTAAATATAAAACAAATGCATTTATTAAACAAATTTTTTAATTTACAAAAAAATTACAAATATTGTAATTAATTAATTAATGTTTGAGTTTTTTTTTTAAACATATGCTTTTAAATGATGTTTCATGTTTTAATATGGAAATTCATAAAATCACTTTGCCTTTCCAGTAATATTTATTTTCATAGATATTGTAATAAAAGAGTTGTCCAACACTTATGTACCTTTTTTATGAGAACAATTCCGTAACCTAATTTCAATTGTACCATAAAAGGTACAGAACAGTATCATAAGAGGTCTTTTCTGTACCATATACAGTAAGGTACAACTTTTACAAAAGATACAAAACTGTTCCTTAAGAAACATTTGTACCACCGTGTACCTTTTTTTCTGAGATTGTAGTTGATTCCAAAAACCTTTGTTTTTAGCAATTTTGTTTTTGGCTAATAAGTGAGCTGCAACTATTAACTTGCTCATTCTCACACTCCGAAAGATATAAAAGTACAAAAAAAAATAAAGGTAACACTTTATTTTGATGGTCCATTTGAGTATTAGTAGACTGTCTGCTTATTATCTGTTGACACTGACATTTAACAGTCCTTCAACAGACATTTAACTGACTATAAGAAACTTTGCAAGTACATGTCAACTTACACTAACCCTAACCCCAACCTAACAGTCTACTTATAATCTAATGATAATTAGTTGCAATGTAACTTAAATTCAACAAACGGACCATCAAAATAAAGTGTGACTGCCAAGTGTGCTTCACACACACACACACACACACACACACACACACACACACACACACACGGAATTTGTTTTGGTAAACAAAAGCTTCCAGTGTACATAAAGTGACAAGTGACAACACAAAATTAAATATGAGAAAAGAAAAAAAAAAAAAGACGATAAACATTAAACAGAGATGCAGTTAGTCAAAAAGATCTGGATGTTGAATTGTATGTACAGATATGTTATAAATATACAGGTTATAAGGTGCTGTGTACCATTGCGAATGGAGAAAGTATTGCATTGTACAGTATATTGTTATAAGGTGCTGTGTACAAGTGCGTATGAGAAAGAATTGCACATTTATTGCACAGTAGGAGAATATTTAACTTCATGAGGTAGATGGCCTGAGGAAAGAAACTTTTCCTGTGTCTGGCTGTTTCTGTGCTTGGTGCTCTGTAGCGCCGACCAGACGTTAACAGTTTGAACAGGTAGTGTGCTGGGTGTGAGACGTCCAGAGTGATTTTGCGAGCCCTTTTACTCACTTTGGAAGAGTACAGTTCTTGAAGTGTAGGAAGGGTAGTGCCAGTGATTCGTTCAGCAGTCCGGACGATTCGGTGTAGTCTACGGAGGTCAGTTTTGGCAGTTGAGCTGAACCAGACGGTGATTGAAGTGCAGAGGATGGATTGGATGACAGCTGAGTAGAATTGTACGAGCAGCTCCTGTGGCAGGTTGAACTTCCTCAGCTGACGAAGGAAGTATAGTCTCTGCTGGGCTTTCTTCACAATAGAGTCTATGTGAATGTCTTCAGATCCTGAGAGATGGTGGTGCCCAGGAACCTGAATGACTCTACTGCAGGCACAGTGCTGTTCATGATGGTGAGTGGGGGGAGTGAAGGGGGGTTTCTCCTAAAATCCATTTTCATCTCCACTGTTTTGAGTGTGTTCAGCTCCAGGAGTGTGTTAGGAGTCTGGTCAGAGGTGTCAAATCTACAGTAGAACATATTCAGCTTGTTTGCAAGATGTTTATTGCTGTCGATGCTGGGGGATGGTGTCTTGTAATTAGTGACGTCTTTCAGGCCTTTTCACACTGATGCAGGGTCGTTGGCAGAAAACTGGTTTTGCAGCTTTTTGGCATAGCTCTTCTTAGCCACACCAATCTTCTTTGTCAGTGTGTTCCTGGCCTGATTGTATAAAATCCGGTCCCCACTCCTGTAGGCATCCTCTTTTGCATGACGAAGCTGTCTAAGTTTAGTGTAAACCATGGTTTATCAATGTTAAATGATAAGTAGGTCCTGGTAGGGATGCATAACTCCTTACAGAAACTGATGTATGAGGTTACGGTCTCTGCGAGCTCGTCCAGGTTAGTGGGTGCAGCTTCAAAAACACTTCAATCAGTGCATTCAAAACAGGCTTGTAAGACCTGCTCTGTGTCGTTGGTCCATCTCTTAACAGTCCTTAATACTGGCTTAGTAGTTTTAAGTTTTTGCCTGTAAGTTGGTATAAGATGAACCAGGCAGTGGTCGGAGAGTCCTAGAGCTGCTCTGGCAATTCGCCAGATGTATGCTAGGCAGCGCTGTTCTGAAGCCGTGCTGTCTCAGCCTGACGAGCGAGCAGGCTCGCTTCCCACGCCTGTGCGTCTTGTAATGTTTCCACAGTGCAGCTGCTCCGCCGACGACAATGTTACACAAAACGCCAGAGAAATCAAAATCCAGTTGTTGATTAGTTGGTGTGCTCTGCCGAATGTTCAACAGCTCGTCCCTGGTATAACTAATCGTGTTTGATAAACAAAACAGGAAAGACAAACAGAAATAGTGCAAACACTGGAGAGCTCCACACCGAGGCAGCCATCCGCGGTGCCATCTTGAGAAGGTCTCATGATATGCACAAACCAACATCCAAATGCAAACTGAAAGCAACATTTTAGATGAATACTGTGTGTAAAGAGCATAGACTGTAAAAGATATGAACGTAGTATCTATGATGTCACCCATTGGTTTCTGAAGAACGCAAAAAAAAAAAAAAAAAAAAAAAAATCTACCAGTAAGCGTGGCCAAGCGTCGCCATTTTGTTCATGCATCATGACACCGACCGGGGATACCAAACAAGGGCAAAAAGGCAGAGCTATAGACGCCTGCTAGCATTGGGCTTTTCTTTGGGAGAAAAGCTTAATACTTCATTCCCTGTGAATCCTTTGTGTTCGGACCACATGTGCTTGGTTGTATACTATATCAAAGTGTTTAGACTTTTAAAAACACTGTCGTAATACATTGAGCCACTAAACATTGTTCTTATGATGCTTTTCTACAGGAGGAAAACACTAATTACTTCCAAATACTTCAAATATAGTCTGTGTTAGTAAATGCAAGGCTATTTATGAAATCCAGACATAACACTGTATGACAACGTTTCAGATGACCGTTCTGGAGCCTGCAGCTAATCAATCTGTCAGATTGCATTACAGGTCTAACGTAAAAAATTAATGATAAATTATCTTAAAACGGTAATGCTTTACAACAAGGTTCATTAGTTAATGCATTTGCTAACATGAACAACACTTGTACAGCATTTGTTAATCATAATTGAACATTTACCAATGCATTATTAATATCCAAGTCCATGCTTGTTAACATTAGTTAATGCACCGTGAGTTAACATGAACTAACGATGAACAACTGTATATGTTAACTAATATGTTAACATGAATAAATACTGTAGTAAATGTATTGTTCATTGTTTGTTCATACTGGATGCATTAACATTAACTAAATGAAGCTTATTGTAAAGTGTGACCCTTAAAACAAATACATTTATAGAGACGGTATAAATATATCAATTTTACTTACCTGGGAAATGGAGGCCACATGAATGGTTTGTGAGCACAATTAAGTGCACACAGCATGCCATATCGTCTAATAATTGTAATAAATAATTACAAAAAGCAACTGACTGTGTAAAGCCACATAAAACAAAACAAAAATGTATATGCAGAGTTCAGCGGCTAATCAGCCGGAATCAGCTGAGGTGAAGAGACGGCGACCAGCGAGACCTAGCTGTCACTCAAGTGGCCACGCCCTTAATTATGCAGACCTAATATAACTTATTATTAATGAAATGGACAAGTTATTAAATAAAAAAAAATTAAATAAATAAATAAAAATAAATAAATAAATCACTCCCTCACAGTTGTCAGGAGGGGTAATATTAGCTATATGAACCAAAATCGTTCTTTGTACCAGGCTGTAAACACCTTTTTTCTGCTGTAAAGTTGGCCATTTTAACAGTGGGCTCAATAGAAATTTGCTCTATTATGGAGCCAGGACTAGCGGAACTAAGCAACGACACAAGCAACTGATAATATAGGTAACATCAGAGAATTGCACATAACCATTTGCATAGACGAACAAAAGCATTTGCAACTTGTTCATAAAGAGAAACTGCTTTTCTGATGTGCACAAGTGACACAATGATGATCTGAAGATTGAACAGTGGGTTTAGAGAATTTCAATTCTGATCTGAGAAATGGACCAAAGTGACTGAGAAAAACTGTAATAGAATTAATGTTTATTCATTAAATAAAATAACCACAATACCTGAAAAAAACCCACTAAAGTAGCGAGTTATATATGAGAGCTGCTCTATGAAAAGAATAAGCAGCTTTAGCCTAATGCAAAAAAATAGTTTGCAGTCATGTCTGAAAAGAATTTATTTTAGCAAAAGAAAAAAAAAAAAAAAAATCAATATATTTTGGACAGAATTCAGTTTAAAATGTAAGACATTATTTATTAAGATAGACAGAGTGTATCAACATGAATGGCAGCTGTTGTTTTTGATCTAACAGCAGCAAAACTACATGCTGAACACTGCGAGTTTGCGCCAGGATGATTACCTACCTAGCTATCCTTCAGCTTCTTTCCTGATTTATTAGGGGTCACCACAGCAGAATGAACTGTCAATTATTCCAGCATTTGTTTTACGCAGTGCATACCCTTCCAGCTGCATCCCAGTACTGGGAAACAACCATACACATTCACACACATAAACTACTGCAAATTTAGTTGAATTATTATTTGCCTATACCGCATGTCTTTGGGACTGGGGTTGAAATGAGTACTTTTTACTTTTATACATTTTTCAGGCCGTACTTCTTTACTTTTACTTAAGTACAAAAGTGTAGTCAGTACTTCTACTTTTATCAGAGTCGTTTTAAACATGAGTATCTGTACTTCTACTTAAGTAAAGGATGTGTGTACTTTTGCCATCTCTTGGAGAGTGGGAGGTTAATATGCGTTCCTCTCAATAAAAAAAAAAATAACAGCAGTTAAGAAAGCATCGGATTATAGTGGAGGGGATTTGCTTGCACAAACTCTTTAATTCAGCAGTATTGTCAAAAGATTACAAATGTTAATTACACTGTTGTGATAGCTTGATTATAAAGAATGTTCAAGACAATAAAGATTTGGGTATACAGGCCTATAGTCCTTTTCTTAGCATGGCACATTGACATTACAGTATTTCATTTCTCATTGCTGCTGGTTTCTGAATGCAACCAAGCAAATTTAGTTTTTATCACTAAATTACAATAAAATTACTTTATCTTTTACCTTTAAAAATGGATGTTTCTAAAAAAAAAAAAAAAAAAAAAAAAACAATCATGTAGTGTAATATTTTTTGTGACACAGGCAAAGGAGGCAGTTCTAAGTGCACCAAAAAAGTACTAATATTAATAATAATAATAATAATGATAAAAAGTCAATTTAATTTTAAATTAATTAATATTTTTTGTTATGAAATGTTAGGAAAAGCAGATAATAGGTTCAAGCATTTGTTAAGTCAGTCGTTTAGTTTAGGAAACAACATGTTATATTTACTGTATATTATAATCCTAATATTTTGCACACATTTCTATAAATGAATTTTAAAACATTAAATCATACAGCTACATTTATACGTTTCAATAAGAAACCCATCCTAGCTAATTAGACCTACTGTACAGGTACAAGAGAAAATGTAAAAGGACTAATATTTTAACTTTAATACCATATTATTACTTATATACATATGTTATTAATTGTATACAATAAAAATGGTTACAATTCTAACAACGAATGCATGTCAATTTAAATTTGAGGAAAACTGACTTCATACAACTGTTAAAGTAAGTGTGAAACATAAAACTCCAATAAAACAGTCACTTTCATATATTTTGATAGTGGCATAAGTGGCCAAATAGTTTTATGGTTCACTGTGCGTCATGTACTGTACATAGATGATGGTAAACAGGTTAATAAGTTAATGTTTCTAGTGCACATACCTCAGTCAATGTTTTGGTGAGTGGGCTGCAGTCTGAGCAGCTGAGGCTGTCAGTAATTCCAGCTCCTGAGGGGGTTGTTATGCTGGAGTTTATAGGACCATGCAGCGCTATATTCCCTGCCTGAGACACCACCACAGAGACAAAGCAGAGATGGAGAGACGGGGGACCAAACCACAGAGCTCATATGCCATTCCAGAGCAATCACACACACACCGGCGTCTTTACTTTGGATACTAAAACTAATACTAAAGCCACCACCTGCAAACACACACACATACATTGGAGGGGCTAAACCAAGGGCTTTAATAGTCTGTGATTGATAAAACATGTCTCGCAGCAGCTTACTCACTGAATGAACCGGAGAGGGAAGGTAATGATACCTCTCGATACCCACTGGAGCTGGCTAAGCCACCCTCTGGGTAACGCTAATGTTTTCCTCTTGTGTTCCCATGGCCTTGCTGAAGCTGTGGAATGTTAAAAATAAGCCCATTAAAAAGGTAGGGAAAGTGCTGGGAGAGGGATGGCTTTGTGTTTGTGTGTGTGTGTGTGTGTGTGTACATGTGCTGTGAGAAACAATGTAAAGTAGGTATACAAACCTTTTTTAGCTAGCTTTATTTAGTTACATTCACGCACATGCACACACACACACACACACTGTATTGACCTTATTCTTGAATGCGGAAGTGCGCTCGTTTTTGCGATTGTTTTAGAACTTCCGATTCAGTTGCCTATGGGAAAAATTACTAGGAATAATAAACGGCTGAAAACGGTCAAATTACTTGCTCTACAAACAAGTGTTTGCATGATTATACAGACAAAATAGAATAATATAATAAGAAAACATCAGTTTGCAACATCAAGCAGCAGAACGAGCTGTTTTTAACGTCTAAAAAAGAATGGAAGTGAATGAGACCGGAAGTCTCGAGCCAAAATGATTCAAATGGCTGCGCCCGCTCGTACGCGGAGAATAAAGTGAATATGTGGTTTATGAGGACTCTCATAGGCATAATGCATTTTAATACTCTAAAAATATGCTTATTATATGGCCTTACCCTACCCCTAAACCTCACAGGAAACCTGGGGCAAAAACTAAATGTCAAAATATGCTGATAATTGTTTTTTAAACATTTCTATTTACAAGGAATGTCCTCATAAACCACCTTAACAATAGAACACCCAAGTTATACCCATGCCATTATATAGTTTTCTGTCCTCATAAACCACGTAAATAAGTACACACACACACAGCTGTTATGGTACTTGTATAACACTATGGGCATACTGTATAAGCAAAATTCTGTAAACACCAACCAGAGACAATTATTAAAAATAAAATCCCTGGCAGATTTATACTTCAATAAACAGATTAAAATATTAATGCAATGTAGGCTATCCACCTTATTTTTCACCCAAGTACAGGAAGGGGCAATTTTCCAGATTTATTTTAATGCATCATTGCCTTGCCTGCTATTTTAACTGAACAAAATAAGCTCTTCATGATGCTTGGATACAGCAAACTTCCAACTTGCCGTCCCACCATATAATTTGAACATATAATTGTAAACATACTGGTGCAAAAAGTTGTACTGTACACTTAACCTTAAAAGTTATTCTCATAATTTCCCCACATAAGCTAACCAATCAGAAGTCTTGCACATTTACAGAAGATTTTCTCTTTAAAAAAAATTCACCATTGTGCTACTCTTGCATGTTTTGTGCATGCACTTTTCAGCATGCACACAACATCATAAGACGTTAATATTAGGTTAGATTTAGGTTGTGTTTTCCCAGTGTTGGGTTGTGGCTGGAAGGACATCTGCTGCGTAAAACATGCGCTGGATAAGTTGGCGGTTCATTCCGCTGTGGCGACCCCTGATTAATAAAAGGAATAAGCTGAAAAGAATTTAATAAATGAGAAAATGAACGAATGAATTTAGGTTGTGATGTCAGGTGACCAAAATTCAAATGAACGAATGAATTTAGGTTGTGATGTCAGGTGACCAAAATTCAAAGTCTAGCCTGCGTCTAAGGACAAAGTTATTTTGACATCCAATAATGCAGTCAATTGATATTAATATTTGGTTGATTTTAGGTCGTGCTGGAAAAATCCAACATCTTAAACCAACGTTGTATTGACCTCAAATACTGATATTCAGTGCTGATATTCAGACCTGCATTGCGAGGTCCCGGAACAGATCCAGCATGTTACCGGAGGATGGAGAGGTGTTGTGTACGAAAGTGGAAGAGGAGGGGGTTGGATGGCGGAGGGGCGTCACGGGCGAAGGACGAAAGTGAAGAGTGGGGGGTTGTCACGGACGAAAGTAAAGAGGGTTGGGGAGTTGCGAAAGAAAGTGAAAGTGAACAGCGGGAGAGCGGTTGAGGATCAGATTTCAGAGGTGCCAGATCCGGTGTGTTCTGGCACAAATTAGGGCTGCTGATATTTATTCGTGAGGTATGGCAACCAAAATCTAACGTCTGATAGACGTCATAGTGGTAACGTCCACACAACGCCAAGCTGTAACACCATTAAACGTTGATATTTGGATTATTTTAGGTTGCATTGGAAAGTGACAGAATCCAACTGTCCCGATCACTAGCAATCCACTCCTGACAGATTTAGGAACTACAAATCCCATCAGTCCATGTCACACACACCAGTTGCTTATCACGGCTAATGAGACACAAACAGCTGAGACTTGTGATCACTGATCATTCAGACTTTTAATACACCACACATACCAGTTTAGAATGAAGTCTTGGATGTTGATGTACGTTTGCATTTCTTTGTTTTGCCAGTCTGTTTTTGACCTTAGCCTGGTTTATTGTTTGATCCTGTTTGCTGCCCATTTTGACCGTATGCCAGTTTTTTGACCCCGTTTTTGGATTGCCCCATTTGTACCAGCCACTTCTGATTGTCCCTGTTTGCCTTAAATATAATCTTATTTTACCTGCACTTGGATCCTCGTCTCCGTTATTCTTTGCTTTGATCCTCGTATGTGACACAAACATCTGTCCAACTTTGGACACTGACCTTAACCCGATTTTCATTTCCACATAAAATGCAACGCCTCACGATGTTGGGTACAACGTCAATCTGACATCATGTTGATGTCTTGGTTGAGTAGTTTGATGGACATTTGGCCGATTGTCTTGTGCAAATTGGTTTATGAACACCAGCACATCTCCTAGCTACAGTACGTGGTCACAACAAAGATAGTTTGTTTCAAGTTCTTGAATGTATGAGATGGAATAAATGATTCAATGACTCACCCAGTCATGTTGTTAAATGAATCAGTTGAATGATTCTTTCAGAAAGACTAGTCGCCACATGAGTCACATTTTAGGATTGAGGATGAATGAAAAGGAAACTCTAGGTTTTCTGTTTCAAAAGTACATTTGCTGAGAAATTTTAGCGGTTTTAAAACGACTTATACTTCCATACTATGATTAATTGACTTACTGTAGGTCGAATTTCTGCTCAAAACTCAGTTCTGTCATTTAAACAGTGGCTCCACAACAATACACGATATTGGATATCTCATTTAATCCTTAGAGATATTAAATTGCCTTGACATAATTAGATCCAGCTTTCATCTTTTATAATATGACAATCTGCTAGATATGTGACATTTGATATATAAATGGAAATGTAAGCTTGCCATCATCACCAATCATCATCTAACACTCAATTTGTGGTCTAATAGTAAGCTAAGTTGGTAACTCTTTACCATAACAATACATGAATAATGATGTATTAATATATAAACATTACTTTATTATGAATCAACAAGGAGTTAATGCATGGGCTAATCATGAACTAACTTTACAACATGAGTCACATGAGTTTGTGTGAATAATGGCTACCTTAATTAATTGTTAGTATGTGTTCTTAATTAAGGTGTTAATTAACATTTAAATTTAAGCTAAATGTAACCAACGTGTTAATGCATAATTATATCATGACTTTCCTTAGAGCACATTACCATTAACTCATCTTAACTACTCCTCTCCTGTGCTTAAACTGTTCTTGTTGAGGTTGACGGGACACTTTTCTATTGTTATTCAGTGTAAACGCACTAGACAGACATGCATAAGGAGTTTATAAGAATGGTTTAAGGATGATGTGCCTCCAAGTAAAGTCATGATGTACAGTGCATTCGCAAAATATTCATAGCGCTTTACTTTTTCTACATTTTTTATGTAATAGCCTTATTCCAAAATGGATTTAATTAATTTCCTCAATTCTACACACAATACCCCATAATGACAAAGGTGAAAATTAATTTTTTTTTTTTAAATTGTTGCAAAAAAAACAAAAAAAAAACAAACAACAACAACAACAACAACAACAACATGTACATAAGTATTCACAGTCTTTGCCGTGAAGCTCTAAATTGAGCTCAGGTACATTCGGTTTCCACTGATCATTCTTGAGATGTTTCAGCAGCTTAATTGGAGTTCACTTGTGGTAAATTCAGTTGATTGAACATGATTTGAAAAGGTATACACCTAAAGGTATACACAGGACTTTCAGACCATAAGAAACAAAATTCTCTGGTCTGATAAGACTGGAATTGAACTTTTTGGAGTGAATGCCAGGCGTTACGTTTGGAGAAAACCAGACACCGCCCATCACCAGGCTAATACCATGCCTACAGTGAAGCATGGTGGTGGCAGCATCATGCTGTGGGGATGTTTTTCAGCAGCAGGAAGTAGAAGACTACAGACACTACAGTGTCTACACTACAGTACAGAGACATCCTGAATGAAAACCTGCTTCAGAGTGCTCTTGACCTCAGACTGGGGCGACGGTTCATCTTCCAGCAGGACAATGACCCAAAGCACACCGCCAAAATATCAGTGGTGTGACTTCACATCAACTCTGTGAATGTCCTTGAGTGGCCCAGCCAGAGCCCAGACCTAAATCCTATTGAACATCTCTGAAGAGATGAAAATGGCTGTACACCGTCACTTCCCATCCAACCAGATAGAGCTTGAGATGTACTGCAAAGAGGAATGGGCAAAAATTTCCAAAAGACAGGTGTGCCAAGCTTGTGGCATCATATTCAAAAAGACTTGAGGCTGTAATTGCTGCCAAAGGTGCGTCAACCTTTTCAAAGTATCAAAGTATTGGGCAAAGGCTGTGAATACTTATGTACATGTGATTTTTCTTTCTTTTTCTTTCTTTTTTTTTTTTTTTTTTTTTTTTTTAATAAATTTGCAACAATTTCAAAAAAATCTTATTTCACATTGTCATTATGGGGTATTGTGTAGAATTGAGGAAATAAATGAATTTAATCTATTTTGGAATAAGGCTGTAATATAAAAAAAAAAAAAAATGCGGAAAAAGTGAGGCGCTATGAATTCACTCTTGAACTCATTTGATTCATGTTGTAATAATGTTAGTTGAGGATTAGCACATGTATTAACTCATCATTAGTTCATAATAAAGTAATGTTTAGTTTATAATATATATAATAACATATCAATATTAGTGTACGGTTAGTGTAAAGTGTTATCGCCAACTCTTCCCCCGTTTTAATTCCAACTCGGCAAAATCTGCTTGCCTCTTGCTTGGTTACAATGCACATCACACAATACTGCTTCTTCACTGCTTTAGAGGATTTTTGTATTTCTGTATCATCTGTCAAAAAAGTTTGCATTGCAAATAATCATTTCAGTGTTGCTTCTGTTTAGGAAATAATTGGCAATCTTTCTTTTGCAGAGTCAAAATATCAGTCTCCTTCCAGTCATTTGACGTTCGCTCCGCTATATGCTAGAAAAAGTGTCTACCCTGTCTTTGATGTCCAATCCAACTATCTCAAGGTAACGCTAACAAAATAAAACATCCCATTATTGATGCTGCAATTATAAAACTGATCCAGCAGCCCTTTTCTCTGCCTTTTATTCACACGATCACATATTTACACTCACACAAACGTTATCATTTCCCCCCGCGAGACGTGAATTTGATTATCTTCTGAATAGATAATAAGCACCGAAGATGATTTATAATGTCATTATCGGCGAAGGCATTTTTACAGCATCAATATAATCATATTTCATAAAGTCCATTTCTCCACGACAATAAACGTCCAACTTTTCACCAACAATATAAAACGATCAAAACATCCAGAATAATTATTTTCAAAACAATCACCGCGCAGAAAGCGAGAGAGAAAGCCTTTTTGCAGAAATGTAATTTGATTTTGCTGGAGGCAGATGAGTCAGAGGCTTTCGAAGCGCAGCAGGAGAAAAGACTGACTGCGAACAGCCTGCAAAAGACATCTCTAATTTTCTGACAGTCATATGACTGGCCATTTTTAACCTGCCTTCACCCTCTCCTGCATTCCCTCATTTGCATACAGGGGAATGATAACCCGGAGATGTTAGACTACAGAAACAATATGACGGGTGGTGTTGATTTCTGCCTGGCTATGAAACCGAATTGCGGCATGAAGGGAAATGTGAGAAGTATGAAGGCTCGTCTGATCTCAGCAGCAGTTTGCGTACTGTTGCCAAATACCTCAACGGCGGCAGACAGCGCATCGAGACGAGGCTAACACCAGCTTTCATCAACCCAAACATGCCACTTATGCTGGTTAAACAACCTTAATGGAAAATAACAAGAGTCTTTCTCCATGTGCCCAGTTGAAGTGGGTATTTGGTGGGCACTTCTTATTGACAATCTCCCTAAAAGGGGAGGAGAGGCAGTAGAACAGAAAAAAAAAAAAAATGACAGGTTGTTTCTTCGGTTTGTTCAACATGACAGTAAATCTGTTGTTAGGCTGATATTTACATGAGCTGAAGCTAAACAGGTCTTCTGGGTAGAACAGAAACAGCTGCTCTCGTGTGGTGATAAACAAGCACGCATGCTCACCAAATGAACTCAAAGACACTCATTTAAAAGATTCTGGAACATGATAAAGCAAAAAGTTTTGAAAGCAGGTGTGGAAACTCTTCACAGAAATATTATACGGTCTGTGGCGAAGACCCATTGCATTTTTTAGTCCAAATGAATTCAGTGTGGAGAAAGACAATGAGATAAATCTAACTCTATGTCCTTATAAACCCCACAAAAAAGAAGAAAATTCTAATAATACAAAAGGAATTATTGTAAAATTAAGTGAGATATTAGGTAACTGTGGTTTTGGGGAGTCTATTGTGTTTGGTCTATAATTTCTGGCCAAGATTATCTGGTAACAAACACATAGGGCCCTATCATACACCAGGGGGGCATTCCAGAAAGCAGGTTATGTGACATACCCGGGTAAGTTTGAGAGAAAGTAAGTGGATAACCTCAGAATTGGTTCCAAAATCAGAGGTAACTTCTGGGGTATGGTAAGCAGCCATAGCAACTTACTCGCTGAAGATAACCTGCTCTGTAGGTTATTAAAACCTCCAACACCGCCTTTGTAAAGTGCGTTGGGTTTTTTTTTTCTCACCGGGACTTTCTATGGTGACTCGTGAATTTGGCGATCTACTGAAAATGCCTTCAGGTACGTGCCGTGCGCGCATTAACCCGCGGTTATCTTCAGGAGGTTGATTTAACTAACTCTTGTCAGCTGTTTTGGAACCGACATACTCACGGTAAGCAGGTTTTGGGTTAATCAACCGAGAGTTCAGGGTTTAGCAGATGGTAAGTTAACCCAGCTTTCTGGAATACCCCCCAGGTGCAATAAGATGCAATTCGTGTTTGGCACGATTTGTTGCTATTTTCAGACCAGCGGAACAGTAATTTTCACATTTTGCGCCACATTGTTTAAATAGCAAACCCATTTGTGCCTCCAAAAAGGAAGCGTGTTAAGGCATTTATTGTTGACGTGTTGCTATTTTAAGGAACTAAAATAGAGTGTGCCATTGACCAACTAAAAACAAGGTTTAAAGTCAAACACAAGAGTGCATTAGTTAGTATGAGAGTGCAAATGATTACACATTGCTTCATATACACAGGATGTACAGCAATACACAAATATCTTCATTTTCTTTTCGACTTGGTCCCTTTATTGTTCTGGGGTCGCCACAGCGGAATGAACCACCAATTTATCCAGCATATGTTTTACGCAGCGCATGCCCTTCCAGCTGCAACCCATCATTGGGAAACATCCACACATACTACGGCCAATTTAGCTTACCCAATTCACCTATAGCGCATGTGTTTGGACTTGTGGGGAAAACCGGATCACCCGGAAGAAACCCACGCAAACACGGGGAGAACATGCAAACTCCATACAGAAACGCCAACTGACCCAACTGAGGCTCGAACCAGCAACCTTCTTGCTGTGAGGCGAATGTGCTACCCACTGTGCCACCATGCAGCCCACAAATATCTTTACATATAAAAAAAAAAAATAAATAAAGGATTGAAATGTTACAAAAATTATTATTTTCTACATAAATATAAAAACCAGTACCTTCATGGCAGTATTATTTATTATAATATTTATATAATATTTATATTTGTTGTAATAAAAATAAGTTTAGGTCCACCTGTCTGGTTTTGAAGACGTATGCATCACACTTCTAATAACCGCTTAATGGTTATGCCATATATTAGACGGTTCTGTATGAATAACTGAAGACGCTCCTTTAATGCATTAACAAGTTATGTTAAATTATACATCCCATCCATACCCAACCTTAAATCATACCTGAACACTCTGTCTAACAGTTCCAACAGTTTTGTGTGACATTCTCATAAAGTCTCTCTGGTTTTGAAACTAATATCTCCGTTCTTAATTGTTCTTAGCCCTGGCAATTATGTTTATTTATTTTGTATTATTTTAATATTTCCTCTCCTGTTTCTCTTACGTTTATATGCTCTGAGGAGGCTAAAGATTGCGGAACAACGTCTGTCGCTGGATCCGAGGAGTGAGGTTTACGATCACCAGCTGGCTTCCGTTACATAAGGGCAAATATAAAATGACCACAACATCATTTACTTATTTTACTCATACTTATAAATGTCCAAGACATTGATATTATATTAAATGCTACTTTTGTGCTTTTATTAGCTTTATTCTCGCCTATTTACTGGGTTAAAAATCTTACATTATACCATCTCCACCTGCTGGTGAAAAAGCAGCTGGCGGACTTCAATCTGCAATCTATTGCTTTTCCTGCAGTTCCCGGATGTAATGTTGAATTTTAACAGTCGAATTTGAACCACTGAATTTATGGAAGCGAATATTTGAACTGAAATAAAATGAACTGAAAATTACCGTTTGAATATTATACATCATATTTTTAAAGGGTATTGAATATTTTCATAAGTAAAATCTGGAAATTGAATACGAATTATTGAATTTACAATTCAAAACGTATTTGAAATATTTTTTGTTGAAATATTCACAGCTTAAATAAACAGCTATGTTAAAGTTCAGGACCTAAAAATACAAACCCTGGAATTCAAGTCATTAAAATGCAAGAACTTGTTAATTCGGTGTATTATTTTTTTTAGTTTGTGCTATTCAACAAGCTTTTTAATTCAATAGTTTTGGCATTGATTTTGTTCTATAGTAGGATTTCAAATCAGAATGATAATGGCTATACTTATAGACCTTTTTCTTGGCTGCTGCATGGAGGGCACCATAGTGACCAGCAGTGGCGGCTGGTGTTAAAAAATTTGGGGGGGGGGGGGCGCAAACACCAGAAAAAAATCTAACTGTTGGTAAAGTAAGAGTGTAAAAGCCATTTTTCAGTGATGTATCAAAAAAACTAAACTATGACTAAAGCATATAATAACTGCATCACAAATCAGTTCATTTTAGTTCAATTTGGGTTTATTATCAGTAATGAAGTAATCAAGATAATCAGTAAACACACACACACACACACACACACACACACACACACACACACACACACACACACACACACACACACACACACACACACACACACACACACACAAACAAATGTTGCCTAATCACTGGCCAGTAGCACTACTTGAAAATAAATTTTGCTCTCCTTTTTTATTTCTGGCTTGCAAATTTCTCAATAACCGTTAAAGTCAGTCATCTCAGTCACCAGTGTCTTCTCTATTGACAGCATAGCCAATGCATTCAGCCTCTCTTGCGTCATGCTGTTTGAAACAGCAAACACGGAAATAGTAAAAGGTATGACCTACATGAACCTGCCGGTCCTAAGCGGACTCGATTGCAGGGGGGACCCGATTTCTCATGACACCGGCCAACTCCGTTTGTCATAACAAGTGCTGGAAAAGCCCCGAATATTCGCGCGCTCGCCATCACTTGACTACTGGTGAATTTGCAAAGACGGTAGATCTGGTCCAAGCTTTTTGATTCTTTTTTTTTTCTTCATCCAAACGCCTTGTGAACAGATATCTTTGCAAAGATACAACGGAATTTTCCTTCATCTCGAGAAATTGCATTCTAAGCTCTTTGGTGAGAATGGTCCAATCACATAAGGCCAATCATATAAAAACAAATATGATTCGTTCTAACAACTAAAATGGGAGGTTTCGGGGCGCAGAGCGCTGCGCCCCAGGGACAATTTAAAACCAGCCAATTAGAGCTTATCCTCATATCACGTGCATTGCAAAAGTTTGTGTACCTACATAGACACCCATTAGTCAGGCGCCCCGCACACATATGAAAAAATATTGTTCATACTTTTTTTTTTTCAATAAATGTTAGTATGACTACAATAAATGTTAGAATGTTATAATTAAATCAATTTATTTTGTTAATATTTGTGATAATAAACATTAACATATTAAAGGGGTCTAACTTGAAGGGGGGGGGCGGCGCCCCAGCGCCCTCTATTGACCAGCCACCACTGGTGACCAGCATCTTCCGGTAGAATGTTTAGAACTTCCGTTTACAGTGTTTACGACTGGTAAATTGCACTCTGAAAATGGGTTTCAATAGCGTTTTGAGTGGATTACGGAGTGTTTTTGTGACAACTTTGTAAGATGTGCGTTAAAGCCGTTATAATCTGTCAGATGTGGTTTAAGCGCGAGAGAAAAACGTTCTCCTAGTTCTCCTACTGGCATGACACTTAACAGGTATGTAAGCTTGCAAGTCATTCAATTTCCAAAAATGACCAATAAAAGTTCGTTTTTGATACTCTCCTGGCTGATTTGCACATTGATTCTAATCGCGAGCCGTTTATGTTTCACTTAGTTAGTTTGTGTTGTGTAGAATTTACCATGGTAGCCTATGTGTTTTTCTGTCATTTCCAAACGCCTCTTTATTTTCACTTTGTGCCACTCAATCGGTGTGTCAGTGGGACAGGACGTGTGTGTGTGTGTGTGTGTGTGTGTCTCAAACATTTTGGTGAATTACATTCATTTAGGTTGGTTATATATTTGAAAGTCAGAAACTGTTCACTTTAGTGATGGCGAGGCTCCATTAAAACCGCACAAAGCAGCAGTCTGATGGTAAGGGTAAATGACTCGCAGCAGTAGTTTTCTATCCTATTAGATCAATAGATCTCATTTTTTTAAATAATCAGTCCAGGAGGTGGTGTCGCTGATTGACATTAAAAGCAAGTAAATAGAGTAAAAATATCATTTCAAAGCTGTCCGAATGTGACCGTTTACACGCATCAGCTGCTGACCGGAAATTCTTAGAATTCTCCTTGCGCATTATCGCAAACCATAAGGGGTAATTTTGCGTTCTAAGAAAAAGGGTCTATACTTGCACCAATGAAACAGCTAAACTAGCTGCTGTGCATGTTTATTAGACAGCAGATATGAGGAATCAGCAGAATTTGGCAAGGTGCACTTGTTTGCATTTACCAGACAAAAAATATTAAGCCTTTTGAGTGAAGCGAATTGAACAAACTCTGGGTTGCAGAGTAAGTTTCAGCTTGTTAAAATGTAAACAAATCCAACCTGGTTAAGAGGCTTCACGTCGCTTGATATAAACCAGGCCCAAAGTCGGTCCTGGAGGGCAGATATCCTTCAGAGTTTAGCTCCATCTTGCCTAACCACCTACCTGGAATCTTGTAGTAGGACTAGTAAGAGCTGGATAAGCTGGTTCAGGTGGGTCTAATTAGGGTTGGA
Source organism: Danio kyathit (assembly GCA_903798195.1). NCBI lineage: Eukaryota > Metazoa > Chordata > Actinopteri > Cypriniformes > Danionidae > Danio > Danio kyathit. The sequence goes on from LR812527.1 coordinate 19,727,406, forward strand.
GCTAAACTATGGCTGTTTCTCAATTCCAAGAACACAGAGAACGGACTTGAGTTCTTGTGGAGAACAGTCTTGCCAGGTCACCTCGGAAGAACGAACTCTGGAGACCACGAGAACAGAGAGCGCGTCCTGTGAGAAATGAGATGCTGCGTTCTTCCTGATGGTCACATGACCTTCACTCATTTTAAATGGAAAATTATTTCAACATTACAGCATTCATACAACGATTTATTGTCCCCCCCCCCCCTTTTCAAAATATATACTATGCATAAAAACATTATAAATATACATTACACAATATAAATAAAACGGATTTTAATACGAATTTCAGCAAATGAACTTTGATAATAAATCTAAATAAAATGCTGCACTTGTCAAGGTTTGCGGGTGGGGAAAAGGAGCGAGGACTCAGGTGCAGGAATAAATGGGTATTAATTTATAACAGAATAAAAATAAAAGGCAAAACAGTAAAATAAACTACCCCGAGGGGGAAAACATTAACAAAACATACAAACAAACTTTACTGGGCAGGCTGGCAGGGATCAGGGCTAGACAGGACTGGACAAGGTGATGAACGATGACAAACCGGCACAGGACAGCAGACATGAGGAGATTATAAACAAGCATAAATTAACACACAAACAGGTGAACATGATAAACTAATAATGGGTTAACAAGAAGGGTGGGGCTAGACAATCGACTGGCGAACACATGACACAGACACACAAGCACGCGGCGCATGTAAACATGAGTCACGTGCTAAACACAACACCAACAGAAAACTGAACGCGAGACACGAGCACACGATAGATGTAAACATCTTATCGTGCGCTCACACATAAGCACTGCGCATGCTTCATCTCAGCGCCAACAGAAACCAAAACCAACCAGACTGAGACGCTGAGAATGAAACAGCGCGATGCCGACAGAACAAAACAAAACATGAGAGCGTGCACGTCACAAGTGCGCACGCAGGCCGTACACGCTCGCATCAAGCGGGAGCGCGCACGGCCCGCACGCACTCATGACAGCACGCGCCCAGAGACACACACACACAATGACAGTAAACGAGTGCCCGACCCGAGAAAACTCGAGCCGAGCACAACAGGGCATGGACAAGACAGAGCTAGTGTCCGGACTCTGCCACTAAACAAGAATTTGCAAGACCAGAGTGGCAGAACCCTGACAGCACTTCACACCTCCAGTCGCAATGACTTCTGGGACTTTGATCGAGATCGGTGCTCAAGTCTGCATCGGTGCGTCCTCTATATCAAGAACACATCCGGGAAGTTTCACGCGTCCTCTGTTCTTGCGGTCTTGAGTATTGGAACTGAACTTTGGCAGCTGATGATGACGACGACGTTACACGAGGACTCAAGACCGATGAAGAACGCATATTGAGAAACAGCCTATGCAAGGCACTGGCCCTCCAGGACCAAGTTTGGGCACCACTGATATAAAACTTTCTCTATTAACTCTGGGATTAAAAGTCTGACACGTGCAGCAAACAGGCAGTCGCACAAGAGAGTCAGCAATTCACTTCTAATGAAGATTCAGAGATGTCATTCTCAGAAATAAAACACTAAGGAACACCGATTGAGCAAAAGTTAAAAAAAAAAAAAAAAAAAAAAAAAAAAAAAAACACAACTTAAAATATGATATAAGTGCAAATGCAGGTTCACAAACAGCTCAAAAGAACGTCAATTTACACATTTCCCCTATATTATATGATAAAGTATATTTAGATGGAAGCATTGAAATGTTTGTTCTCTTAAAACTATATACTGTAGTTTAAACAGACAATTTGAATGTATAATATTATTATTAATAATATATATTATAAACTAATTGGTATAATATAAATAAAATAATTAGCAAGAAAATACAATGCTTTAAAAGTTAAAATACTTTACTTTGGAGCAAAAAAAAAAAAAATGGATATGGGATTGGAAGTGACTTTATTGGATCAGAATTATGAGTCGCTTTATTTCTCTCCCCTGATTTGTCCAGTTTGGATTTGTGATCTCTAACCCCCCCCCTCCAAAAACAAACAAACAAACAAACCAATGTATCAATCAAAACGAACATCTTCTTGAGCCTGAAGACATAGTAACTTTTATTCATTCATTTTCCTTCGGCTTAGCCTCTATTTCAGAGGTCACTAAAGTGGAATGAACCGCCAACTATTCCAGCATATGTTTTACACAGCGGATACCCTTCCAGCTGCAACCCAGTACTGGGAAACACACACACACACACACACACACACACACACACACACACACACACAAATTTAGCTTACCCAATTCACTTAAAGCATGTCTTTGTACTGTGGGGGAAACCAGAGCACTCAGAGGAAACCCACGCGAACATGCAAACTCCACACAGAATGCCAACTGGTCCTGCCGGGGCTCGAACCAGCAACCTTCTTGCTGCGAGGTGACAGAGCTAACCACTGAACCCAAGTGCTGCCCGCATTGTATCCTACTAAAGGTGAACTTACAAAATTGCCTGTATTTGAACATATTGAGTGAGTGTAGAAAGCTGCTAGCACATCATGTGGCAAATGTATACCATGTGAGCGTTAATACTATCACCATCTTAATATCTTGTAGATGCACCACAAATTTCAAATCGGTCTTTGTCAGTCACGTGCGTTTGTTATGTGTGACGTCACACCTGTGCCATTTTTGTGGTATCGCTTCCCGAGACAACTTGAGAGAGACACATAACGCAAGAGATACATGCCATACAAGGGTCAAGCTGGAGAAGTACAAGAAAATCAAGAGTACGCAGTACAGCAATAAACTAAACAAAGATGCCAGGGATCGTCATTTTGAACAACTGTCTTACATTCAGGATATAGATCCGTTTGAATTAACTGCAAACCTAAGTGCGCTGCCGCCGACTCCTTATTTCATACTGTATATCATCAATGTCTTAATATACATTGTTTTAGTTTGAACACCAGTAAACTACAGTAAGTATTTATAATTATGTATTGCAGCTTTTAGTTTTATTTCATTAGTTACATCCAATATTTACATTTACAAACTGTTGGACAGATGTTTGTATCTAAAGCATTTTACAAATATGAACAATAAATGTACTTAAAGCAACAGGAAAAAAAAAAAAAAAAAAAAAAAAATAGTAAGTCACTTTAAACTATCTATTCAGTTCAAACTACTGATTGACCTAATGTTTAACTTAGAGCAAAAGCACTCGTCTCAGTTCTTTAAAGGATTATTTAGTTCAGTAATAACTGCTTACCTTGTGTTTGGTTCTGATGTACCAGTTTTGTTATTGTGTAAAACAAACAATAAACGAGTAAACAACAAATTTTATGTCATCCTTCATTTATTTACATCTATACAAATGATAGTTTTATTCAGGCACTGAGGAAAAAGTCAAGTAATGCATAATATCGTTTACATAAGACAGGATGAAACATCAGCAATACACATACACACTGTGGAAGAAACATTGTTACAAAAACGTAAAGGAATTTGCAAAGAACGTATCAGTTAAGCACAGAATGCATTTATACACCTGGGTGTTTTACTCTTATTGACAACTACAGCTCTTCTACACTACAGTTGGACATTGGTTTGTTTGTGCACAACAGACAGTTACAATCCTATGCTGTAATGTGACATCTTCACCTTCACAGTGGAGTATCATGTTGATGGGTCTGTGCTTATTAAGATTGTGTTTTTTTTTTACCGATTAGTACTTTTTAGCATCATTCTTGTTGCAAAATCCATCAGACATCCTGTATTCTTCAAGTTCACACAGCAGCTGTCAGTTCTCCTCCAACAGGTGGTTTACTTCTACAAATCTGTCCATACACAATTTACAATCAGTTTGTCTCGGCAACCTCCTTAGTGTTGTGTGTCTCCTTATCAGTGTCTCTCACCGTCTTCAACCTCACGTGTCTCCTTCTCTGCATGTTGATATATGTGCGTCTCAATGCAGCAGGCCAGGACACGAGATGCATCTATTATTACCGCTACAGTCTCTCAATATCCTTTCTTCCGAGAGGGAACTGTAAAATATCTGTCGTCGTGATATTTTTTTAAAATTTTTTTACCTTTTCGATCGTGTGATTTACTATTACAGCCCTTAACACAACAAGAATGTAACACTGTATTTACTCTGCGAAAGACGCTACAACTCGGATACAACACAAATGGCGGCTATGTCCCATAATGCAACTCTGTGTTTACGAGCGTGACGTCACCTGACAAAGACCGATTGTACTGTATAGTGAGTGCACATGTCTGCATTTTGAGAGAAGAAAAACTGTCAAAACCCTCCTTAAAGCATGCTAAATCTAGAATTATTAACTGTTTTTGATTTTAAGACTCCTGTGAGTCTGTGCTCAGCTGTGTTAAATGTAAAAGAGGGGATGATAAGAGACGCTTACCTTTCTGACCATTTGCTTGTAGTGAGGTTTCCAGTGCTGGTCCTGATGACCTTCTGCCTATTTCATCTGACTCTCTCAGAAGCTCAAGAAGCTCTTCCTTAACGAGCTGCTGATCTGAATCAGGTGTGTTAAATAAGGGAGACATGCAGAATGTGGCTGAAAGGATTGAAAAGCACTGTGCCAACATATGACAGGATTCTTGAGTGATCCCATTTCATTAGACGCTTATCCTCTCACATATGTGATGGAAAAAAGTTTAGTACCTCGCTGAAAATAAGGAATATTTGCGGCATACAGGGCTATAAACATAAAAACTGACATCACAAGTGGCAGATGTAGCATTATATTTGAATCAACTGAACAGCGTCATGGGGGAAAAAGAGATGTTCACCAGGAGCATATCATTTAAGTGGCAGTATTATTCACACTATTATTAACCCTCCTGTCTTGTTCACATCCTGCCCCTTACTTAAGTGTTCCTGGTCAAAATTCACCGGTCTGTTTTAACTGCTCTTAAATTAGCACAAAAAAAACATTTTTTTCACCACCAAATTTTTATTCAACATTCTTTAGCTGTGAACAATGTCCCAAAGTAGTATTTAACATGAATTTAGATATTAAACATAAAATAATTGCAGTGAAAATACAAATGGGCACTGAAAATGTTTACAAAATGAACAACAGATGACAGAAATCAAAATACTTTGTTTCATTATTAATAGACAGCTCGTTAAAAAATAATGATCTAAGGGTCTGACCAAAGAAATTGAAATTTTAATCCATCTGAATGATTTATCAATCAGCAAAGCACAAACAAAACTGTATACTTTCCTGTGTACTGAGTGCTCGAATTTTCATTTAGTTTTTCAATTGGACTATATTAAAGTACTAATGTGGGGAATTGTGACTGAGGGTATGAATGGTAAGTATGGACACAGAACTTGCACTAGTTATACTTTGGTCATTTTTTGAGTGAGATGCTACTGGACTAATCCAATAAAATAATTGCTGCTAAGCGAAGCTGAAAGTGCTCCTGCTAGACACAGAAATTAGCTGAACAGATTTGGCAGAAAGAAAGAAAGAAAGAAAGAAAGAAAGAAAGAAAGAAAGAAAGAAAGAAAGAAAATGAAATTAGTATAAATTGAAGGTTTCCTTGTGAGATAAGGCTGGAGGATTGGCACAAGCATGTGTACATGCAAAATACATTGTTCAGTCTGAAATGTGTGAGTGAGTGATTGAGTGGGTCAGTTGGGTAGGTTTGTATAGGGATGTTTTCTGTCTGATGGATGAATATAGTCTGGATACACATTCATTTCCTATGGTGGCCACTTTTGACCGGGAACACCACAGGTGTAACTAGGTTGATTAAAACACTCAAAATTCAATGAAAGAGGTGATCATCACTTTTACATGTTCAAATGCATAGTGTGGAGGATAATATCATAATAAGATCATAAGGCATTGCCTTGAGGCAATCAGATGTAAAACACTATATTTACGAGTTGTAAACTGGTCAGATTTGACCCAAACACAACAGGAAGGTTAAAATGATCAGTGCCTGTTAGTTTTAAATTATGGTTTCGTTTTTAGAAATTTCTGAGAATTTTCATCTTAATCTCACAGCAATTCATCATTTTTGATTTAGTGGCTAATTCACAAATCTCATTCGAATCATTTGAATTTGCCTGAATTAGCCACTTGACAATAAATAAAATAGTTATGATTTCTTGTGGGATCGAGATGGAATTTTACAAGCATTGCCAACTAATTTATTAGGATTTTAAATTATCACTCCATTATTTCAACATTTACAAACAAAATACAAACTGTTATTAGTTATTTATGTTGTTATATGTACATGTGACTTTTACGTCTTTTTATCTATGCATCAAACATGACCACCCATTGTGGCTTACACAGCAGCACAAAAAACCAAACAAACACTAAAGGTACAGCTGTATAACAATCAAAAACTGTGTGGTGCCCACCATCAAGCAACACCAGATTTCTGAACATTTTTATCCACCTAGATTACCATGAGTGTAGTTACAACACACTTCCACTGGCATGATGGGAGCACAGCAAGCGTTTTCCAACCCAGGCTCATTCTGAAAACGTACCTCTATATACATTTCTGGAGACGTCCAAATATGTCCCAGGAGCTATGTTTTTTGCAGTTTTTGTTTTTGTGAATCCACCGGAGGCCGCTGTGTACGCTTTTTCAGATCTCAAATTTCTCTCACGAGTGCCATTCACGCCTGCTGTTCTCTCGTAAATCCACCAGAGGCCGCTGTCGACTGACTGTTTGACTGAGTGACTTACTGACTGACTGACCGATCGACTGACCCACCCTCCTTCTTCCCTAAACCCATCCAATAGTATTGTTTTAAAAGCACAGATTGACCCACCCACCCACTTCCCTAATCCCAATCCAGAAAAAGAAAAGCCCTCGCCTGATTTTTACCACTTTCTCACCCTGTTGTTTATTTTATTTTTTGGATTGTTTTTGTCTTACCTGGTTACCTGGTGGAACTGTTCTTCACTGGACTTGAACCCCGTTGTCATGGTCTTCTCCTCTCTCAGTGTCTCAAGTCCGCTGATGGATATGATGAGTTAACTGGACAAACTGGTGACAGAGGGAAAGCTGTCCATATGGAGGTAAGCGGTCATCTGGTAAGTGCGAAAAGGAACGCCGTCATACCGCCCTGTAGCGTTCATTACATAATTTGCGATCTCCAGAAATGTAAATAGGGCTGCGTTTTCAGAATGAGTCTATGTGGGCAGTTTCAGTTTATTCATATGGAACTTGAGTGTAAATGGCCATGCAGTGTACGTATTATGGGATTGAAATCAGCACAGAAAGAGTGTTGAGAGTAGCCCGAGAGCATCAGAAATGTTGGGCATTTCTCAACTTTATCCCAATGTCAAGGGAAAAGCGCCGGGTGGCAACCAATCGCTGTGAAAAGTAGGCTAGGCAAGATGTTGACGTATGTTTCGGAGTGTTTGGGGGACTGGATTACTGAGCTGAAGTCACTTACAAGTAGGCTACTATGAGTATGTATTCCTTCACACTTTCAGTTTACACAAACATCTTGAACCACGTCTGCCTCTGTGTTTATGCATTGATCATTCCTTGTGATAAACATGTAAACATACTGTCTTCCACATGATTCAAACAAGCATGCTCAGCTATAAATTTAATATGCCCTAAAGCAGTGGCGTTGTAGTATTGCCAGCAGTACTGAGCGCAGATTTGATGCTGTAGTGGAAACAAATGGTTACAGTAGCACCAAGTGAAAATAAAATAACAGGGGTGACTAAATGACTCCTACACTCCAGCCCCTAATTGTGCAGTAATGACATACAGACATGACAATTCCCACACACAACAATTAATGAGCCATAAAAAAAAACTATATAAACAATAATGAGCACACATGGACATCATACACATTAACACAGGGGTGTCCAAACTCGGTCCTGGCGGGCCGATGTCTTGCATAGTTTAGCTTTCTTTAACACACCTCCCTGGTAGTTTCTAGTATACCTAGAAAGAGCTTGATTAGCAGGTTCAGGTAAGGTAAGGTAAGGTAAAACTTTATTGTCCCAATTAGGGCAATTTGTCTTGGGCTCTTGCCCTCAGCTGCAGTCATCACAAACATGGAAAACACTACAACATACAAAAAACAAATAAGTATATAAATAAATAAATCTCTACCCCCCCCCCCCCCCCCCCCCCCCCAAAAAAAAAGTTACATGCCCACCTCCATATATACACATAAATAAGCAGAACAGATACTCTCAGTCTAAGCCACCACTATTGTTTAATAGCTTAATGCTCACCGGATAAAAGGAATATTTGTATCGATTTAATCTACAGTAAGGTACTCTAAACCTTTTCCCTGAAGGTAGCAACTCATACTTATTGTGCAGAACATGCGATACGTCACAAACCATTTGTTTAGCATGTCTTAATGTGTCCTGTTCGTACATATTCTGCAATAACATCTGTTCTGATACACCAATAATTTTCCACGCAGTGTGAATCAAACGGACTATTTTGGATCTCAGCTGCACAGACAAGTTGCCAAACCAGGCTGTGATGCCATACCTTATTAAACTCTCAAACACAGCCTTATAAAACATGATCATACATTTTTGATCCACTCCATAGATTCTAAGACGTCGCAAAAAATACAGTCGTTGACTGCAGAGTTTGTCGACATGTATATTCCATTTCAGTGAGTTATCAAAGAAGACACCAAGATATTTATATGAAGTGACCTGTGTGATGGTTTGAGTATTGATGGTCACAGGTCTATAATCACCAATTACTCTAGGGTCAAACACCATCTCTTTTGTCTTACATTTAAAGCTAGAAAATTATCATCGCACCAACACGCAAATTCTCCAATCTCTGAAAAAATATTCAGATAAATCTCTGTTCTTATTCAATAAGCCTAAGATGGCAGTATGGTGTGTTTAATTGGGGTTGGAAGTAATATATGCAGGACATTGGCCCTCCAGCACCATGTTTGGACACCACTGCATTAACCCAATGAGGACATTTAATTGAGTACTTATGCTAAACTGGTTCATGCAGTAAATATAGAATAATCAGAGGCCGTTCCATGATATTATTCTTCATCAGGTGATGCACAGAGCGCACAATCTCTTTCTTATCATGAAATGCCTCCAATACTCGTTTGAGTGGCCATGAGCAATGTGATGCCATGGGATCCATAATGATCACAGTATCCTGGCTGGAGATTTTCCTCCCACTCATTCCATTTCTGCTTCTCTTGTAGTAGTGGCAGGTATTCACAGATCCAGCGCTTCCAAAAGAGCTCAAATATATACTGAAGATGGCTCCATCTCCTTCTGATGTCCAAGTCATGTTGCTCAAACAGTACTGGTGGTAGAGATGACTTTCCTTTCCTTAGATCAGTGGTACTCAACCCTGTTCCTGGAGATCTACCTTACTACAGAGTTTAGCTCCAACCCTCATCAAACACACCTGAACCAATTAATTAGAACCTGAACAGCACTTGATAATTACAAGGAGGCGTGTTTGGTGAGGGTTGCAACTGAAATCTGCAGTAAGGTAGATCTCCAGGAACAGGGTTGGACACCCCTGCCTTAGATCATTCAGACCATCATACAACTTGGTGATGGGATGGCAATTTAAAATAGCTTCAACTTTACATATTACTGTGTGGAATCCATCATCATCCATTCTTTGTTGTTGAAGAACTGGACTGAGAATTATCCATACCATGCAAATCATACACTCCCAAACACCACCATAATGTGACCCTGTGGGGGGATTGAAACTCCACTCGAAGCCCGTTTGTTGCAGAATTCCTTCAATCCTTTCCTGATTTAGGGATGAGAGTGCTACTCTGAATTCTCTCTCTGTTCCTATTAAGTTGGTTCTGTTGTCAGACTGAATTTGCTACTTCTACAACCACGAATTAGAAAAACAATTGGACAGTTGGAAAACCTACATTAAAAAGAAAGTGCTGATTTCCAACTTTTCATTGACTTGTATTTCATCAGGTGGCACTGCATGAAGAATCGTCATTCATCTATAAGCCAAATCACCACATGGGCTCAGGACAACTTTGACAAACCTTTGTCAAGTACCACAATATGTAGTTACAGTCACAAATGCCAGTTAAAACTGTACTGTGCCAAAAGAAAGCCCTATGTTAACAGTGTCCTGAAGCAAAGTCAACTTCTCTGGGCTCGGAGGCATCTGGGATGGACCATCACACAGTAGAAACATGTAACTGTGGTCGGATGGATCAGTATTATAGGTATTTTTTGGCAGAAATGGATGCTGTGGGCTCCGGGCAAAATAATAAAAGGATCATCCAGACTGTTACCAGCAACAAGTCCAAAAGCCAGGGTCTGTCATGGTATGGGGTCAGTGTCTTTGGCAAAGGTAATTTGCACTTCTGTGATGGCACATTAATGCTAAAAAGTACATATAGATTTTGGAGCACAATATGTTGTCTTCTTTTTCATGGACGCCCATGCCTATTTCAACAAAGTTCTGGCTGGGGAGAAAGAGGATACATGTAATTGACTGGCTTGCCTGCAGTCCCGACCTGTCTCCAATAGAGAATGTGTTGCACATTTTGAAGCACAAAATGTGACAACAAAGACCCTGTACTGTTGCCCACTTTAATACTTGTTTGCAGGAAGAATGGGACAGAATTACACCTGAAACACTTCATCACTAATATGGGCAATAATTACTAAGATTGTGACTCCCCATTAAACAAAAGAAGAAAAAACAAGTGTAGCATGCTGCTTTTTGGCATCTGTGTTCATGGTGACTCATACTCTGAGTTGACAACTTACTCACAAGAGCTGTTATGGAAACAACATATACCTCAAATAAACAGGGTATAGGGTTAATGAAACTAGAATTAAGTATTAATGTGAAGATAAGGTAAACTTGCTTTCTAGAATAAACCCCGGGCCTCTTGTCACTAGTGTCTCAGGCCAATTCCAGCTGGCTGCCACTGGGAAGATGTTTAAATCTGACTGAAATGATTCTGACAGCTGTCTACAATATCCCCGTCTGCCTGCAGTGAAGCATTTATTCCTATCAGCAGCTTCTGTGCATCACACTTTACTTTTGGAAATGCAATGATTGTACCTGTTATGGAAGCTATTATGAGAGCAAAAATGTTTACATAAGACTTGTTGAGAGCATATTGATCTTGAACATTACATGCTGCTTTGAAAATGTAAAAACCTGGAACAAGAACAAATTAACAAGAGTTGCAGTTACAACAATATTAGGAAAATCATTTGAGAAAAATCTAAAGTCACATACACTGACAGGTACACATTGGCACTACCAGGTTTGACCCACATTTGCCTACCAAACTGCCTTAAGTCTTTGAGAAATAGATTCAGCAAGGTGCTAGAAACATTTCTCAAACCCTGTTTATGGAGATCAAGGCCATGTCCACATGTGACCAATTCAGCTAAAATGGTGGACAATATTGTAGAGCAGTTGTTTTGGATGCTCTACATTTTGAGAGCATTGGTAAAGATTATTATCAATTTACATACTCCAGATTGCTTTTCTTCAAGGGACGCAGAATGTTTTCTCAGAGTCTCAGAGTGATTTGGCACATCTCCGAGTCTATATTCTCACTCGCTTTTGCAATTTTATACTCCTGTGTTACATGTCGCAACAACTTGTCAGTATATTGTCGCAATGTTTTAAAGTAATAAAGTAAAAAATGCCAGACGGAAATGACTCAGGTCAACGTGTCTTACATCTTAACACATGTGTAATAAAGACAATCCCAGTTTGATTCAACAAACTAAAGCTGCTGTCACACTGCACTTTTCTCCTCATAGACTTCCATTCATATGCACGTGAATGCGTCAGACTGAAAACGCAAGTTCGTGCGACAAGTTTCGCAGTTCGCTGAGTTGGAAAGTTCAAGCCTGGTGAACTCTGACCTGTAAAATCGCATCATGTGATGGCGTGAGACCAATCGAAGATCAAAACATGACCTCCCTGGAGAGAAATTTAAAACATGGACCAATCGCTCGCTTTTTTTCATGTCTAATCATCTTGTTAATCTCGCTACTTTTCGCACAACAGAATTTCGCACGCGCAAACTTTAGTGTGACCGCAGCATTACCTGTGGTTTTTAAGAGGCGATGAAGACTTTGATTACCTGGTTCAGGTGTGTTTGATTAAGGTTGATGCTAAACTCCAACGGGTCTCCAAAAGCACAGCTGGCATAATCTGGTCTGCTAAACTGGCATCTGGTGAATGTGGAGGCCATATAAATATAAAATAACCAACATTTGAATTGGATCAAAGTGTAAAATTGTCCTACGACAAGTAAATATTGTTGAATAATTTTAGGCCAATTTTGATGAAAGGTTTGGACCTACTTCAAATGTTGACTAATGAACTACCAGGTTTAGGAAATTTTGTGTGCCAAGAATGATCCCTTAAATTATTACAGCAGTACCACCAGATCTGTTGATTCAAGGTAGAATGGATCTATGCTTTGTGGATCCACCATCAACAGTAGAACAGGAGACTTATCAATCAGTTTTGAGTAGCCTGTGCCAGTTGTAGCCTCAGTTTGCTGTTATGAGCTGTCAGGAGTGGCACTGTATTGTATTGTTCTGCTGCTGTATCTTATCTGTTTCAAGGTTTACATGTGTTTTTCTGCAGACAATTGATTATTTGAGTTACTGTTGTGTTTTTATTGGTATGAATCATTCTTCTCTGATGTGGCATCCTACCAAGACATTTTCTTATGTCATTGGTTATGTCATTGGATAATTTTCATTTTTCAGACCATTCTCTGTAAACCCTAGAGAAGGTTATGCATTCAAATGCCAGGTCAGCAGTTTCTGAAATATTTAACATCATAATTGGATACACACCAAAGACAATCAGTCTAAGAAAAATGGTCTCAGCTGACTTAAAATTTAATTCTGGACTTTATGATTAGTCAAATGATTAGTTAAGTACCAAAGCAGTAGTTGTTTTGCTAATGCCTCTCAGAATGAATGATGGCTTAATCTGCAGTAAAGTTAATTTTCTGCACTGTAAAAAAAGTTCTTGCTGCCAATTTTTTTTTTAGTTGAATCAAAGAAACTTTTATAGTCAACTGAACTTACATCATTCAAACAAAGTTAAACTTTGTATAACTAAAAAAAAAAAAAACACACAATAATATTAGTTGAAATAATATGAAATTTTTTTACAGTGTGATGAAATTTTGTTAGAAAAACATTTCAGAATGACTGTACAAAATTATAAAATAAAATGACAGCTTTAAAACAAATAAACAACAAAAAAAGTTGCTGTCTGATATACAGTATGTCTGATATGGAAATAAGAAGTGGAAAGGTGGAAATCCAGCATATCAACAAGTTGACACTGACCAGTGTAATAAAAATTTTCTAGCATGTGACATTTTGCATTTTGTTCCATTTAGAAATACTTCGTTGAAAAAGACCACATGAAAAAAATACTATAGTAACTATACTATAACTTATATTAGTACTATAGTTTATCAGTTAACTATAGTTAATACTACAGCATTCATTAATAAAGCATAGCCAATATTATAATTTATACAGTATAATACACATTACTATAGTATGGTTCAAAAACTCTATAGTATTTTTTTCATGTGGTAGCAAACCGATACCAATTTTTTTTTTTACATTTTTTCCCTATTTCAGAACAAAGAAAACAATTTTCAGGTGCAAAAGCATGTCTTAAATTACAGTACGTACTTGCTTCCATGTGATTAGCTTTTCACATTAAGCAGCAGCTGAAAAGTTGTACCTAATAAAGTGGCTAGTAAGCGAATATACAAAAGAATGCTACATTTTCAGCACATCCCATTTTTAATGAATACCAAATATCGCCTACAATGCCCAGGGATCTAAAATATTAGATCATTTATAGAACACCTTTTCTATGCTCTGCACTTTTTTGAAGAGTTCAATTTTTAATATATTTCATTGATCTTCCCTGGATTGTTTAAACAGAGAGCCCAGCGCAAGCTTTAATCAGAGTTTTGGCCCATGAAATCTTGGGATTCAATAAGATCATCACAAGAAGCAGAGAAAAATAATACCACCCAGTAACACTGGCGCTTGAAGTTCAGATCAAGGCCTTCGAAACCAAACCCAAACATCACATATTATCAGGGAAACCACAAGACTGAGTCAGCAAACACTTCAGGCCTGATTACTGACAAATTCCCCCCCGCTCCGTTCTGTGCTCCTCACACTTCCTTGATGGATGGCGAATTGCGTTTCTGGAACGTGGCATTGCTGTTAATGAGGAAGGATAGCAGACGTCCGCATGACAGCGCATTCCTGAACGAGCCACATAACTGACGCTTCATGATATTATTTGGTCGGGGGGCTGTCAGGATCCAGAACAAAATAATTATGCACTTGGATCATTAGTCAAGTCAACATCAAAGCGGGAACAAACAAATGTGCCCTTGTATCGGCGGGGATTCGAGTTTAGACAGGAATGGAGGCCGCTGTGGTGCAGTGATGCACAGCAAGCCATGTAGTTGACAAATAGGCAGTAAATAATGTTCTTTTTTTGTGAAAACACATTTTTTGAAGAGAAATATATATAATTTATGTAGTTTAAAGCTCTGTTGTTAGGCTACGTGGCACACTGGACCGGCTCTATACCCTCAACAGGGTGCTCAAGGGTTCATGGGAGTATGCCCAACCAGTCCACATGTTTTGTGGTCCCCCTTGGCATTCTGTTGAGGGTGCTGTGGGAGTATGGGGTCAGAGGCGCTTTGTTAAGAGCTGTCTCGTTACTGTATGAACTGAGTAGGAGTTTGGTTCGCATTGCCGGCAATAAGTCAAACTTGTTTCCAGTGCATGTTGGGCTCCGGCAGGGCTGCCCTTTGTCATTAATTCCTTTCATAATTTTTATGGACAGAATTTCAAAGCGCAGCCTTGGGCTGGAGGGGATCGGGATATTCACAGACAATGTTGTTCTTATGGCTTCATCGAACACGTACCTTCAGCATGCACTGGGGCAATTTGCTGCCGAGTGTGACGAGGCTGGGATGAGAATCAGCACCTCCAAGTCCGAGGCCATGGTGCTCCACCGGAAAAAGGTGGTTTGCCATCTCCAGGTTGGAGGAAAGTCCTTACCCCACAGCTGGAGGAGTTCAAGTATCTTGAAGTTTTGTTCACGAGTGAGAGAAGGATGGAACGTGAGATTGACAGGCGGAGTATAGTACTCCACATCGAGAGAAGTCAGCTGAGGTGGCTCGGGCATCTGTTTCGGCTGGCCTGGGAACGCCTCGGGATCCCCCCGGAGGAGCTGGAGGAAGTATCTGTAGAGAGGGAAGTCTGTAGTTCTCTCTCAAGACTGCTGCCCCCGTGACCCGGCCCCGGATAAGCGTATGAAAACGACAATGACATGACCTGTTTGTGTTCTTTTGTTAAGGCTTAAATGCCATGAATTAATTTGTAAGTTAATTATTTCATTTTAAAGATTTAGTAGGACGAATCGAGGAACAAATTATTCGATTTTTAACAAGTAATTATTAAAGTATAACATTAATTAGAACAAGAATACGCATTAATAAGACGTGGTCGTGGAAGCGAATTTCTAAGTCGAACTATGTTCAGAGCTCTGTAGTTTAAAATAGACTAACCGTCAGTTCAACTATAGTATAAGATAACACACAGGTGTCTACATAAATAGTAGGGGTGTCAAAATTAATCGTTTCTTCGGTGCACCGCGATGCAGATGGGGACAATTCAATATCGGTTCAGTAATAGATCATAACCGGTTATTACGCACTGACGTCATTTATCCCCTATGCGCGATGTCGCGGTAGAATATTATGGCGAAGGAGGGGAGGGTGAGTAAAATAAGCACTCCTACTACTTAAAAAGCAGATCTTTCACTGACACTGAGAAATGGTAAAGCATGAGCCGCTATTTCACTACTAGGGAGAAATGCTGTAAAACTCTAACTCTCTCTCTCTCTCTCTCTCTCTTTCTCTCTCTCTCTCTCACTCACTCACTCACACACACACACACACACACACACACACACACACACACACACACACACACACACACACACACACACACTTTGGGCATTTGACCCGCTGGCATGTTTGTGAGGTAAATTTCCCTCCTCTCGGCTGTTTGTGGATCGAGACACAAGCGTGCCTGTGGTCTGAGTTTATTGTATTGTATTTATTCTATTACGGATTACCGGATAACCGCGTATTATGCGCATATAGACTGACCCGCGGCTGTTTTCCCGCGTCACTCATGGACAGCGAGTTCATTTCTAAAGCCAAGCACAGCCCTTTCTGTTAAGCGGGTGAAGACAATGACCAATCATAGGAGTGTAAGAACTTGCCAGCGTTTAAAAAGCAAGCGGTTTACATTAGTTTATTTGTTATGAAACTTTTATGAATTGCTCGTGCTGTCTTCTGAGCATGTATTGGAGTTTTCATTCACAAAGAGTGTTTTTTTTGAGCAGGTAAAATTAAAGGTACAGTTCATATATCTGACTGCTTGTATTAAATGACAAAATTGTATTACAAGTAATATATAAATAAACATATTTCTAGATTTTAATACAATTTTTTTTCTTGTGTTATAAAGAAAAAAAATCTAATTATGTATGGAAAGCATCGTCAATGCACCGTGATGCACCGAGATATCGAATTGAACCGAATCGATGGCATAATAATCGTAACCGAACCGAACCGTGAGACCAGTGTAGGTTCACACCCCTAATAAATAGGCTATAAAATACACAGTTGATCACTTAGGCCTATTAAAATGTCATAAAAACTGTACTGAAAGAAAAAAAGCAGAAGAAAGAATGCCGCTTTGAAACAGAAACTTAACAAAAAAGAAACACAAAAAAATTTTTTGGGTTAGCCTACTAGAAAAATGATGTCGGAGCAGGATATAAGTGGTATGTTAACGAATCGAGTGAAGCGCACGACTATGGAGCGAATGCTTAGCGGAGCCACACCGCTCAGCTCCGCTCACATGCTCTGGCTGCTACAGTATATCAACTTGGTATGTTCACAATGTTACATAACTGTCCCTTGCTGATGTCTTTCTTGTATTAGACCATTTTGTGCTGTGCCGCACAGTACTGCAGCACTGTGTGTGGTCACGTTCATTCACTCACGCATTCTCAGTAGCCACATCTGTAAGGGGTTACTAACTTTATGAACTATTTAGCTTTTTTATTTTTCTATTTTTTTACTAGACTGTACATTAATTAAATTATTTGGTGTGATAGTAAAAAAATAAGAAAAATTACTTAATAATGTACAAATAGCATGAGAGCGGTTTATCTTCATCATTGGACACATACCTTCTTATAGTGCTATTTATTTCATATGGAATTATGAATTTTTATTTTCTCCTGACTTGTTTGATATTTTTAATAAATGGTTTGTCACACCCAAGTTAAATTGTATAGTGGTTCCAAAAAAATGTAAAAAAAAAAAACTTAAGTCAAAAACTTAACAGGTGCACGTTATGATCTTGGCAGGGGGGCTTTAGTCCCATGATCTTGAATGGGGTCCATGGACGTTTTCCATGGAATTGTCAGATGTAAAATTAGCATAGCACTTCCCAAAAGACATTATAATTTAAACAGCATCTATGCTTATGCTAATCTGTTTTTCATTATCTCGAGGTCTCCATAATCCTAGACCAGGCCGTATCCTGAGCAGAGGAGTGGTGAACATGAGACTGATTCCTGAAAGACCCCAGTGACAGACGAGTCTGCATTGATCCCTTGGGCCAGCCTGAACACCCGCCGATGACCTACTCGCACCTTCAGCTTCTCCACGTTGGACATCCAGCGTTTTGCAGCCTTCGGTGCCTAGACTGCAGCTCTGCACAAGAAGCTTGGCCAGAGGAGAAATGGTCATGCTCAACTGAGCCTGGTTTCTCTCTAGGTTTTTCTTGAACTTTTGTCAGTTGATGAAGTTTGTTCCTCGCCACTTCGGCCACTGGCCTGCTTGGTTTGGGACTTGTGAGGCTGCGCATTGATGGATTTGCTCTTTAGTGTTTGGTCTTTCAGCAGTGAAAATGAAAGCACACTGAACTGAACTAAACTGAACTTCAACACTGAAAACTGGACTGACACAGTTTCAGTTTACTAGAACTTCTATGTTAAGCTGCTTTGACACAATCTACATTGCTCAGAAATAAAGATGAATTGAATTGAATATAGTGTCACACCAGAGGACATGGGTTTTAGTGACATTGCTGTTTTTAGAAAAATATGGATGAAAAAATGATTGCCATTTACTAAAATACCCACTTATAAAAATCAGGCCTGAGGTACTTATTTAAAATTGTATGATTTTCTGTTTAATTTATAAGAGCTGTAATTTATTGGACTAGGTTTGAGACACTCAAAGATCCATGGAATACAAAGTAATGTTTAACCATTTACTGCATTTTAAATGATTACATTATTAAATATATAATTTTTTGTCATGTGTGACAGTGAAAAAAACAACACCTCCTCAACAACCCAGCCACACTAAAATGAGAGATTTTCACTGTACGTGTAGCTGAATATCCCATTCATGTGGTGTGATGTTGTTCCTCGTCTTCTGCGATGATTATTTGCTGTGTTTACATTTTAAGTGAAAGACGAGATCGCATTGATGGAGGGTCTCTGTCCATGTATGGACGTTATGCGTTGGATTGGATGGTGTGTGTGGTCTGGTCGTGAAAGCTGTCTATAAACTGACAGTGTTTCGGAGACGGTAGCTCTCGTCTGTCTTGCCACAACAGCTGCAGAGCGAAGTCAGGCGCTGAATTAAGGCTGCAAACAGATTTTCGATGGATTGTCTGAGATGAGCTGGACTTAAATGGGACTGAAATGGACTTGATGTGAAATTTGGCCCAGCGGTGCTAGGAGTTTTTCTTTTAGGATCGATGTGCAGTGGAATGTAGTCGAGTTGGAGAAAAGAGGAAAGACTGTGTAGATACATGATACATGAACAAACAGACAGACAAACAAAGAGATGGATAGATAGATGGGTGGATGAATGGATCCTAATAGTGGAAATTTCCTCACACTCACTTCTGTTGAAACTAGGAGTAAAAATAACAACAGCAAAAACATGTATTTTGTATAATCTCTCTTATTTTGTTTACTGTATTTTGATTATATTTTAACAAATCTGCAAGGCATTGCCAAACAGGAGGATAGATAGATAGATAGATAGATAGATAGATAGATAGATAGATAGATAGATAGATAGATAGATAGATAGATAGATAGATAGATAGATAGATAGATAGATAGATAGATAGATAGATAGATAGATAGATAGATAGATAGATAGATAGATAGATAGATAGATAGATAAATACAGACAGATAGATATATATATATATATACAGATAGAAGGATGAATAGATAGACAGATAGATATATTGATTACTGTAAGATAGACAGAGATAGATAAATGAAAGGACAGACAGACAGACAGACAGACAGACAGACAGACAGACAGATAGATAGATGAAAGGACAGACAGACAGACAGTCAGATAGAGACAAATAGATGAATGAAAGGATAGATAGATACAGACAGATGACAGACAGACAGACAGACAGACAGACAGACAGACAGACAGACAGACAGACAGACAGACAGACAGACAGACAGACAGACAGACAGACAGACAGACAGATAGACAGATAGATAGATAGATAGATAGATAGATAGATAGATAGATAGATAGATAGATAGATAGATGAAAGGATAGATAGACAGACAGACAGAGATAGATATACATATAGAAGGATAAATAGATAGATAGATATATTGATTACTGTAAGATAGAGATAGATGAATGAAAGGACAGACAGACAGACATAAACAGACAGATCAGATACATAGATGTATCATAGATAGATAGATAGATAGATAGATAGATAGATAGATAGATAGATAGATAGATAGATAGATAGATAGATAGATAGATAGATAGATAGATAGATAGATAGATAGATAGAGACAGACAGACAGACAGACAGACAGAGACAAATAGATGAATGAAAGGATAGAGAGATACAGACAGCCGATAGATAGATAGATAGATAGATAGATAGATAGATAGATAGATAGATAGATAGATAGATAGATAGATAGATAGATAGATAGATAGATAGATAGATAGATGAAAGGATGGACGGACGGACAGACAGACAGACAGACAGACAGATAGATAGATAGATAGATAGATAGATAGATAGATAGATAGATAGATAGATAGATAGATAGATAGATAGATAGATAGATAGATAGATAGATAGATAGATAGATAGATAGATAGATAGATAGATGAAAGGATGGACGGACGGACAGACAGATAGATAGATAGATAGATAGACAAATAGATGAATGAAAGGATAGATAGACAGACAGACAGACAGACAGACAGACAGACAGACAGACAGACAGAGACAAATAGATGAATGAAAGGATAGAGAGATACAGACAGATAGATAGATAGATAGATAGATAGATAGATAGATAGATAGATAGATAGATAGATAGATAGATAGATAGATAGATAGATAGATAGACAGATAGATAGAACGAAATAGACAGATAATTTAACAGAAAGACAAATACAAAAATAAGTTGACAGCAGTCAAAAATATTGTTAATCATACTTTATTAAATAATAATAATAACAATAAAAAAGAACTTTTTTTCTTCTGTACAAAGTCTACAAACAACAATTTCTGAATGTTCTGACCAGTGCCGGGATCTCCATGTCTTTTGGTGTTGGCCTCCTGTCCCAGACAGACGAGGTAATACTATCACAGCTCTGCAGCAAAGCCCAAACAGGCCAGAGCTCCAAGGCACTTGGAAAAGAGTCAACAGAGTCCAATGAAAAACCGAGCTGAAAACACACAATCTCTCTCCCCTCTTCATCGCTCTCTCCCCCAGCAGCTCAACCTTCCGTGTCTCCGGTTGCTAAGACAATCCCCTCGTCCCGCGCCTGGCTCACCCACAAGTCAACAGGACTCCCAGCATGGCTCAGGGGAGCGAGAGGCCGGTCTAAGGTACAATAAAGGAATTTTACACACCCTGCGTGTCTCTCTCTTCACCTCCAGGTAAAGCATTGTGTGAAATTCTCACCCTTCTCCCAGGCTTGCACCTAAAACCTTGTCTTGTTAGTCTTCGTTTTCAGCAGCCCAAAATAAACCACGGAGTAAACAGACAGGTGAAATGAAAGCAAGCAAGCAAGCAAGCAAGCGTAAGGCCTGACTCTTCCGAGGCCCCGGTGGCTTTAAAACCCAAGGACTGGTGTTTCAGAATGGCTCTCCTCCAAAACAGTTTGCTTAAGGCTCGATTGTTTGTACATGAAAGTGGCTTGGGGATTTTCCAGCTCCTTCACCGAAGTCTTTTGTTGCTTCAAGAACAGGCTGAAGAGACGAGAAGGAGAGAAACCGAAGATGCTCTCGCTCTCTTTTTCCGCTCTCTCAACACTCTTTAGCTCAGTGGCTCTGAATCCTTAGCAATCCATAGGTTGCGATAAATTAGTCTGAAATTGTCAGCACAGAGTCTGTGCTTAGAAATCAAACCGTCAAAAGAAAAGAGAAGAAAATAATAAGCGACACAAAAGACAATCCTAATACTTCCGTCTAAAAGGATTTGTTTTGAATGTAATACAGCGTTTTTTTTTTTCGTCCTCGTCGTCTAACGGCCACAACAAAAACATTATGCTACGAACAGACTTGAACTTAAGTATAAAACATTTATAAACGCTTGTGGATAGTGGCAGATAAACGGAATGGGATGGAAACTTAAGACACGAGTCTAAAACTAAAAAGGAGGCCGGGATTTCACAAGAGATCTGTCTTCTAGTCCTAGTGCCTCTTCCTCTCTCTTCTAACGCCCATTAAGCATTATTAGATTGTATTTTTCTTTACAAATCTAGAGCAATATACATTTCTTTAGAGTTCTTTTCTTCTTGAAAGGGTTTAGGGGAAACGTCATTGGGTTGATATGTGTTGATCAGCGCTCAGCCGTCGTCTCTTCAACAGCCCCGGTCAGTCAGAAATCAGCCCTATTGTAGAGGATGTGAGGTCCATTCACAGTTTTGGATAAGGCCGGCACTAGTTGGCAAGCAGACCGAGTGTTTTTTCTCAGGCCTCGGAGCAGCAGCGTTGTTGGTTGATCTTCACCTTGTGCTTGATTCCGTCGTAAAGCTCAAAGTTGTAGTTCTCTAGTGTGGTGGTGCTGCGGGATGACAGGCCGTTATAGGAGCAGGTGCAGTAAAGCAGGAGTCCCGCACACACTGCACCCAGCAGGACACCCAGTGAACTCATGACGATGATGGTGACTAGAATAGGGTCCAGCGTGTAGAGCCAGGCGTTGTCCTTCTCTGATATACGAGTCACCGGAGGGTCTCGTGAGGGGTTTGGTGTGGTCCAGGCAGGGAATGGGTACTCTGGAGACAAGAGATAGGAAATGGTTTAGATTGGGCCAAAATAAACGTGTTTGAATGTTTTGAATGTACAACAGGGAAAATAAGTATTGAACACGACATGTTTTTTTCCTGGAGATAATATTTCTAAAGGAGCTGTTGACATGAAATTGAACCAGATTTTGGTAAAAACCCAAACAATAAAAACATAAAAATAAAACTAAACAAATCAAATCTGAAACATTAGTTATGTGTAATAACAATGAAATGACACAAGGAGAAAGTCCTGAACTACTGAAACATATTAACTACTTTATTTAAAAGTCTTTTTTGGTGATAGCAGCATAAAGATGCCTCTCATATGGAGAATAAAGTTGCATGATTTGATCAGGTGTGAGTTTTTTTTACAGACTTCAACAGAGTGTAAAATCTTGATAGTTCTGTGGGTCTCAACTATAAAATCTGATCTTTATTTTGTATTTTATTTTGGATTGAAGTCAGGTGATTGGCTGGAAATGTATGTGTCTGGTATGTATGTGACATGTATGTTTCTGGCATATATGTGACATGTATGTTTCTGGCGTTTATGTGACATGTATGTTTCTGGCATACAGTATATGTGACATGTATGTTTCTGGCCTTTATGTGACATGTAACGTACATGACATATGTGACATGTATGTTTTTGGCATACAGTATATGTGACATGTATGTTTCTGGCATATATGTGACATGTATGTTTCTGGCATATATGTGACATGTATGTTTCTGGCATATATGTGACATGTATTTTTCTGGCGTATATGTGACATGTTTCTGACATATGTGACATGTATGTTTCTAGCATATGTGTGACATGTATGTTTCTGGTGTTTATGTGACATGTATGTTTCTGGCATATGTGTGAAATGTATGTTTCTGGCATATATGTGACATGTATGTTTCTGGCGTTTATGTAACATGTATGTTTCTGGCATATATGTGACATGTATGTTTCTGGCGTATATGTGACATGTTTTTGACATATGTGACATGTATGTTTCTGGCATATATGTGACATGTACGTTTCTAGCATATATGTGACATGTATGTTTCTGTTGTTTATGTGACATGTATGTTTCTGGCATATGTGTGAAATGTATGTTTCTGGCGTTTATGTAACATGTATGTTTCTGGCATACAGTATATGTGACATGTATGTTTCTGGCCTTTATGTGACATGTACGTTTCTGACATATGTGACATGTACGTTTCTGGCATATATGTGACATGTATGTGTCTGGTGTTTATGTGACATGTATGTTTCTGGCATATGTGTGAAATGTATGTTTCTGGCGTTTATGTAACATGTATGTTTCTGGCATACAGTATATGTGACATGTATGTTTCTGGCCTTTTTGTGACATGTACGTTTCTGACATATGTGACATGTATGTTTCTGGCGTTTATGTGACATGTACGTTTCTGGCATATATGTGACATGTATGTTTCTGACATATGTGACATGTATGTTTCTGGCGTTTATGTGACATGTATGTTTCTGGCATATATGTGACATGTATGTTTCTAGCATATGTGTGACATGTATGTTTCTGGTGTTTATGTGACATGTATGTTTCTGGCATATGTGTGAAATGTATGTTTCTGGCATATATGTGACATGTATGTTTCTGGCGTTTATGTAACATGTATGTTTCTGGCGTTTATGTGACATGTACGTTTCTGGCATATATGTGACATGTATGTTTCTGACATATGTGACATGTATGTTTCTGGCGTTTATGTGACATGTATGTTTCTGGCATATATGTGACATGTATGTTTCTAGCATATGTGTGACATGTATGTTTCTGGTGTTTATGTGACATGTATGTTTCTGGCATATATGTGACATGTATGTTTCTGGCGTTTATGTAACATGTATGTTTCTGGCATATATGTGACATGTATGTTTCTGGCGTATATGTGACATGTTTCTGACATATGTGACATGTATGTTTCTGGCATATATGTGACATGTACGTTTCTAGCATATATGTGACATGTATGTTTCTGGTGTTTATGTGACATGTATGTTTCTGGCATATGTGTGAAATGTATGTTTCTGGCGTTTATGTAACATGTATGTTTCTGGCATACAGTATATGTGACATGTATGTTTCTGGCCTTTATGTGACATGTACGTTTCTGACATATGTGACATGTACGTTTCTGGCATATATGTGACATGTATGTGTCTGGTGTTTATGTGACATGTATGTTTCTGGCATATGTGTGAAATGTATGTTTCTGGCGTTTATGTAACATGTATGTTTCTGGCATACAGTATATGTGACATGTATGTTTCTGGCCTTTTTGTGACATGTACGTTTCTGACATATGTGACATGTATGTTTCTGACATATGTGACATGTATGTTTCTGGCGTTTATGTGACATGTACGTTTCTGGCATATATGTGACATGTATGTTTCTGACATATGTGACATGTATGTTTCTGGCGTTTATGTGACATGTATGTTTCTGGCATATATGTGACATGTATGTTTCTGGCATATGTGTGAAATGTATGTTTCTGGCATATATGTGACATGTATGTTTCTGGCATATATGTGACATGTATGTTTCTGGCATATATGTCACATGTATGTTTCTGACATATGTGGCATGTATGTTTCTGGCATATATGTGACATGTATGTTTCTGACATATGTGACGTATGTTTCTGGCATATATGTCACATGTATGTTTCTGACATATGTGGCATGTATGTTTCTGACATATGTGACTTATGTTTCTGGCATATATGTGACATGTATGTTTCTGGCATATGTGTGAAATGTATGTTTCTGGCATATATGTGACATGTATGTTTCTGGCATATATGTGAAATGTATGTTTCTGACATATGTGACATGTATGTTTCTGGCGTTTATGTGGCATGTATGTTTCTGGCATATATGTGACATGTATGTTTCTGGCATATGTGTGAAATGTATGTTTCTGGCATATATGTGACATGTATGTTTCTGGCATATTTGTGACATGTACATTTCTGACATATGTGACATGTATGTTTCTGGCGTTTATGTGGCATGTATGTTTCTGGCATATATGTGACATGTATGTTTCTGGCATATGTGTGAAATGTATGTTTCTGGCATACAGTATATGTGACATGCATGTTTCTGGCATATTTGTGACATGTATGTTTCTGGCGTATATGTGACATGTTTCTGACATATGTGACATGTATGTTTCTGACATATGTGACATGTATGTTTCTGGCATATATGTGACATGTATGTTTCTGGCATATATGTGAAATGTATGTTTCTGACATATGTGACATGTATGTTTCTGACGTATATGTGACATGTATGTTTCAGGCATATATGTGACATGTATGTTTCTGGTGTTTATGTGACATGTATGTTTCTGGCATATATGTGACATGTATGTTTCTGGCATATATGTGACATGTATGTTTCTGACATATGTGACGTAGGTTTCTGGCATATATGTGACATGTATGTTTCTGGCATATATGTGACTGTATGTTTCTGGCATATATGTGACATGTTTCTGACATATGTGACATGTACGTTTCTGGCATATATGTGACATGTATGTTTCTGACATATGTGACATGTATGTTTCTGACATATGTGACATGTATGTTTCTGACATATGTGACTGTATGTTTCTGGCATATATGTGACATGTATGTTTCTGGCATATATGTGACTGTATGTTTCTGGCATATATGTGACATGTATGTTTCTGACATATGTGACATGTATGTTTCTGACATATGTGACATGTATGTTTCTGACATATGTGACTGTATGTTTCTGGCATATATGTGACATGTATGTTTCTGACATATGTGACATGTATGTTTCTGGCATATATGTGACATGTATGTTTCTGACATATGTGACGTATGTTTCTGGCATATATGTGACATGTATGTTTCTGGCATATATGTGACATGTATGTTTCTGGCGTATATGTGACATGTATGTTTCTGACATATATGTGACATGTTTCTGGCATATATTTTATATGTTTCTGGCATATATGTGACATGTTTCTGGCATATATGACTACTGTGTGTTTGTGTGTGTGTGTGTGCGTGTGTGTAACAGCACACAAAGGCCTCTTCACCTTTGTGTATTACTCTGCCCACATACAAGCAGAGGACACTCCACAGTTTGACAAATATTGCTGCTGTTGGGCAACAATGTACTTTTGGGGCTTTTTTTAGTTGAGAAGGTGGTTGTTTAGATTGCAACTATGAAGTTTATTATTTCAAAATATTTATCATTTCTGGGAGACAGGGTGTCCATTAGTCAAAGACAGTTGACGTTGTCTATCCACAAGATGGCGCCATGACCGAATAATAAGCCCTTGCTTAGAAGATTAAAACTGCGTGTTTTTTAACTACATCTGATCAAATCATTATTGAACTGGTAAGTGATATTCTAAGTCGATCTCTCTCTTTTGTATAGATTGCAACTATGCTATGTTTATTTACAAGGACAGTGCCTATTTTAATACAGTTACTTTCCTATCCCGGTTCTCAACATTTTTATTCAGAGACCTCACCCCCATACACCCCCTCCTTATCGCAAACACAGCAGCAGTCTGGTAACGTTAGTGATTGCGCTGCTTTTTTCGGAGTTAATTATTGTGATATCCCGATTGCAACAGAGAAATACTGTAGACTGTAACACTGTAAAAAGATATCTCTGTAGACGGATGGCATTTCATGTCAAGTTCAGCCTTATATTTTTAAAATGGCAGCAAAATCACCTGTTTTGTCATCACTTTATACATTACGCTTGAGAATCATTCAAATACTAGCTCTAAAGTGACGTTGGTGAATTAGTAACGGCTTCTGCTGTTTTGACGTCAGCTGCAAATGTGAATGAATGGCTGAAGAAAGAGGTTCCTAATACAAAAGGGTTTTTAGACTCTCCATGTTTGATTTTCTTTTCTTGTTTTTTTCATACAAGATTGTGCCGCCAAACTGTTGTATAAACGCAATATCACACTTGTAACAGTGCGATATGACTGTATATCAGCACTGGTGGGAGGCTAACCAGTATATATATACTCTATACTCGATACACTATAGTATATATATATATATATATATATATATATATATATATATATATATATATATAAATTAAATAGTGGGTCATTTAATGATTTAATTAAAATATATTTCCTAAAATCAGGTCTAAATATTGTCAGGACTATCTGTTTACAATGCAGTGGCCTATCATTTTCACCCACATTTGTGTATTTGTGCTCTTAGTCTAAAACTCTATCTTTGTTTATTATCAAAACACACCAGTTCGCACTTGAAGGTTGATGAATAGATTTACCTTGACCAATGTGATCTCTCCCTTTGAATACGCGATTATTCCCAAGGTCTTCAGGTCTTCGCTCTGTTGGAAGACAAACACAACCCAAATGAACCACTCAAAACCCAAGATAAGTTGAGGGTGAATTAAAACAAGCTTTTTTGTTGGAATATTCCAAGAAAACATGTACATTATTGTTGCATGAGTCAGTAAGAGCAGTACAACGTGTGAGTGCAAAGTGGCCAACATATATAACAAAAACTGCACACCGATGATCACACAGACTTGGGTGTTTTAGCTATGGAGTCTGTTATACATCATTAAACACCAATAAAATGGAGCACAAACCACTTCAGCTGCAGTTTGTAGAAAAATATCACTTTATTGTAACATTCCATACAACATTTCCAAGACCACAAATTTCAACAGGCTAAAATATACCTCATACTGTATGTATTTAAACAGGCTGAAATGCTGCATCGAAAAGAGAAAAAGAAACAGCTTATACAGATGGCAGGGTCACAGCCCTACATTCACAAAGGACCAAAAGAAAAGTGCACATAACCATAAACTCATCAGCACGTGTGTCAAACTGATGCAAATTAAGCATAATGAACATTAAAAATGTATGATTAAATACCTCAATAGACCAAACTGATTTAATCAGTTTTAAATTCTGTAAATAAAACATTTGACCTTTTTTTATTTAGATAAAAACATAACGTATCCAACCTGGAGTCATTTTTTGCACAATAATAATAATAATAATAAAAAATCAGTTTCTCCAGACGTACACTTTAGACATCTACCGCCATGTCTTGTCTGGGTCTCTGAGGAGTGAGAGCATATGCTGTTTTGTGCAGGTACTATCAAAGACAGACTCTTGGCATCACATAGGGCCCTTCTGAGTGCTTTTGCTCATTAATATCTTTCGAGAGACAGCAAGAATGCTTGCGACAGACTTAATAAAATGTAATCTGGTCCATTACCTAATTAGAAATATGAAACGGTTCAAAGGAAACCTCAAGAAAGCAGCCACAGTAGATTAAAAACATTTTATATGATCGCATGTCATTTAAGTAACTCATATTTAACTGAGAATTAAATTAATACATAGACTAAGAAAACAAAATAGAGAATCATGATTGTTAAAAGCTTGATAAAAATTCACACATTTATTATACAGGCATACAAACAACCAGGACTAGAAACATTTATGTCAAATGCAAAGCCCATAGTATACTTCACTTTTTACACATACGCACGAATTTCGTCTTTAGATTAGTATGCGTGTAGTTTTTGTAACTGTGCACTATGCAAGTTGCACATGCGCATTAAATTTTTTTTGTCGTAATTCTGCATCAAATCAGAAGGTAGACAAAGAAAAACAACATAAATTTACCAGTCAGGGACATGTCCACGTTAAGATGAAAATTAATGCCTATGATGACGAGTGATTGTGCAAATAATTTAAAAACTACTACTATTAAGAATTTGTGTGGATTGAGCAAGAAAGAATATGAAGATGTTTCTGTGGTTAACTCATGGCACAAGATTGCTCATTGATGGACTCCTGCAGGTCATATCCGTGAGCCCTACATTTCTCCAGCCTGATCTCACGAGGAAACGTAGCTATTTTACGTTTGACAGTTCAGTAGCTAATTTGTAATTGATAAGCAAATCATACCAAATTGTATGAATGAGATCGTATGAATTAGCCACTAAATCAAAAAGTTAGGATTTGCTGTGAGATCATATTGGTTGCTTGAGGTTTAGGCTCAAAATTCAATTTAATTTGATTAAAGTTATTATATATATTTATATATATTATATTTATTTAATGAAGTTAATAATGAATTAATCTTTCATTTTAATTTTCTGTTTAATTAACATTAAACATTGTCACGTTAAGACCTAATGCACAGATTTATAATGACAAGAATTGGATTACTTACTTTTTACCTAAATGTTTATTCTCATTTAAGACACAATTAACTGTGTTAAAGATAAAGCACTCCAAGGCTGATGTTTACATATTATTATGTGTGTTTATCTCTTTAAATACAAATCAAATGAGAAATTGCACGAGGCGGAGCATCCTTTTACCACTATGGAGCATGTTCGACAGTCCAGCCTGATCTTACGAGGAAAATAACTCACATATTGTCAGAAATGTGGCTATACGATTTTACCTGTATTACAATATACAATTTCTAAAAGGGGCAACGCAGTGGCGCAGTAGGTAGTGCTGTTGCCTCACAGCAAGAACGTCGCTGGGTCGCAGGTTCGAACCTCGGCTGGGCTGGGTCAGTTGGCGTTTCTGTGTGTTTCCGGGTGCTCCGGTTTCCCCCACAGTCCAAAGACATGCAGTACAGGTGAATTGGGTAAGCTAAATTGTCCATAGTGTATGAGTGTGAATGTGTGTGTGGAAGTTCCCAGAGATGGGTTGCGGCTGGAAGGGCATCCGCTGCGTAAAATCGTGCTGGATAAGTTGGCGGTTCATTCCGCTGTGGCGACCCCGCAAGGGACAAAGCCGACAAGAAAATGAATGAATGAATGAATTTCTAAAAGGCGGCATGCCCCCAAACATACCCCTAACCCTATCAGGGGATTGGGGGATGAGGAAATCATACTAAAAAGTATGAAAGAGTTTGTTCAAATTAATATGAATTAGCCACTAAATAAAAAATAATAATAATACAAATTGTCGTTCAAGAGTTCACACTTAGCTGATGATTGATTATAAAGCTTGTTTGGCATGCTGTCCCAGGAGAGAGCCCTGAGCTCATAAGATCCTCGAGCCCGGGGCTCCCTCCCGTTGCAAGACGAGAGGGGAGTTTGAGCTCAGGTAGATCTTGAGAACTCCCCTGTCATAGTGGCTGAAGAGCAGATAGTAGTTTCTCTTTAAAGAGATAAGTACTATGTAGGAGCAAGTCTATGGTGTTGATTTGGATTAGTCAATAAACTTAGGTTGCATGTTTTTGATCGGTGGGAGGAAACCGGGGAACCCGGGGGAAACCCACGTGAGCATGGGGAGAACGTGCAAACTCCACACAGAAACGTCTGCTGGTTTGGTAAAGCCTGGAACCAGAGACGTTCTTGCTGTGAGGCAACAGTGCTAAGCACTGGACCACCGTGTCACCCATCTAGGAAGGAGGAGTAGGGGTGGAAGGGGGGATTCTTCAAAGCAAAGATAGCGGTGATACGTAACCCAGGGTATTTATAGTAGCTTAGGACTCGTCTGATTGGTGCATTGTGAATTGGATAATGCGGGTCCTTTAGCTAGCAATCATAAGCACGTGATCCTCTCGAAATTAGTTTATAAATAAACTCTACTAAAATCGTGTTAGCCAGTCACGTACCATTACACAAATTGACTGATTCATAGGTAGGGTGAAGAAAGGGAAAGAAGGGAATTCGGCCATTTTTATGATCAAATGTTTTCAAGCTCATGTCATTATATCACATTTGGGAGCAAGGGGGCTCCCTGGTGGTTTGGCAGTACTACAGTATGTGTATAGGGAGAATCGGTTCTGTGTAGATGTTGCTGCCATCTTTTACGAGATGATAGTGGGATAAAATTGTAAAATACAAGGAATCGTGGCAAAAGAGGTGACAGGTATGCTGTAGGTCAGGAGAGATACTGAAACTTGGGTCAAATGCCTATGTACGCACATGAGGGAAATGAAGTATACTTTGAAAGCATTTGCATTTGATATTTATGTATGCGTCAAAAAATGAAGTATACTTTGGGCTAAAGGAACCAAATAGCTGCTGAAGACGAGCCAAGACTTGACAATTTTTGACACTAGCATCGATACGCATTCAATTGGGGGGCATAGAAACTCAAAACAAGCGAGAGGTTTTACAATCTGGGAGTGCAACTGAGATCACTGAAGAAGACTCTAAAAAACTGAAGTGACGTCTCGCATGAAAAGCCGCCGTGTGTCCCAGAACACATTCTACTGTATAAAGGATTATCTGGGAAAAGAGAAGACAATGCTCTGCAATGAGCCTGCCGGGTCAGGTGGTCTCTCTGGCTGTCTGCGGGGATCTTTCATGTGCTTTTGTGTTTTAAACAAACCCCTTTAGACCCTGGATTTTTGCAGAGAAGGTCTAAATTTAGAGCAGGCTTTTCTTTGATCTCGCCTTCCATCTCCCCACACATTCTTTAGCGAGGAGCAGATAAACGGGCGAGAAAGGGCCAGGCCGTCCGTGATGGGGGATTATTTTCACCTATTGCCAGATGGAGGACATAACAAGATATCAGGATTTACTTTCTCCTTTCATCCCAGTTGCTTTAGATGAAGCCAAAATCTGACGCGCCCGCCTGACAGATGCTTTCAGTAATGGATGAAGCCTCAGACTCTTTATGTGTAAAGAGGAAAATGTTTTGTTGGGGGAATT
The DNA here is from genome assembly GCA_903798195.1 of Danio kyathit. Classification (NCBI taxonomy): domain Eukaryota; kingdom Metazoa; phylum Chordata; class Actinopteri; order Cypriniformes; family Danionidae; genus Danio; species Danio kyathit. The sequence continues at coordinate 19,759,624 of LR812527.1, forward strand.
TCCATCCTGAGCTCTGATGGTGCTTATTTTGTGTGTTTGTTTGGTAGAGAGGAGAACACTGAACACTATGTACTTGGACATCACATCTAAGATCATAGCATGTTTTTTTTTTTTGTTTTTTTTCAGAGGTATACAACTATGTTTCATGTAGCACAGTGAATTCTTACACTGGGATTTTGAAGTGCATTTTAAATTGTTCACCTGCATATATAGGATGTTTTGATACACAAAAACAAATCTGCAGCAAGATTGTCATATGCAAATAATGCTAAGAAAACAAAACGCTAATGTTCTTTTTATCTACAAAAAGAAAATAAAAACCTAGACTGATAAAATGACAAAAAAAGCCCCCCAAATTGCAGATAAGAGATTGAATAGATTTAGTAAGACATCAGCAGGTGTATTGAGTGACACTATAGAAGGTGGACTTGGAGAAGGGCTCATGCTAATGTGCCAACTCTCTCCCTGAAGCAAAATCAGCTAGCAAAGCACTCCTGCACCGTCTGACATTTGGCAGATTTACAAAGCTTTTCTCTTCTGCTCTTTTACAAGACTATGTGTAATCGGAATCTCCAGGGGAACAACACACAAATACACACACCGCTTTAGCATTGGCTATAAAATAAAGTCGGTGCATCAGTTCGCTGCATTTGCACTTCGGTTTATCTCAGCTGAGCATGAATACGAAAGGATTAAATAATACATGAGAACAGTGATCGGCTTGAACTAGCCCAATGCCACTGAAACGTCTTAAGGCCAATGTTGTGTCAGTCAGTCGGCCAATCAGAGAAGTAGGCTGGCTAAGGCAGGGTCATGTGACCTTTGCATATAGGCAGAAAACATACTATATCTCTTTAAACGTACTGTAAGTGCCAAAGCCCCAGTGACTTTCAGAAAAGAAGAGTTTATATATAGACACATATTGACAGATTCTGGGAAAAGGAAAACAGCCTTCAAAATGCTTTTAAGAAGCTTCATTCAATAGTCAAAGAAGACCAAACAGATTACTGGAACAGACCGAATCCATTGCTCTACTGTACCCGAGCTCCAAAAGAAAGATAAAAGGACCAGTCCTCATAACGTAAGCACTTTGTAGAGGGTACCAGGAGTTTAAAAATTCAGTACATTAACATGGCAATATCCCTTCCCCACATATCCTGAATATCCAGCAAGTACTTTTGTCCTAGAGTGTTCATACTTTTGTCTTTTTTTAAGCTTCTTGTCAAACTCCTCGAGCCTCAAGTGTTCTTGTGTTCGCATGAGATGCGGCACACGTGCAAAGAAAAGTTTCCTGGTTGTTCCGTTGCATCCCTTCTGCCACTGTTTGCAAGCTCTCTTTGGAGTCTGCCAATGCTGCAGAGTTCTCTTGACTGTACAATAGGATTGGTCATGAACAGGAGATTAGAGCTTTTCACAGTAAGGTTCCCATCCACACACAGAGAAAGAGAGAGAGAGAAAGAGAAGGGGAAAAGGAGGTCCGTGCCAATCAGGATTTTGGCTGGTTGTCCATTCGGCACAGCAGATCTCCTCCTTCCGAGCTCTGGAGCTCCACAAAAGAGTCACAGAAAACTTGTCAACACTGGTGCTTATATGTGTCCACGTCTTCTTCATATCATTCTTAACTTTGAGGGGCACCACACTAGTGTCCTCGGGGGATGAAGCGATTCATCTATGTCTTCTCAGCACTGGGAACAGGGCTCTTGCTTCTCTAACCTAATCGTGAGCATCGGCTCTACCCCAGAGCCGGCGAGTCCGCCGGTGCCACCGCCGCCTGTATACTGTCCTGTGTATGTGCTCTGGTAGGACACTGAGTGCTGGCTCTTCTTTGCCGCCAGGTGGTAGCGATGGCAACACAGCACCATGACCAACGTGATGCAGCCCAGAAGGAAAATGGCTCCACCTCCGGCTATTACGTAATACCAGTAAGTGGGCATGGGCTGCAGGGACACTGTCGTGTCAACAGTGGGGTTGCTCCAGCCAGGTAAGGCTCCCCCTGGTGGAGAGACACAGAAGAGTTGGCTTGGGGTAGAGAGGCATGCAGACTGCATAGCTTCAAGCCATCTTGGATTGTACGTGAATGATTTTGCTCTGATTTGGTGCTGCATACAAACAAAACAAACACAGACACGCAAATGCACATGCACGTCGCCTGTCCGCGGCCCCTTAGCAAGGACACAGATCAAGTTTTACCCTACTAAATCATATTGTGCAGACGTGTGTTTTATGGGGTGTGAACAGATGACACATCTCAGATACAGTTCTTCCCTTGAGATGTGCTGATTCTCTTTGGAATCTGTGCTAATTTGATATGCATCCTTATTGTGTCAGAAGGCATAGGCTGATGTCAGCACCTTTTCTCTTTTGTAACATAGTATATTGGTGAGAGTGTGCGCGCAGAGGTTTTTCTTTCTAAGGGGAAAGTTTTGTTTTCTTGCATGCATGGATCTGTGCCAGCTTCATCTGCCTCAAGCCAAAGTCTTCCATGAACCCAACCCAGCGGTGCATGAAAACTACTCACCCATTACGTGTACGCACACACACAAACACACACACACACATAAACATTCACCAAATCACTCTTTCTTTTCCCTGCATTTCAAGTTTATCTCGTCTATGCATAAGCACGCGTGTAATCTAGGAATTCTGACTCTATGGGAACTGCTATGGGAAAATGATTTTTACTTGCACTGGGAATCACTTCCTCTTCAATTAAAAGAAAGGGAGTTAGTTACTAAAGGAATATGTTATTAGTGTGCTTGTGCGCTCCACAATCATTTAAAATGGAGTGAATGAGGATTATTCCACTGCAGCTGAATCTCATTGACCGCAATCATACAGCTGTTGGGGAATAAACATATAATATTCATAGCAGCTCAGCAGCTCACACACACCACCAGTGCAATGCTCAGACACTCATAAGGTGTACCACAACTTGAAGAAAAATCAGATATTGATATTATTACTATTGGAAAATATCATCAATATGCATATGTCCCAATAATAACAATGACTATTATTATTTAATATTACTTAATAATATTTAGATGTATGCATGTTGATAGCATGGCTAAGATAATATTATTTATGGAAAACTTGTATTGAAATCTCACATACGAGAGGTTATAAGCCAACGGAATCTACAGGCCACATTTGATGATGTTTAGCATGACGCCAACACTATAACACACAATATGATGTGGGCTACAGATGCATGCTGGGATACAGCCCATGCTCCAATATATAAATATATATATATATGGCAAAACTGATGGTGAGGACAATAACTGTAATGATGGCAATGGTTTGACATCAAGGCACCAACGTCACTGAACATACAACTGCACACACACAAACTGGCACAGAATCGGATTCATTTAAACTTTTGTTTTGTGGAATTGGAAACAGACTGTACAGAATCCCAGTGTGCTGCTGGTGTGAAGCTTAAACAAAATACAATGATTATCAAAAGCCCTTCAGGTGATGCAAGCTGCTAGGCAACAAGCAGGAAGCACAAACATTGGCACAGGAAATGACAATATGCCAGAAACTCACCAGTCATTTCAGGAGGGAATGCAGCAAAGGGTTCTGAAACAAGAGGGATGGGGGGAGGGGGATTAAAAAATAAACTGGCACCAATAAAATCTGTTCACATAAATAACATTGCAGATGGAATTCTAACACGTGTGGCTGACTGTGATTAATATCATACAAATAAATCAGCTTTAAATCATTTACAAAATTAATTCTTAGGCGATGTAAGTGATATTAACTGCTTCAATAACTTTCCAAAATCTTACTCATTTTTGAGGGTTATCTGTCAGACAGGCAAATCCCTATATGATATTCATTAAAATCGACTTCAACAACATATAGAAAATTATACTCCCCAGAAAACCTTTAACTCATTACAGAATTTTTGAAAAGTCTGAACCGAGACACACAGGTTAAGAAGAAACAAAAAAACGAGACAGAAAGAGTGAAGAGGGAAGGATAATGGGATTGGGCTGTGTGTCATTTGGCAAACTGCGCTGCACACACACACACTCCAGAATGCCAGAGAAACAGAATGCCAGTTCAGAATGTTTGGAACGCAGTCACTTTAAAAGGAAACTCTGCAGAGAGACAGGGGACAGATTTGGCAGCGATTCAGGCACTGGCGCATACACGCCGAACAGCTTTAATTAATAAGAGCTGTCCCAAAGCTCGAGCCCGTGTCGGAAGTGTGTACGTGAGCGGCTCAATGAAAGCACGTATGAGAACTCGCATCAATATCTTGATTCATAACTAATCTTACTTTGCTGATCAGTGTTTAAATATAATAAGTCATACATCCTCAGAGGACAAGCAATGTTTTGCTCTGTAAATAACCTTCGTAGTATTGTAAGTGACTGGTCGTGTGGTGCTTTTTTTTGACATTAATGTCTGCTCTGTGTTTGTGAAAAGCTACACTGTCGAGAGCGCGGCTGCCTGGTTATTCCCTGGCATGGCTCTGGAAAGCTCTGTTTACAAATAAGAGTGGAGAAGGAAAAGAAACTAATGAAACATAGATTGGGATCAGAGCCCACAGGGTGAGTGTGGCCTAGTTTTCAGCTTTTGTGTGAGGCGAGCACTTGAAAAACACTTTCCATGCTATTAATTTTTCTTGGGTTTGAACGGAAAGAGTAGGGTGGGCATGGAAATCCACTGTAATATAGTCAGAATGGATCAATTGCTTTCTTACAATACATTTTTAAAAACCAATATTCATAAAAATGTAAATAAAATAAAACTTTATTCTGTCTTTAAAATTAGTAGCTTGATGCATGAATGAATGAAATTTCCCTTTAATTTACAAGCTTTATTTGCATTTGGTGCCTGGCATGTGTTCATTTGGTCCCAAGTGCCAAATATGGTGGGTGACGGCTGAAAGAGAGAAACAGAGAGAGTTCCAGATGTTGATACTTACGTGTGCACTGCTCAAGCTCAATGCTGGAGCTCATATGAATGTTGTCAACTCGGATGTGCCCTCGACTGCCGCGCTCAAAGAATCCTTCAATCACAACCTTGCAATTTAAAAACAAACAAAAAAATGTAATTAAACTTGTTTCTTGTCTTCTCAAGTCAACTCAAGTCAATCTTTAGCATGATAAAAACTCTCATGGCTTATTACTGTCAATGTACCTGATATTCTTTGGGGGACTGAGGCAGGATGGTACGGCCTTCCCTCCACATGGTCCCCTGGTCTCCTTTCAGCGTCCAAAGCAGAGTTTCCTCTTGGTCGTCGTCCCGCAGCAGCACACGAAGACTGTCCTGACCTTCACCCCGAAGCTGGTAGTAGAAGAGTAGACAGACGGGACGCCGCTCGGGTCCCACCGATGGGCTCATTAACCGTGCCCGCTGAGGCTCTGACATGGGACTCGCTTCCACATACAGAAAATTCCCAAAATCTACAGCAAAAACAAAACAAGTAATGATGTTAAACATCTTTTGTTCATCAGAGATTTATAGCTGAAATTGAACACACCTAAACAGTTCACAACAGTCTAACTAGACTAACTAGAAATCAACCTGTGTGTTGAAACTGTTTGGAAATGAACTCTGCAGGACATTGAGGGGGAAGGCGACATTTACACTAATGCCTTTTAGTTTTTAAATGCATATGTGTTGTTATGGTTATGCCTGGCGTCCACACTATTTGTCCACACTATCTTTGACCAATGAGCAGGGGTGATTTTAGGATTTTCATTTTAGGGGGGCTCAGCTCCTCATGAGAACAAAAAATTATGAATTAATCTTAAAAAAAAAAAAAAATAAATAAAAAAAAAAAATATATATATATATATATATATATATATATATATATATATATATATATATATATATATATATATATATATAAAATAAGTAATAATTTTAATAGTAATAGACTTAAAAATGTTTGACTAATATGGTAGGGTTGTATGCTAAACTAGCTGTATTGTATAGATGTGCATACTCATTTGAGTTCTGAATGAGCCAAATAGGCTCAACAAACCTTTTTACTGTAGTAAAAGCCACTTCATATGTTGAAGTACAATTTTTGTTTCCATGTATTTAATAAATAAAACTGCCACTTCTCTAATTAAATGGCATACATATAAAATATTTTAAACTAATTCACATATTTCACAAACTGAATCCTAATATCAAGATAGGAATTAGTTTTAATTCAAGACAACACATGATGTTTCTATCTCTGTCAGTGACTCTGACAGTTAAAATGAGTGTATTCACTAAGTGGTTCTGTCACTGTGTTTAATCCTTGCTGTCCATGACTGTTTAATAGATAATGCCACATGCACTGTAATGTATTTTATAATAGTAGTTCATTTTGAAAAAAAAAATAGTAAAATACTCGTTCAGAGTTACATTTTCGCTGGAGGAAACAGCTGTGATTATGTGGTGAGCACTGAGGAAACAGTAGATTGGATACCCGATTGCTCGTATATGACATTGGGGTACAAGTGATACAACTGCAAATAAGCATATTTTAAAACAATTTATTGATAAACACACACCTCGTTCTCTCGCTCTGCACAGCTGTGGTTTTACAGGAGACGAATTCTGCAGCCGTCTTCGTATCAAATTTAAAGGGGACAGAGACGATAATTTGGTCTACAGTTTATGAGCTAATCGGAAAAGTTTTAGGGGGGGTTGAACAGAAATATAGGTACAGCCCCCCTAAAATAGGCCTAGTGACGCCCATGCCCACAAGAATGACCCTGTTTAGAGACCTGCTCACACAGTGCAATTTCAGCCACAATTTGGTGGTCTAAGACAAATTTGGGTAACCCTAAAAGACTCCTGTCATCCTAGACTAAAATCTGTGGTCTTTGATCGTTAGTTTGACATGTTCACCGATAGCCTCTTAATGGTTGTTGTGATCAAATCTTCCCTCAGGTGATGTTCTGGCAGTGTTAGAAGATTTCAGACACTTTCCAGCAGAGGAGACTCCAACCAATAGGAGTGCCAAATTTGATAATGCAATCAGCGCATCATGGAAATATGCCAAACCATCTTTTTTTCCAGTTCTTTTATATTAAAAATGAATGCTACAGATTGTTTACAATAGCTTTAAACTATCATTTCACAACCTAGGCTACTGAACATGTCACGGATGGATGATATCAAACGATGGATGAGTTTTTATGCATGTTCATGTTTGGCACATCTTGATTGTCATTCAGTCAGACATTATGACCACTGAGATCTTACAGTTGGGCATGGGAATCTTATTAATGCAGTCTGACAAGCTACAATCATATAGGATTACTAGTGTGAGCTGGGTTATAGCTTTGAAATGTTGGTATTCTGTTTCAGTATAGACAGACTGACATGCAAACTTTTGAAAATGAATAGTTGAATAGTTCCCTGATTCATCAAGCCTCTCACATTTGACTTGGTGAGAGGTAGACTGCAAGTACGCATATTGACAAAATATGCGCATATTTATTGGGTGTGAACGGTCATATTTCATGCATATTTACTATATATGTATAATGTTGACACGGTGGCTCAGTGGTTAGCACTGTCGCCTCACAGAAAGAAGGTCGCTGAATCGAGACGCTGCTAGATCAGTTGGCATGTCTGTGTAGAGTTTGCAATTTCTCCCTATGTTTGTTTGGGTTTCCTCCAGGTGCTTCGGTTTCCCCCACAGTCCAAAGACATGCGCTATATAGGTGAATTGAAGAAACTAAATTGGTCTTAGTGTATGTGTGTGAATGTGAGAGTGCATGGATGTTTCCCAGTACTGGGTTACAGCTGGAAGGGCATCCGCTGTGTAAAACATATACTGGATAAGTTGACTATGCCAAAGGAAAATGAGTGAATGAATGAATGTATAATGTTGATGAAGATGGTTTATCAGCAATGCAATAAAAACTCGTCAGGAAATGCACTAGTTTAAGAGCAGGATTAAATACCCTTTCCCTAAATGAAAACCTTTAAAACTGAGGAGCATCCAATCCCTTTCCTGCAGAGCTTAGCTCCAACCACAGTTAAATATACCTGAACCAGCTAACCAAAGTCTTCAGATTTACTTTAGAAAAGTGTGATACAGATCCAGAAACATGCCCTACTTAGTGTAATCACTGTAAGCCAAATCGGAGTTCTCCATTCTGTTTGCCATTTTATTGCATTACTCATTCTGGTAATGCTATGTCTGCTAAGTAATAAATAATTGAGGTTTTTTTTTAAAGTGGAAGTAGAAAAAAGCTCAGACAAAGAAAAAAAAAAGCACATCCCCGCTGTTTTCAAAGGAAAGAGTCCTCACAACACAATCTGTGCCACATCCCACATGCCATGGATGTCTCAGTGAAATGGAAGAAAAATGATGGAGAGGTGAGGAAGAGCGGAAAATGTCGATCAGCGAAGAGACTGAGAAACACACTTTGAGTGATCTGACTGGACAGCGTGGCACCAGAAATTATCATCATTACCCATGCTGCTTCAGCTATAATATGTATGCTCTCACCTCCTTCAGATGTATGGAGAAATGACATACAGTAACCATTTCATTCCATTTGCTCTACTTTGACACATTTTCTAATCCCGAATTCAGCATTGAAATCAGAGATCAGATAGCTGGTCTTCTTGTATGAGACGCCCAAATAGATTATGCATTTAATGAATGCAAAAAAAACATCCTCTGTTTGATCCTGGGTATATGTATTTTAAAATTAATTACCCTTTTCACTGGGAAAGTTCACTGTAGCTCGGAGAATGTTTAGCTTACTGTAGGCTGAAGCGCTAGTGAGGTAACCAGAGGGCAGGGAAAGGTACTTCTGGGATTATTGTTTTTGAGTGGAATCTTCTAGAGTTAATTAAGCATACTGCAGATTAACCCCTTCTGATCCCCTTTTTCCATTTCCCAGTTAAAACACTGAGGTATGAAGACTCTGGAATGCACAATTCTGTTCCAGGAGCCATGGGATCTACAGGGCTTACTGTGATGTTGAGATTGTTTTATGGGAGTGAACTGTGCTATAAAGTGAATGAGTTGAGCAGCTCTTGTACAGGGACGCCGGGAAGCCAGAAACACACTTTACTCAACGATGCAAAAACATCACTGGTAAAACTGTAAAAGCCCCTTCAAACTTTGCAATTCCCAACTTGATCTCACAATGGTGACTTTCTGTTTTTCTTATTTTTGAATTCCTTCCTTTTCTGAGGCAAGAATGGCCTACCATGCAAAACATTTCCTGTGATATTATGAAATGTTTGTTTGATTTATAGATTATTAAAAAACAGTTAACTGAGAAAGTAGCTTTTTGGCCACATGTTATGTTACATCATCTACCAGCTGGGGCTTATACAGAGTTCAGACTGCATCATTTTAGCCCAGATTTTGACTCGCCGTCAGGTTGAGTAATCGTCGACAGATGCCTGAAATCATAGGCAAATCGGTTCACCTGAGTAACGATCACACAGTGTGAACTATCAAAGACGCGATCTGAGAGAATCGCTGATGAGTCGCCGACACCCTTGAGATATTTGGTATGCTAATTATCTGGACCTGTCGGCGAATCAAATCATAATAATAATAATGCCTTACATTTATATAGCGCTTTTCTAGACACTCAAAGCACTTTACACATTGGGGGGAATCTTCTCAACCACCACCAGTGTGCAGCATCCACCTGGATGACGCGACGGCAGCCATATTGCGCCAGACCGCACACCACACACACCAGCTGATTGGTGGAGAGAAGACAGAGTGATGAAGCCAATTATGGTATGGGGATGGTTAGGAGGCCATGATAGACAGAGGTAGAGGCCAGTAGGCAGATTTGCCAGGATGCCAGGGTTAAACTACTCTTTTTCGAAGGACATCCTGGGATTTTTTATGACCACAGATTGTCAGGACCTCGGTTTAAAGTCTCATCCGAAAGACAGCGCTCACTGAGCAGTATAGAGACCCTGTCACTATATTGGGGCATTAGGACACACACAGACCACAGGTTGGGCGCCCCCTGCTGGTCTCACTAACACCACTTCCGGCAGCAACCCAGCTTTCCCATGTGGTTTCCCATCCAGGTACCGCAGCCCTGCTTAGCTTCAGTGGGTGACCATGTGAGAGTTGCAGAGAGCTAGCTGCCGTGTGAAATGTGTTCTGATTGAAAATAACATCGGCGATCAGCTACAGCCAATGAGAGCGCAGAATACGGGTATCTGCAGGCCAGCAGGAGTTTGAGGGAGAAGTTTATTTTTGGAAGCGCTTATTTTTGGTCTATTTGGACCCAAGAAATGGAGGAAAAGCTAGTGTAAATTTGGCAGGAGCGCCCATTTCTGACATGTCATCTGAGCAATTTCACAACCGGGTCGAAAAACAAAAAAAGTTGAGGAGAAATTGCTAATTCCCTTCAAAGCTAGGTGAGCAAAATAAGTAAATTTTCTACCCCTAAAAGCTTTGTTCTCATTATGTATTTAATAACACAAGATATACTACATGACCTCATGTTGTTTCCATGCCACTTCTCACTTATGTTTGGTTGTTAGACGTAGCTTGTGGACCAAGACAAAGTTATCGGTGATTCTTTCTATTTTAAAGTCATGCAGTGTGAAACCCCCTGTCGCCGATCAATCTGGCAATCAATCAATCCGCCGATCAATCTGATCAACCCCCCCCCCCCCCCCCCCCCCCAGTTAGTCATGTAGTGTGAAAATATCTGTGACATGACTTTTTTGAAAATCGTGCAGTCTGAACTCTGCATTACTAGTCAATTCTTGCCACTAGACATGGGATTACTGTACTAAATCTCTTTCAACGGAAAAATGCAAGGAATGTCTTGTGTACATTGACACATTCCCGATCCCCCCAAATATGTGAAATCAAGCTTGCGTACTGTGAAGTTTTTATGTTAGGGGATCTTCACGTTTTGCTTGGAAAAGTATTGCGAAATGACAGTGTTAAAGAGAGAGGGGTAAAACTCTTAGGTTTGGTTTGGGAATGGTTAAACCAGAAGAGGATTCTTTCCTCTCGACTCCTGGAACTCTCTTAAAACCTGACATATGGAAAACAGCACAAGATTATTTTAACAGCCTCATACGGCAGAGTGCTCCAATAAACAGTGAAAAGCAGCATTTATGTGTGTGTGTGTGTGTGTGTGTGTGTGTGTGTGTGTGTGTGTGTGTGTGTGTGTGTGTGTGTGTGTGTGTTGGTTTTAGTGGTCTATGAAGACAAAGTTTTGTATATATGACATGGGTATGACCTAGGTATGACAATGTTGGGGTGGTTTATGAGGACATGACTTGTGTAATTATACTTAACACTGTCTTTTGGATGTCAAAATTTTGGGTATTTGGGACTTTATCATAAGTGTTTTTTTACAGATTAATACATTATGCCTATGGTAAGTCCTCATAAACCACCAAAAATCAACATTATTGTGTGTGTTGTGTGTGCAGAATCAGTGAAGCACATGTTGTTTTTTTTCGCAGGGTTGATAAAGGTCACCTAAGCTCAGGGATATGAGGAGATGAACAAACTCCCAGAGGAAGAACGAGGACGGACTGAGAGAGTGACAGATACTATTCCCAGATTTCAACCATCACATTAATTACACATCAGTAATGAGACGGATGGAAGGAAAATGAGAGGTGAGCATGTGTGTGAGTGTCTGGACTGGTAAATCTGACAAGGGCAAAGGAAGGTCTAAAAATCATTTGTTTAGTGCGATCAAAGGAAGTCACCATACAACACAATACTTTTCCAGACTATCTACCGCAGCGGTAGATACCCTGTTTATTTTCTCAACAGAAGTCTTCTCAGAGTTTCCTATATTCCCAATGCTACACGAAATGAGTAGTTTTGTTTACACTTGCAGAGATCAGTGCAAACATTTGTTAGTTTGTTTTAGGTTATGTGATATCTTTTATTAAGATGGACTTACTGTCAGATCCATGAGTCAGGTCTAAACTCGGACTGGAGGAACTATACATAGACCACTTAAGATCAGACATGGGGTCGTGGGTCCATCCACACATACTCTGCTCAAAGTCACACAGACCACCCAGAGACGAAAGAGTTGTGGGAGCTGAGGAGAAAACGAGAGAGAAACAGATTATACTAATTTTCCATGACCGCAGACCCTGGTGTAGGTTCTCCCGCGATTATGACAGCTATATGAAAAACGTAGTCGATTAGAAAAAGTTCCTAGAACTATTAGTGGAAGTACAAACTATTGGGGGATTTGCACTGCAGGAACTAGGAATGACTTTAGCTCTAGGAATGCCATTTATGAGAATTAATTTAGATTCTTAGTGCAGAGTGTAAAACAAACAATAGGAACTAAAATGCTGATGGACAGTAGTCCAGTTCTTGATTTAATATATTGTATTCCCAGCAAGCGATTTTAGTTTTAAAAGATGTCCAAGCATAGTCATCCTGACTAAAACAAGGATAAATTTGGGTTGTCAGTGAAAGTCTAATAGACGTCTAAGAATAGGCCAAAACTAGACTAGTCATTAAATAAACAATAATCAATGACTACACATATAATGTCTGTCTAATCTGTTCTTAGCTATTGCGCTATTCTTAGATGTCTATTTGGTTTTTATTGACAGCCCAAGTTTAGCCTTGTTTTAGCCAAGCTGTCTATGTTTAGATGTCTATTAGACGTCTAAGAATAGGCCCAAACTAGACTCGTCATCAAATAAACAATAATGAATGACTACACATACAGTATAAAGTCTGTCTAATCTGTCTATTTGATAACTAGTTTAGTTTTGGGCTATACTTACGTAGATGTCTGTTATGACAGCCCAAGTTTAGCCTTGTTTTAGCCAAGCTGACTACGTTGAGATGTCTATTAGACGTCTGTTAAACACAAAATTGTTTGCTGGGTTGCGTGATGTCACTGATGGCCAGCTTATGTCACTTCAGAGTTCCTGCTGGAGCTGGGGATGCAACAAGGAACCAGGAACATGGTGGCTAGTTGCTTTGACTGATTTTCTCAAGGAACCAGGACATGGTGCCTAGTTGCTTTGACTGATTTTCTATTAATAACTAATGCCCCTGAAAAAATGTATTTGCTGAGAGAAGCCTCCTTAAAATTTAGTTATATTTTTAAACCCTCTTATTTGACGTTTCAATTGCACAACTTTTACAGTACACACAATATAAAGACAGTTTCCATCACTCCATCCTCCATACTGTAGTCCAGTTGTTGATTTAGTTAAATGCATTCCCTGCAAGCATTTTTTGTTTTTAAATGATGTCTAATAGATGTCTAAAAGACATCTAAACATAGTCGTCTTGGCTAAAGCAAAGCAAAATTTGGGCTATTTAATCTAATAGACGTCTAAGAATAGGCCAAAACTAGACTAGTCATCAAATAAACAAAAATGAATGACTACATATATACATGTCTGTCTAATCTGTCTATTTGACGACTGATCTAGTTTTGGGCGATTCTTAGATGTCTATTATGACAGCCCAAGTTTAGCCTTATTTTAGCCAAGCTGACTATGATTAGATGTCTATTAGACGTCTATTAAACACAAAATTGTTTGCTGGGTTGCTTGATGTCACTGATGGCCAGATTATATCACTTCAGAGTTACTGCTGGAGCTGGGGATGCAACAAGGAAATTAGTTCTCAAGGAACCAAGACATGGTGGCTAGTTGCTGTGACTGATTTCCTATTATTACCTAATGCCCCTGTAATGGGACATGTTGTGAGAAAGCGCACCAAAATAAATTATTCATTATTTGCTGTGCTGTAGCAAAACACATGCATTATAATCTAATTACTGTAGTAGTTTCCAGGGACGGGTAGTATTGCATGTATTGTACATGTGTTTGAAACGGACTGAATTTTTAAATATGAAATAGTAGTTTGTCATTTGTATTTGATAGGGTTGATGAATATGGCATAATAGAAGTCTAAATGAAGTCTAAATGACAACATCATAGAAAATTTATCCTCTGGTTGGTGCTTTTTCAGTAGTTTTCCAAACAGAAATTTGATCAATACTAAATATGGTGGTCAGTGGTAGTGTAATAGTGAACGGATTAATCAAACAGGCCAAATGATGGAACATTTGCAAAGATTTTTTATGTTCCCTTGTGTTAAAGCATTTTTTTTTTGTATTTAACAAAATACAGTATACAAAAATACAGTATTTTACTCTGATACATGCCATGTGGCTGCTGTATATTGTAGTTTATTATGATAAAATCTAACTTGAATTTCTTTATTTTTATTTTTTTATGTTTTTTGCCCAAATCACTTTCATTAGCATGATTACCCATTCATAAGCTGCCTGACAGTGGCTTGTTTATTCAATAGTACTAGTGCTAAAATACTAATACAGAGCTTGACAAAAAAAGAAAGACGGGTCTTAATGAAAACTGAACACAAGTGATAATAAGAGCCACGTCTGAATGCATGTTAAACACCATGTGGAAACAGTACTTTTTCTTATCTGACCACTTTTAATTACTGAAAACAGATTCCAGTTTCACTGCACATGACAGTTTAACGTCTAACTATATGCATGCTTATAGTATACAGAATGTGCACAGATTCTCATGTCACTGTACCAGACAGTTTACCGTCTGCTTGTATATCACTGTATGCACACATACTGCTGCTGGCGCTGTGTTAACTTACAAGCACTGACAGACTCCAGTACAGCCTCATCTACATGGTGCTCTGCGCCTCAGCATTTAGCGGGTTTCCGTCAGCCATCCATCGAAAAGGCATGCTGCTATGCTAGTTACCATAATGTTAGCGTTCATGCTGCGAGCCTCTACTCATCAACACATAAGTGTGTACAAATGGAGGGGCGGCAATCTGTTATTAGAGCTCTGGGAAAAGCAAGGCTGCAATTACGCAGCAGAGTACTGTAAATACAAGTGGATGTATGATCTACTGAAATGCCTGCTTATATAAACACTAATGAACGAGACATGCTCTACTAGATGTTCCCATTTAGTCTTTATATACGCATTGATCTGATTGGATATATTGATTTCCACTCTATGAGATCTGAGCTTGCTCATTACAGCAGTATATTCTGCCAGTAAAAGTGGTCTGTTTGATTACCTGGCGTCCTATGTGCTGTGCTTGTCTCCTCCTGAGCCGGGATGGTTGGCGTGGCAGTGTCAGGAATGGTGGTAGATTCTGAAAGACAAAACAAGTAGAAAATGGCACATTTTAGAGAAAAATGTGTTGAATAAAGAGCCCTATCTCATGAGGAAAAGTAAGAATTTTACTTTTGGATAACTATTTTTCTTTAAAACAACTATTGTCAGAGTCTAGATCATATAGATTTATACGATTTCATTCATAATTTATTTTTAAAAGGAGATATGCTGCCAAACACCCCCTCTTACTCTATCACTCATTGGGAGATGAGCAACTTTCCTCAGTCACACTGACGCAACAGCCAAAAGTGGACTCCGCTTGGTCTTAAAGCCTTTTTCAACATTTTTATTTATTTATTATGGCATAGCTGTCAAAATAGACACATGAGCTCAAGTATGGAACAAATTCTGGACTTTTGATAGCGAGGGGTGGGTTTTTATTTATTTATTATGACATAGCAGTTAAAATAGACAAATGAGCTCATGTATGGAACAAATTCTGGACTTTTGATAGTGAGGATTGTGTCTTTCGAACCACCACCCCCCACCCCACCCCCACCCGGCTACGGGCCTGATATTATATATACAGTATGTTACCGGCAGTGTGTGAAATCCGGCATTCTATAGAATGTCCAGGAAATGTATAGAATGCCTAAAATCGAACGTCAAAGTATGAAATGATTGCTACTTTATACATTGCCTAGGCATTCTGTATAATGGATAGTTGCCGTGCAGCAAAGTATGTAACTGGCCTACCCCCGCCATTTTTTCCACCACTGATGTTGGCGGCGGCACTTGGGTCATTGTTTGATAATGCAATCAAAGCATGTGAGGTGTTGTTTTTTTTAAAGATGTTTAATAGATGTCTAATAGACGTCTAAACATAGTCATCATGGCCAAAACAAGGATAAATTTGGGTTGTCAGTGAAAATCTACTAGACATCTAAGAATAGGCCAAAACTAGACTAGTCATCAAATAAACATAAATGAATGACTACACATATAAAGTCTGTCTAATCTGGCTATTTGAGGACTAGTCTAGTTTCGGGCTATTCTTAGATGTCTATAAGATTGTCACTGACAGCCCAAGTTTAACCTTATTTTAGCCAAGCTGTCTACGTTTAGATATCTATGAAACACACAATTGTTTGCTGGGGAACGTTATTGTAAGTTAGCGTATTGCCGGTATGAGGTTCCACAGACATCACAGTCAATATTGTAACAAATACTTTATTCTCAGATCTGCTGTCATTGTTTTTTTCCGGTAAGAACATCATATGCTTTATTTCGTATTCATTCCATTTTAAAATACGTAATGATCAATAAACACAAATAAATAATAAAAAACAAACAAGACACTTTGCCTAAATGATACTTGCCATTCTATAATGCCTAGAAATTGTATAGAATGCCTAGGAAAAGTATGCAAATTCTTTACAAAAAATATTTCATACTTGCCTAAAAGCATCAGCCATTCTATAAATTTCCATTCTATACAATACCGAGATTTCGCACATTGCCTGTAACATATACAGTGCTCAGTATATACAAGTACACCCCTCACACATACATTAGATTAGTCAGTACTGAAGCCAAATCTGGAGCTTATCTAACAAAATAACTTACGATAACGATCCAAAAACTAGTAAACCCAAATGTATATGTTATAGAAAAATATTAAATACAAATTAAAAAAAGAGGAAAAATCAAGAGAAGCAAAAAAATTGAAAAATGTAGTTGAAATTTTGTAGGTTGTAATTTTGTTTTGCGATATTTAGCTTGAATTTAATTGTATTACTTAGTTTCTAAATATGTTTGGTGCCTCAAATATTATTTTAATAAATATATCTGTTTAATAAATCTGTTTTGTTTAAATGCACCAAAATACATTGCCTATATTCACTGAGAAATTGATAAAAATATAAATTTTCAAAATGGGGTGTACTCGATTATGCTGAACACTGTATATATCATGTTTTTTGCCGAAATTCATTTTTCTAATTGTTCATTGCTGAGCGCTAGTAGTAGTCTTCGGTCAAGAAAAAATAGCCTATATATTAATGGCCAATAATACTATATTACAAAGAACAAAATCCAGCATCCAATCACACTTCCATATCGATCATGTGGAGTATAATGCATGGTCTTACAAATAACTATATATTTGCCTTAACTGTCCATGCCATACGCTACTCTACTACTAACTACTGTTCTCTATATAAGATCTTTGTACCATTTCTGAAGACTTTGCAATCCGTCCTAACTTAAACACACTTTCTATTTTAAAAACACTCCTCAAATATGAAATGAGAGAATAATCACACATGATCGCACACAGGCATGTATGCACACCAGCATCTGTCCCCCTCCAAAAAAACTGGCCACAACCGCCAGACACACGCAAACCAGACTGAGGTAATTACAAATGTGCACATGCACCACATGCACACGCTGAATTTACAATAAGAGAAATATTACAAAACCACAACTAGAAAAAAAAAAAGAAAATCTGAGCATCTGAGAACGATTTAACTGGGAACTGCTCTAATTGAGAGTGAGAGTATATAGTGTAAATGATAGATTCATCATTACACCTCAGACAACTGCATTTACTGTAACAGTTAATGCTACAATGCCTTTAAATGTTAAACTGCTGATGCCACAGCTATTTTCCATGAGTCACGAGACTTCCAAAGTGGTAAAACTCTCTTTAGCTTGATTTCTGCTTGTTTCCTCCTCATCTCTCGTCTATAAAGTGATGTCCAAAACTCACTAAATCAATAACAAAAGAACAAACAAAACTTTCAGTGTAGTCGATTTCCGCAGTGCTCTTACGTGGTTTCTGGGGTGATAATTTGTTATGACAGAAAATGTTAAATCAGCCACTGCATCTCTCTTCGTTCCCCGCGGGGGTTCGAGCGAATGAAGATTTAGAGACAACGAGGCGTAAATGAGTAATGATTGTCAGCTCTTAAAGTCATTAATGTCATTACTCTTAACAATTCCCTGCTTAATTGGCAAATACGTGAGTGGCGTAACACTAATCATGTAGACACTTTAGCACAACATGAAAAGGAGAGGCCTACTGTAATATTAATATGTTATTAATTTCTATAAGCGGGTGCGTACATGAAAGGGATGCACCAGCTGGCTGCCTCTGACATTAAACTCTATTAATTTTCTGCCCTTTACAAATGCAATTAACCTCCCAGCAAGTTCTGGATATCTGGAAGCTCTTTCTCGTGTACTGTAGTGCACCTTTCTCTCTTTAGCATCATGTACATTGACATACTCCCGTCTCAACCGATGTACAGAACTGCTGATCAGTTCTGGGTCAGTAGGGTTTATTTTTATGTTTGGAAATAAGTCTCTTATGCTCACCATTGCTGCATTTATTGAATCACAAAGACAGTAAAACAATACTGTAATATTGGGATTTGTATTTTATCTAGTAAAATTATTTTATATTTAAATGTAAGTTTAAAATGTAATTTATTCCTGTGATTGAATGGTGAAAAAACAAACAAACAAACAAGCTCTAATATAAAGTGTTCAACCCCTTAAGAACTAGTTCTTTGCCAAATTCTGTCATTAATATCTCACCCTCATATTAAACCCCTAAAACCTTTGTTTATCCTCGAAACACAAAAATGCACACCATGGTCTGATCCAAAACATGTAGGCCAACAAAGCCATTCTTACATTCTTCCTTGGACATTTTGTATGATTACAGTTGACCCATTGAAGTGACATAGAATGTTTTGGTTCCTTTTCTGGATGATCTGGGAGCATTGCTGTCTATGGAGGATGAGAGAGCTCTCAGATCTAAAATATCTTAATTTGTGTTTTGAAGATGAATAATGTTCTTAAGGGTTTGGAACGACATGGGGATGGGTATTTAATAACAGAATTGAAGATGATTTAGCTGAACTAATCATTTAAAACGAATTACACTAAGTTTTAGGAACAACACATAATAACTTGACTTCTAGTTAATAATTTGGTATCATAAGTGGCTTATATGAAAGGCAAATGCCTCTAGATTATGCTTATTTTATCAAAATAAAATATGATCATGTCTTGATTTTTAATTATTTAATTAGGACAGTAAGGTCTGACTTTGCTTAGACAAAAGTCTTGTCACTTAACAGAAATAATGTACAGTATAGAATATAAAGTCATGGTGCAGTGTAGTCAGCTTATTAATAAAATCATCTGGAATGGCAGAGAAAGCGTTCTTGCAGGACTCCCAGAGTTCATGAAGATCCCAGACATGCTCAATAATGTTCACTTCTGGTGACTGGGCTGGCCAATCCTGGAGCACCTTGACCTTCTTTGCTTTCAGGAACTTTGATGTGGAGGCTGAAGTTTGAGAAGGAGCGCTATCCTGCTGAAGAATTTGCCCTCTCCTGTGGTTTGTAATGTAATGGGCAGCATAAATGTTTTGATCCCTCAGGCTGTCGATGTTGTCATCCACTCTGCAGACCTCTTGCATGCCCCCATACTGAATGTTACCCCAAACCATGATTTTTCCTTCACCAAACTTGACTGATTTATGTGAGAATCTTGGGTCTGTGTGAGTTCCAATAGGTCTTCTGCAGTGTGTGATGATTGGGATGCAGTTCAACAGATGATTCACTGGACAAATCTACCTTCTGCCACTTTTCCAAATGATCAACTAGAAGTCAAGTTATTATGTGTTGCTTTTACAACTGGGATTGACGAGAAGACTTTTGTCAGGTAGTGCATGTTTATGTGTGTTTTACCAGGACTGAAAGTGGTAAAGAAATCAATGTAAGTGAAAGTATAAAACATATTAAAATATTGTACCATGTTTTTGGATACTTAAACATTTTTTTTAAACTGACACAACAATGACTAACAATAAAAAAAAATTGAGTTTGACACCTAACATTCCTCTTCAAGTGAATTTATATTCACCACATGTGAAATATGTTCCTGACTTCTCCTGATACCTGAAGCCCCATCTATAGATCCGAGCAAGACACGGCAATAGATTTCCAATATGCTCCAAAGCCCTACTGACGGAGCCAATTGATCTGGATCCCAGAACTCTCTGGGCGTCGCCTGAGATTTCCTCCACAGCCTGATAACACATTAAGGCCATGAAATGTTTCCAAGTCTCAAAATCATAGCAGATATTTACAAGCAAACACCAGTTTTTGGGGTTACTCCTCCTCACCCTGAAGGATTACCTTGTTTTTAACCTTTATATTCAGTGCACAAAGAAAAGTTAGTCATGCCTCATGGGCTCCGCAGAGCCCCGGCAATCTCTGACTCAGCGTTTTTGTAGCAAGACGGAAAAAATGTTCAATTATGTAGAAAGCCTTGGAGTAAATCTGTGCCCCTGGCATGCGGACGAGCTGTTCTTCAGCGCCTGACTGAGATCTTGAGCATTATAAAGAAAAAAAAAAAAGAAGACTGATGTGTGTTTGTTCGACTGTGTGGAGCAACAAACAGAAAACAGAAGTCCAATCGGATCAGCAAGAGTGAAACTGATCATCAAAAGCTGATGTGAGTGAATGAAAAACAAAGTAGACATCCACATTAAACCTAAATTGTAAACATGCACCGACTGAAACACACAAACAGGCAAACACTGATGCTTTTTTTATAGGCAACCTAATTAAACATTTCCAACTTGAAAGACAAGACTTTTGGCCTCCAGAATCTAATAACAAAGGCGTTTTCCAACTAATTAAAGCTTTTGTTTCTGTGTCTTTTGAACACAGAAAGTAACAGAAGGTTTATCGTGTTATCTGTGAGCTAGTAAATTCCCCAAATACAAACGCTCAGACACACACTTAGTTCAGACGGGCCTGTTTGCTTGGCCCCTGATAAGGACTTTCCTCTCGAGCTCAGTTACGCCAACAAATCATCTCCAGGTGATGGATATCAAATATGCTTCACATGCCTAGAAATACTGAGTGCTGTCCTCGGAGAACCCTGCTTCAAAACAACAGCAGCGATTTCCAAAACTAATCTCTTCAGCCGGCTAGGAGAGTGAATATTTATCACAAACCTTTCAGATGTAAGTATATACAGTTAAAAAATGGAGTTGTAAAGTTATGTACTGCACTTCAAGGGTTATCGGTTCACAAAATAAAAGCAACGTCAGCCAAAATTAAATCTATTAATCATTTAAAGCGACTTGGATTGAACAGCTTGAGTCGTACAGATATATTGTTTGACTTTATGTGTCTAGTGTGAATAGAATGGAATCTATCTTAATAATTTCAATAAAACAATCCTCATTTGTGCTCCAAAGAACACATTTCACATGGGTTTAGAACAAGTAAATGATTTTTGGGTAATGGCTTTTGGGTGAACTAAGACTTTGACTCTGGCTAAAATGCTATAGTTGGTTGTTCAGCAACAGATAACCAACCACAGACATTGTAAATGCTTGTCTCGTTAAATATTTATAGACAGTTGTGATGCACATTAAACAATGGTGGCAAGCTATTAATTGGAGTGGTTAAGAGACCACTGTATCAAGTTTCAGAAGATGTGCTATGAAAGATTTTTGAGAAATAAAATCTACTTCTGATGTTATTAGAAAAAATTATATTTTAAAACCTGTCAATTTAATCTTAATATTTTAAGATTCAATCCATATGAATTTTGTTTAGGGAAATTACTTTATTTCTTAAGTTATTCTTTGTACAGTGAACGTCAAACTGGGTTTCCATTATCCTAAGTTCATGCTCATTTCGAAGTATTGCATGATCAACAAGTGACAGAATTGAATTA
Organism: Danio kyathit; assembly: GCA_903798195.1. NCBI lineage: Eukaryota > Metazoa > Chordata > Actinopteri > Cypriniformes > Danionidae > Danio > Danio kyathit. The sequence goes on from LR812527.1 coordinate 19,781,506, forward strand.
ATTTAATTTAATGGGAATAATGGGAGATGGAAATGTATTTGCCTAATCCGATTGTCAAGTTGTGACGTATTGGTGACGTACTGTATGGAATACTGTTTCTAGGTCCAATCCGCTACTCAACTGAATTAGGAAAATACTTGTTTATGACCACTTTTTAATCACACATTAAGTGAATTTTATATAAAATCATAATGTACACACAGGCAACGCAGTGGCGCAGTAGGTAGTGCTGTTGCCTCACAGCAAGAACGTCGCTGGGTCGCAGGTTCGAACCTCGGCTGGGCTGGGTCAGTTGGCGTTTCTGTGTGGAGTTTGCATGTTCTCCCTGCGTTTGCGTGGGTTTCCTCCGGGTGCTCCGGTTTCCCCCACAGTCCAAAGACATGCAGTACAGGTGATTTGGGTAAGCTAAATTGTCCATAGTGTATGAGTGTGAATGTGTGTGTGGAAATGGGTTGCGGCTGGAAGGGCATCCGCTGCGTAAAATCGTGCTGGATAAGTTGGCGGTTCATTCCGCTGTGGCGACCCCGCAAGGGACAAAGCCGACAAGAAAATGAATGAATGAATAATGTACACATCAGTCTCTGGGCTTGCTTCATCACAAATACCAAAATTTTAACAATATATAAAAAATGTATCACTTTTTGGCCATCTAATATTAGGCATGGTTTTATATATATATATACTGCGATCGAAATTTTTAAAAGTATTACATCGCTTTGTAAACGTTTATTATTACCATTTGATGGGTCTTCCTATAAAGTTTGATAGAGCGCTCGGAACCGGAATTCGCTTCGCGTGACGTCACACTTAAGTGGATAAACTCTGACATAGTGAAGGATCCACCAACTTGACTCCATTATACTTGCCTTGATTACTTTGGGTACTAGTTAATCAGTACTGCAGTAACCCATGTGTTTTTGAATTGTAAACATTGTTTTCTATGAGGTTATGAACACCGGTGCCGCAATTCCGCATCTGTTTGCTTTGTTTAACAATGTATAGAAAACAATATAAAGATAAAACATGGTGCGGTGTGCAACCTGCTTAAAGAGGCCATTCAAACAGAAAACTACTACTGATGTGATGTCATTAGAAAAACACAATTTTAAACCTGTCAATTTCATTTGAATATTTTAAGATTTAATCCATATGAATTTTGTTTATGTGAAATTACTTTATTTCTTAAGTTATTCTTTGTTTGTACAGTAACCATCACACTGGGTTTCCATCATCCCAAGTTCATGCTCAGTTTGAAGTATTGCATGATCAATAAGTAACAGAAATGAAAAATTTTGAATTAAAAATGTTGATTTACAAAAAAATTTGCGTGCTTAAGATGGCTTTGGACTTTTGAGAAAACGGGTAAATGGGAATAATGGGAGATAGAAATGCATTTGCCTAATCCGCTTGTTAAGTTGTGACGTATCGGTGACGTATGGAATACTTTTTCCGCGTCCAATCCGCTACTTATTTGAATTGGGAAAATATCCGTTTATGACCACTTCATCACACTTTAAAGTAAATTTAAAAAAAAAAATCATAATGTACACATCAGTCTCTGGGCTTGCTTCATCACAAATACCAAAATTTTAACAATTTATATACATATGTTACTTTCTGGCCATCTAATATTAGGCATGGTTATATATATTGCGATCGTGATTTTTGAAAGTATTACATCACTTTGTAAACGTTTATTATTACTGTTTGATGAGTCTCCCCATACAGTTTCATATATACACTTGGACCCGGAAGCCACTTCGCGTGACGTCACACTTAAGAAGTGAATAAACTCTGACATAGTGAACAGTACACCAACTTAACTGCATTATACTTGCCTTGATTACTATGGTTACTATAGGTAATCAGTACTACAGCATTCCATGTGTTTTAGAATTGTAGACATTGTTTTCTATGAGGTTATGCACACCGTTACCGCAATTCGGCGTCTGTTCACTTTGCTGAGCAATGTATAGAACACAATGTAAAGATGGATCATGGCACGGTGTGCGACCTGCTTAAAAAGGCCATTCACACAGAATAGGTTTTCCATTCCAATGCACTACTTTTCAATAGTTTTTCCATGTAAACACATGCTTGATGGATGTGAATGACCGTTACTCTCATGTCTTTTGAAGCACCACATCAGTGCTAGTTGCAATGCATTGGACCAACTAGAAAAGCAAAGTTTGTAGACAAACTTTATGGTGGCTTAAGAAAGCCTAGTCTGAAAGTTTTAAGTAGATTTAAAAATTAAATAATTGAAGTATTTTTTTAAAAGTTTGAAACTGTTGACATAGATACCTGCATATATGTTAGCATGTTTCTAGATTAGTATGTTTCTAGCATGGATTGGTATGTCATTAGTATGGATAAGTATATTGCAAGTATTGGATTGGTATGTTGTCCAATGTAAAGGCAATGGCAGTTTTCTTTTACAATGGAAGTCTATGGGACAGTTGCTAGGGGTGCCGTAAGTGGTTGCTAGAGTGTGGCTAGTAAGTTGAAAGGTCATCAGTGGTTGGTAGATTGGTAGTCTGAGTTAAATGAACCCAACCTTTAGTCTGTATGACAGTCTGGCACAAAGTTACGAGGTTACAAAGTTTAGTCTAATGTTAAGTCAATAGGACTTTTCCAAATTTTTTGGGTCAGTTTTCTGAATACCGCAAGTCGGATCAGTTGGAAAAGATATAGCAACATGAGTCAGACCAGTTTGAAGGTCTGGAGTAAGTTTGGTGTTTGTAGCTTAAATGGTTTAGGAGGAGATGCATATAGAAATTAGTCTCAGAAGAAGACGGAATAAATATAATATGAATTTCTCAAGCCACCATAATTAGAAGATCTCAGAGACGGGCAAGCTTCTGTTTACAGTAGCAAGTTGGCATGAGAACTGTTTTGATATTAACACAGCAGAAAAAGTGATTTTTAATACCATCTCTAAACATAACATCTCACATATATAGATGCAAACATGTGTCCTGTGTGAATGGCCCTCAACAACTTATTAGAAATGCAACTATAGGTAGCTATAGTAGGAAAGCCTAAGGTTATAGTAGGATAGCCTAAGGTTTTGACCAAATTTTTCTTGTTAAAATTTCCAGTACTGTACTCGGGAAGGACAAAAGCACTGTAGTCATATATATTAAAGCAGGGAAGACGTGCTGTATGGAAAAAGAGGAGGAGAGGAGTGCAGATCAACCTAAATATTTACACTGGGAGGATATAAAGAATGACATGTGGGCTTTGTGGGTAAATGCCTGTGTGCAAACATGGCTTGTGTAGGGGGAATACACTAAATAGAAACATGTGCTCGATAACTTCAAAGAGCCAATTCAGCTAGAAGAGAGGAGCTGTTGTCCTGCAGCTCACATGCGTTCATCCCGATAGAGAGATAGCAGGGAACGGTGGTGAGGGAGACTCGCACTTCTTGGCGAGAGTGTGGGGTTGAGCCAGAGAGCAGAGAAAAGTGATTACGCTCTCCTTGTCAAAAGATGTGAAGAAGAGGAAGCAATTTTCCATCCCATCTCCAGCTGCCTACGCAAGAGTGGATCGCTGTGTCCTAAAACAACACCCACTGTTCCCCCGTTCACACATCTGAGAGTCATCAGTGAACATCACTCTCTCTGTCAGGTCTGTGACATTACTGTTCGCCCAGCTATGGGGTGTTTATGTTAGTGCCATGTGTGGGTAACAGGTACCAGAGCTGAGACTTAAATTGTGTTATTAGTTAAATCACACAAGTTTCTTTTATGTGTTGAACACAAGGAAGAGATTTTGGTAAATGTCATTATACAGACAGTTGATGGTACTGTACTGAGTTTAATAGTATTTTTTCATAATATGCAAGACAGTGTGTACTATCGCACGTCATGATTTTTCCAAGTTGGATGCGATCCTGGAACATCTTTTTTTTTTTTTTTTTTTTTTTTTAAATGACGAAAAATCCCTACTTCTAAACCCAACCATAAGTGTAAATAATTCCCAAAATCCGAGGGGAATGACAGGTGGATAACAATCATGTATAAGTACATAAACTTAACCGTAAGCCTAAACTTAAAGGGTCACGAAACACCAAAACACATTTTTTGAGCTGTTGACAGTCATATATGTGTCCCACGCTGCTATAAACACTATTAGGACACATATATTGCACTAAAGAGTGAAAATAGGTTGTTTTTGCGTTATTTTGAGCAAATTCGTTCTTCCGGTTTAAAACGAATTTTTGAAGCTGCGTCACGGCCATGAGATACTTAGGTGTAAATCCCGCCGCAGAGTGGCTGTCTGTCTTTTCTAGGACGTTCTTACGTATCTGAGTGTGCAGTATTAATTCATGAGAAAGACGTGCTTCAAACCAATCAGCGCGCTCTATTGTGTATGACGTGAAACTTCATTAATATGCATGATAGCTCCGGAGACTGTTTACCAGTTTACAGCGTTCAGACGGCAGAGAGACGCCACGTTGTGTTGCCAAAACAAGTGAAAGTACAAGAATTTCAAGACAAAAGTCGTAGGTGTTATTAGTGTGTTGCAACGAAGGTTTTGTTTTCATTTTCCCTTTATGAGAGAGCTGCTGGACTCACGTGTGGATTATAGTGCACGCGACACGCGACAGAAAGGCGTTTGTAAGGAACATTTTTACCCGAGAGCTTTTTCTCATCTGGAAATGGTGAAATCCTGATTTGCCGCTCGTCTTCTTTTAATAAAAAGACACAGCTCCAGTTTGATTGTCTGTCTACAGATTTGGTAAGTGTTTGCAGTGGACTGCCCTTTGTTTAAATGCTGCTCTCCGAGTGTAAACATGTAAACACAACCTATTCCCGTCGTGCAGGATTTTCGCTGCAATTTGTGACAGGATAGTCTATACACACATGGCTTTCTGATGCTACCTACCGAGTACATAAGTTACAGAGAAATGCGGAGGATTTTTTTCTCTTATTCGCCGTATCAAATCAGCCTCTGTGTGTTTGTTTTGCCTGTGAAACTTAGCGCATGCCCAAATGGAAACTCCCTCTTATGCAAAATCTTATCCTCTTTCCCCTTCCCCGACACTCCCACACTCCCAGAGCTGGACACGCCCAACTTTCCTGACTTTTTTCAAAACAGAGGTGTGAAAACACCCTGCTGAGACAGGGGGTTTCGTGGCCCTTTAACATAAACGGTAAACATTTTCCTTAAATCTGATTGGCTGATTGGAATGTTGTTCCAGGATCAACATAGATGTTAATCCAGGAACATGTCCTACTTGGTGAATTCAGGTTGGCGGTGTACCATCAAGTTAAAATATTGGCTTTGATGTTCAACAAAAGGAGATACATTTAAGTGTGGAATAAGTTGAGGGTCAGTAAATGACCACTGAACTTTAATTTTTGACTGAGCTATTCCTTTAGGTGCATGACTTAAGTTTCCTTAAAACCATCTGGGTCCAAGCCAAATATTTTAATTTCAAGTAATAGCCATAAAAGTACAGTTCCTAAATACCTAAATAGGGAAATCTTGTCAAAATCACAAACCTTGTTTTGAGTCTTTAATAAAATCAAAACAACCCTATGATCATTTTTTATTTTTAATTCAAACGAATGCTGTTAATTTGACTTAAAAATAAAAAAAATGATCACAGTGTTGTGATCATAGCTGTATTTTTGAAGTTTTTAAAGACACTACAGTGATTACCACCAATTTTATTTTTTTAATTAATGGTTCTTCCTGAAAATCTAATACTAAACTAGAATGCCAATGTTGCTTTGGATGATACTGTATTTTTATTGGTATGTAGCTCAATGATGGCATAGGGGGTAGCGCTCTCGCCTCAGCAAGAAGTTCGCTGGTTCGAGCCTCGGCTGGGTCAGTTGGCATTTCTGTGTGGAGTTTGTATGCTCTCCCTGCGTTCGCGTGGGTTTCCCCCACAGTCCGAAGACATGCGGTACAGGTGATTTGGGTAAGCTAAATTGTCCGTGGTGTATGTATGTGAATGAGAATGTATGGGTGTTTCCCAGTGATGGGTTGCAGCTGGAAGGGCATCTCCTGCATAAAACATATGCTGGATAAGCTGGCGGTTCATTCCGCTGTGGCGACCCCTGATTAATAAAGGGATCAAGCCGAAAAGAAAATGAATGAATGAATGTAGCTCAATGATGGTTTTTCAACAAGATATTTAAATTGGCTTATTAATGGTCATATTTTAATTAAATAAATCTAGCTCTGGTGAACAAACTTATTTCAGAAATCAAATCTTAGGCCCATTTTTTTAAAGGTATAGCATATTTTTAATTTTCTAATTATTCAACTTTCTTTTTTTTTTAAGTCATTTTGAAAATGTTTTCACACTCATTCTTTACACATAATTGCTTACTGATTGCTGTACTTAGTTAAGCAAGTTGATTTTAACTTTAAAGTACCAATCAGATGTAAATCGCCATGATTTAGATAAGTTTGGTTCTGTGACCAAATTTCTTCAGTACCAAAGAAGGTCTGCACTCAATAATATATTAAATACATCACAGAAGAAAAGAAAAAAACTAAAGTTTTGTCTGTGTGCCTTCATCAGTGTCACTTTACAGTACCTCCAGTCTTCACAAACCATCCCATCAATGTCCCTATACTGTCTGCAATAAAAACTTAAGTATAAACTGTCCTCCTAAATCCCCCAATTTTCACTCAGGCCAAGTCTCAAGGGCTGCACACTTTGTTAAAGGTGTTCCCATTTAGCTCCTTAATTTCTGAGCACCCAGCAGAGGTCACTGTCCTCACTCTATCCACCTCTCACTCCTCACCCATGAACCTCTGGCTTGACGAGAGTCCAGCAATGAATAATAGACAAGGGTGTCTGATTGAAATATCTAAAGTCCCTCTGTGTCTTTCACGCTCTTGCTCACACAAGGTCTGTCTGCCACGCCTCTGTTTATTTATTCATCAATTCATTATTTCTCTCCTCGTATCCCTCACTCCACATTTCCTTCCTTCGGGAGAATGATGGGATTTGGGGACACAATCGTAGCTTAGCCACAGCGAAGAATAACTTCAGGAATGCATGACCTTGGTATGTGTGTGTTTGTACTGTATATAGAAGCAGTATAGAATGCGTAATGGTATGTAATTATAGTATAACATACGGAATTGTACAGTCATTACCGTCAAATAAACACTGTCAGGGTGATCAAAACCATGACACTGAAGACAAGACTCTATCCTGTTTATTTCAAAGCAAATAAATGGGCATGGGATATTGATTTGAGTCTAAATTACTTTAGTATGTCATTAAGTCAATTTCTACAGTGCTTTATACAATTCAAATTGTGTTTATTTATAAAAAACAATATTTTAAATCAGATATTAAAGCCATAGTTCACCCAAAAATGTAAACCTGCTCACAATTTACTTGCTCTCAAGTGGTTCCAAACCTAAAAAAAAAAAAAAACACAAAGCACATATTTTAAAGTAAGCTGAAAACCTGTAACCATTGAAGACTTCCAAAAAAGATAAAACAAAACTATGGAAGTCAATGGTTACAGGGGTTTTTAGCATTCTTCAAAATATCTTCTTTTGTGATCAACAGAGGGAAAGAAACTCAAAGGTTTGCAACAAGTAAAGGGTGCGAGTAAATGACGACAGAATTTAATTTTTGGGTGAAGAAAAAAGTTAATTTGATTAAAAGTACAGTTCTAGTTAGTTCACTGATGACTTAGTTCAGTTCAATACAAATGTCATTGTTAAAGAATGTGATATGTAGTTGGGCAGTTCCAAGCAGAATAATTACTACTGACCACCAATACTAGCCAGATGTGTTGGGGGTAACATGTTATACAGTAAGTATCGTGCGTTACGTAATGTTACTTTTCCAAAGTAACGAGTAAAGTAACGCATTACTTTTAAAAATAAGTAATATTATTTGAGTTACTTTAAAAAAAATGTAAATTACCTTGCTTAATTGGTTTTTACAAAATATATTGTAAATAAAATATTGGAATAAAAATTACTTTAGTCAGGTTGAATCACACACTCAATGAGAGAGCGTGCTGTGAGGGAACAGACAGTCGACTCACACTTATCATTATCAGGTCCCCTTTTTCACAGCAGATGAGTCAGTGTACTGTTTTACTAACTGAATCTACTAACTAACGGTTCTTCTAACTGATATTGGTTTATTTTGAGTCAGAAGGTGTATCCGGTGTGTTAGTACTTACTGAAGACGCAAACCATTACACGACAACTCCGTTCAATTTAATGAACTGGTTTGACCGATTCACTTAGAAGATCCGGTTAAAACAAACGATTCATTCCGTCCTCACTACAGACAGAAACAATGGCAGGCCGGACGGAGAATTACATTTCAAAGAAAAGAAGTCAATTGTTGTTGAATGTAGATTATATATAAGTAAAACTCTTGACAACTGCAAGAAACACTACATCGAAGAAAACAAACAAAAAAAAAAAAAAAACTGGATGGGAAGCACTACACCCGCAGCCCACCTTCAGCTATGATTGGCATCAGTTCACGTTCTCCAGGTAAAACAATTAATTCGACTAAACTAAAACGGTTATTGCTTTTATTGTGGAGAAGATGCAGCCACTGTCTAACTTTACTGTAGAAGCGACTACGTTTTTTATTATAGTAAGATTTTTTCTTTTTTAGAAAACTATTTACACATTTATTAAGGCCATGTGAAGAAATTTATTCAATGCTCAAAGATTTATTTTGATTTGGGGATGTTTTTTTATTGTCTTACTGTTCATTTTGTATTAAACATTTTAATAGAGGTTTAAATAGGTTCATAAAGGTTTCAAATCCATTTTTGCCCTAATAAATTATTTAATGTTGTATTCTTAGACTTCATTGCAGTCTTTATATCAATGGACAGTGAATTTACTTAACTAATAACACAAAACATACAAAAGTAGCAAACACGTTACTTCAAATGCTTTCATTAATCTCTATATACAGCATGTTCAGCTCTAAGTTCAGAAAGGTCTCAAAATATAATTTTGTCTGACATTTTTTAAAGTAAAAAGAAAGTGTAAGTTACATAGGTGGTTGTTAAATGCAGAGCTTCTCGACAAAAAGGGTGAAAAAACACCTGCAAGTTCTGAAAGAGATCAAACCTCAGCCAGGTAAGGAACAGTAACGCAAAAGTAACTCAAATGTAACAACGCATTACTTTAAATAAAAGGTAACTAAGTAATGCAATTAGTTACTTTTTGGGGGGGGAGTAACTCAATATTGTAATGCACTACTTTCAGTAACTTTTCCCAACAATGCTGGCTAGTATCATCGTTCTTCCTAAATTTTCAAAATGTCAGTAAGAAGCACTCTTTCCAATGTAAATGTTGTGCTTGTACAGTAAGATATGAAATAGAGACATGAATCAACAATACAGCTATGAGGTCCTCATATAAAAACACTGAAATATTAAGCATTTAAGAGTATCAACTTCTATTAATCTGTCCGTCTATAAAATGTAATATGTGCATGCACGTATATGAACGACGAGGTGGCAGATGTGTGTGATTGGTGTAAACATCTCAGTGCAGTGGAGTGAGACTGATGTAGCTCAGTGAATATTTAACATCTCTCGGTCTCCTGACGAATCCCCACGGCCCCTCAAAATCCGAACAACAGCAGCCCGGGCCCCTGCATCACTCACCCTCGCGCCACAGCTGCAAACAGCCGCAATTTACAAAAGTACTGTTAGCTTTAGAGCAGCGAATTAGGACAATCTCTCTCAAAGCGTAGGTCTGTATGTTTTTTGTTGTCAGACGGCTCCTTTGAGGACCGGTGCTGGTTGTGATCACTGAGGATGTGTATAACAGATGGTAGGAAACGAATCAGCCATGGTTTTGTGCATATTGACGGAAACAAAGTACAAAAGAAAAACAAAAGTGACGTGTAAGTATATGTAACCTTGCTGTAGCTGGGGGTGGTGTTTACTTTTTAATTATAACGGATGAGTTTGACTGCAAAAACTGGATGGATGAGCCACATTAAAGTTGCCGCCAACAGCCAATGAATACGCACATCTGTGCGACCGCACATCATTTAGATTATATATTAATATGAAGTTGCTACAGGCAATTTAAAAAGGCTACAGGCTAAGCTAATGAACTTTGTTACTGAGTGGATGAATTGTGAATACTGTGATTATTAAAGGTTCAAGACACCCTGGAGTACTTTTTAAAATTAACAGATTTGTGTGTGTTGAGCATCAGTTAAGACAACTTTAGCACCTGTTGGCTTTAAATGTGGGGAAAACTGGATAATTTTGAGCTTTTGTCAACTAATTTCATCTTCTGGGTTTTAAAATAATTTGACGTAGTGCAAATCTGCTAGTGGAGTGATGACGCGTCTGTTTGTCGTTATTTATAGCTGTTTTCTTATCCTATGAGAAGACCCTGCTTCTTAATTATGCATGAGAGCATGTGCTTTCCAAAGGCTAGGCAGACCTGCCAAGCTGTGAGACCCAATGACTGGATGAGACCGCACACGGCATGGGTCGTATGTGTTTGTTTCCATGATCCACGGGGCATTGTTGCATGTTTTTCCCCACAATTCTGTCAGGGCAGATACAGCAAAGCTGTTGGTTTGCAGCAAGCATTTTTGTTGAGAGAGCAGTACGAGAATTGGAGAATGGTGGACAGTCTTTTATCAGTTGAGTTTGTTACCATTCAGACACATCACCTATATCTGTGCTGCTTTGTTCGCCTACTTTTAAAATCCTCCAGATTACCGGCAGGGCTTATGGTTGAAATAGACATGGCAAGAGACCTGCTGCACTGCTATCCACTGTGTCTGCATTCAGACCCGGGGATTGAGGAGGAGAGAAGTCCACCTCATTTATAGTGTTTATATAAACACGATTATCTTTATAATGATAACAAGTTGTGGTTATGCGAATATGAAATTACGAATAACAAATGTAGCAGGGCATTCGATTACTTACTGTTTATTACTTTGCATTTTAACTTTGTAAACTATAAACACTTCCCTCTTTTTTCCCCTGCTCTGCCAGCCACACCCACTCCTCCCTGTGCTCGCAGAGCTCCACGCCCATCTTGGAGCATTTTTTTTAAATTGAGGTAGACTTGAACCAAAGAGGGGGGTTTCATGGCCCTTTAATAATCTGCTCATAGTGATAATAATGATCAAAACAAAAAAAGTGTGTATTATATGTTCACTTTTATTTTTTATTTGTTAGTTTATTAAAAACAATTTGAATTTTGAATATATATATATATATATATATATATATATATATATATATATATATATATATATATATATATATATATATATATATATATATATATATATATATATATATACATATATACAGGGCTTTACATTAACACCCGCCAACCCGCCAAATGCGGGTATATTTCAGTGGTGGCGGGTAAGACAGACACTCCCACTAGCCACTCCACTCCTTGCATGAAGCAACTGTGTCTATAAGCACAGCTGATGTGATCGGTTCTCTTTCAAATAGACTAGACAAAAAGTGATAAACATGCACTCACAGTCTTGCCGCTTTCAAGAGCTCCAGACATTCCAGTAATTCTTCATTCATTTTAATTCTAACTCATTCATTCACTTTCCTTCAACTTAGTCCCTTATTTATCAAGGGCCAACACAGCGGAATGAACCGACAACTATTCTAGCATATGTTTTACACAGCAGATGCCCTTCCAGCCACAACCCAGTACTGAGAAACACCCATACACTCATTGACACACACACTCATACATTATGGCCAATTTAGTTCATCCAATTCACTTATAGCGCATGTCTTTAAGCTGTGGGGGAAACCGGAGCACCCGGAAGAAACCCACGCCAACACGGGGAGAGCATGCAAATTCCACACTGAAATGCCAACTGGCCCAGCCGGGACTCGATCCAGCGATCTTCTAGCTGTGAGGCGAAAGTGCTAACCACTGAGCCACCGTGCCACCTTAATTCTAATTGTTAATTCTTATTTAATTTGGTGTGTGTGGGTGGCATTAGGATATCTACTAACAGTCTAATAACATTGTAAAGAATGTATTGGAGCTATATATAATCTCTCTCATGAAATAACCACAATAAAAACTTTCATTACTTTGAATTAAAAAACTAAAACGTTCTCATTCTTCTGTTTTCATTATTAAATCAAAGCAACGCATGAACTGAAAGCACACACACACACACACACACACACACCTCAAAACCGTGGGTCTGTATGTTTTTTGCTGTCAACCGGCTCCTTTGAGGGCTGGTAGTGATCATTGTGGATGTGCATAACAGATGGTAGGAAACGAAACAGCCATGATGTTGTGTGTACAACGAAAGTAACAAAGAAAGTACGAAAGAAAAATACACACAATTCAAAGTCGCATGGAAATATACATAACACACGAGCGTGTTTGTGTGTCTGAGGATCTGTACGTGATTAGATTTACTGTGGAGATTAAGCGCTGGGGCTGTAGTTTGTGGGGTAGATTGAGCCCCCCGTGTCTCCAACATCTGGTGCACAGTTGTGCACTGCAGAGCCTCGCCGCACTGTCATCGCATTCCCTCACGCAAACATAACAGTGCGTACACAAACACAATCGACCGTCAGTCCGTTTTTCCACACTCATTAACTCACTGGCTTTGATCCTTCCCAAATGTCTTTCATCCGCTTTGATTATCGTCTCTTTCACTCTCGTTCATTTCTGGCCCACAGGCTCCGTAAACCTGTGCCAGTATCGTGCCGAGCGCCGCTGATGACACATGAAGCTTTCATTTCGGATTTCATCTTCCGCCTGCAAAAGTGCCACCGACTAACCCTGAGCCAGCACCAGCTCTCCGTCTGACTTTTCATCATGCCTTCTTCCTCCTGCAGTGTTGCCATGCTAATAAACCTGGGCACTGAGCCCCGAGGCTTCCCCTGGCCTCCACCCACATACTCCTTTCTAGCAACTCTTCTAATGCTCGCTCGCCCCCGGCGCTCCTGCAGACACAGAGCCATGAAGACAGCCCGTCGATTACTGCCCCTCGGCCTGCCGCTTTATAGAGCCCAGGCCAGGTCCAGAGGGAGCAGCCGTGTGTCCTTTCGGCTGATCATCATGCTGTGACAGGTAAAAGATTCAGGAGCAGGAGATATGAAGGGCATCAGGGACAGAGAGCAGAGATGCAAGTGACACGGCGGCTGCTTTAGCTGGGGGGTGGTGTGTTTATTTTTTAATTAAAACAGATAATTCTGGCGCTAAAATCTGGATGGGTGTGCCAAGTTGTGGTTGCTGCCAACAGCCAATGGATTGACATATTGGTGTGATTGTATATCATTTGCATTATATTTTGCTACAGGCTATGTAAACAGCCTGCGGCTAGGCTAGTGAACTTTATTACTTAGCGGATTAATTGTTTATCATGATTATTATGAATCTGATGTGTCACATAAAAGAGCATACTGTTAAAAACATAATAGAGCAAAAAAGCTAATCCAAACAATCAAAGTACAAAACAGCTAACGTAATACAGTAAAAACTAATCTAAAACAAACCAAAAAAGTAACAAAATTATCAAATTGAATAAAAATATATTAAATTTAATTGTTGACTTTTTTTCATGATTATTCGTAAGTCATAAAACAAAACAAAAATGTTTATCATTTATTAAGAGTATTGCAAATCTGCTTTGTTTCAGGCCATAATGTTAAAAATAAATAAATAAAAAATAAAATAAATTAAAATAAATAAATAAATAAAATAAAAAAATAAATAAAATAAAATACAACAAAATAAAAAAATAAAATAAATAAAAAATAAAATAAATAAAATAAAATACAACAAAATAAAAAAATAAAAAAAATAAATAAATAAAATACAACAAAATAAAATAAAAGAAATAAAAAGAAATAAAAAAATTAAAAATAAATAAATAAATAAAAAAGAAAATAAAACAAAACAAAAATGTTTATCGTTTATTAAGAGTATTGCAAATCTGCTTTGTTTCATGCCATAATGTTAAAAAATAAATAAATAAAAAATAAAATAAATTAAAATAAATAAATAAAATAAAAAATAAATAAAATAAAATACAACAAAATAAAAAAATAAATTAAATAAAAAATTAAATAAATAAAATAAAATACAACAAAATAAAAAAATAATAATAATAAAATAAATAAATAAATAAATAAAATACAACAAAATAAAATAAAATAAAAAAAATTAAAATAAATAAATAAATAAAAAAGAAAATAAAACAAAATAAAATAAATCCAACAAAATAAAAAAATAAATAAATAAAAAATAAAATTACATTTAAAGTAAAATTAAAACTAAACAAAAATAAAATAAAATAGGTCTTACCTGGCAAGTCACAAGCCAATATCTCCATTCTCATCCCAATACCAGCGGGCGACCACCTCTCCGGATACACCCTGATAAACTGGGCAACAATCTCATCGAATCGACGGATCTCTGGGGTGTCGTAGTGTGTGTTGCCCTCAAAAATCTGGAGGAGCAGAATCACAAAAACACTTTAGCACAGCTGTGTGATTGAGAGAGCAAAGCTACTGGATATGCTCTGTATTTCCGAGTCTCTGACGCAGCTCTGCAGCTCAGGTTTTAATTAACACAACTGTGGATGATTTCACTGGAATGTTATCAAAGCTCCCAGCATAATTGAATTCTGCTCTCAGAGTGGGAGATTGGGAATCTAGAAGTGAAATGCTGAGTCGCTCAGACGAGCAGGAAAGAATGAAATGAGTCTGTTAATAATCTGATTCTGGGGAACTGTTCATTACTGTAGCCTTTTCAACGACCCAAGATATTTAAATGTGCACGATTAACTAATTAACCTAATTCAACTCCAGTTATATATTTTTTAGTTCAGTCCTGCTCGGCTTAAAAAAAGCCTTAATACATCACGCTGAAGGTCATCAACGTTTTTTTACTGGTTTAGGGAGATCTATTCATGACCTGTTTGTAGCTGGTGTTTTGGTCGATTGGATCAAGAGTTATTGAGGAGATACATTCTCGTTTACACATTGTTTTAATCCATTTCCTTTGTCCACTCTCAACCACTTTCCTTATTTTTTAAAAGTCTCAAAGTCTCTGGGTGGGTGTATGTATGGATTTACTCATCTTTTAATCGAATATTGTGAAATAAGTCTACGCAATTTACATATGAGCAAAGAACGAGATAGAGAGCAGCGGTTATTGTTTCTGTTCACCAAAAGAGTCATCAATTTCTGGTAGAATCAGAACTGGCAAAATAAAATTGTTTGGCTTTCAAACCAACAGTGGTGTAAAGTAAATTTAAAAGTAGTTTTCTCAGAAATTGTGATTTATTAAGCAGTTTTAAAATTGTGTACTTTTCCTTGAGTACATTTTTAGTGCAGTATCGGTACTTTTACTCCACTACTTTCCTTCAACCTGCAGTCACTACTATGGGGATTAGAAAAAGCAGTCCTGTGATTCCTGTCCAATCAATTTGACGTCAATATGACATTGATTTAAGATGTTGGTTCGATGTTAGATTTTGGTTAGTTTCTAACACAACCTTAAATCAACCATGCATCAACGTCATTTGACGTCATTATTGGACATCAAAATAACGTTGTCCTTAGATGCTGACTAGACATAACATTTTGGTCACCTGACATCACAATCTAAATCTAACCTAATATTAATGTCTTATGACATTGTGTGCCTGCTGGACAATAACTAAATGCACTACAGAATGTTACGTTTACACACATCCACAAATTACATGTAAATGCATCAGCTTTTTACAGCGTAATACTCACTACTCAAGTACTTTTGAAATGTAAGTAAGTAAAAGTACTTTAACTTAAGTATGATTTTTCAGTACTCTTTCCACCACTGCAAACCAATTTTAAAACCAATTTCATACAGCAGTTTAAATCCCACCTGGCTAGCGTAAGTCAACATCTTACAACAAAACCGTTATTTGTAAGAATAAGGTCTGTATTCAAAGAGTAGATCATCTTTTGTAGCATACATGAGCATTACACTGCAAAAAATGTGATTTAACACACACCTTTGTTACCTTTAAAGAGGTCAAAAGTGGGCAAGATAAAAAGCTTTCAGATCCCATCAATCAATCAATCAATCAATCAATCAATCAATCAGATAATCAAATCTCTATCCATCTATTGACTTGAAACACAAAGATCTTCACCTTTGGAAGGTTGGTTTTAGGGTCGATGATGTAGCTCAAGTCTTTTCCATTCAAGCTATGGGCCAGTTTATATTTCCGCACGAAGGCCCGGTTCTCTGCGCTGGTACTACCATCCACTCCGCGGGCCCCTTGTGTGATGATCCCTGGTACGGTTTTGGGGACTCCCAGGTCTACCTGCAGCCATTCTTCTCCAGCCACGGGCTGTGTGGGACTGGGGAACCACCCTGAGCGGCTGGCCACCAGCCGGGCGGCACCTGTGGCTCCATGGATGTCCCTCATGGAGGAGGCAGAGATCTGGGAATCCGGAAGAAGGCCAGAGAGCATTCCCTGCATCTCGGAGCATGGAGCGTCTGGATGAGGGATAGACAAGCAGATGAGTTATGGTGAAGCAAAGAGGAATTGACATTTTAAGGTTGAAGAGATCAATGTTTCATGTTGTTATGTCATGAGAGAGGCCTTAGGAGTAAATAATAAATAAATACAGCATGTGTGGGTGCAGCTTTTTTTCATGTGTACATCCCCCCTGGAGTGGGTGTTTGTGTGTAGGATTTATTACAGGAAGAATTTCGTGTTCCAGTTTCGCTAGGTTCACCTCAACAGAGTTAAAAGCAAACCCACTCAGCCCAAAACAGCCATTCTCTGGCTCAACCGGCACAAACACAAAAGCTACCAGAAATAAATGATTGATTTTGGCCTATGGCTTAAACACAGAACAAAAAAAGAGGAAAACAGGCTGGGGCATCTGGTTCAAGCCCATCCTAACAATCTCAGCTGAATTACACCCAGAGGTACACCCGCCCACACTCCGACAGAAAGAGCAGTAAAACACGAATCGAGGCTAACGGCACCAACGTGATCGATGGTTTCACGGGCATCTTTATGGGCTCTGCACTGCCGGATATCCCGCGGGCCGAGCATCACTCTTTCGCAGGAAAGACAGGAAGGGCAGCAACATGCCTCACTGAAAGCAGCTTGTTCTGGGCTGGATGCCCGAGGGACAACAGCCGCCGTGGGACTAGAGTAGGTCTAATATGGAGGCCGGTGGCGTGTCCGTGCATCGTTTGTGTCAGTGCTGAAAAAGACCTTGTCTCTAAAAGCGCATTTGTCCTGCTCAGTGTCGACGAAAATAGGAGCGAATCACTGTTTAATAGCGTAATGATGGAGTGTGATGTCTCTGATAACATCAGTGCAAAAGCAGCTCACCTCCTTCATCTGCTGCAGGACATGCTAACAGAATTAGGTGACTGCTATCTCCCCATCTCCATAAATAGCCAAACTCAATCAGGACCCTAAAGAGCTCTGATAAATACACATCTAAGCTCACTTGACAGGGACACAGTGGGCGTCTGGAACGGTATCTGTCACATGCAGCATTTGGTAGCCTGCTGCGTACTAAAGTTCATATGAGATGTAGGAAACTTCTAGATTATATATACTGTGTGTGTGTACCCTGCTGAAAAAAACAGCTTAAACCAGCCTAAGCTGGTTGGCTGGTTTTAGCTGGTTGACCAGCCTGGTTTTAGAGGGTTTTTGGCCACTTCCAGGCTGGTTTCCAGCCTGGTCTTAGCTGGTCAGGCTGGAAAATGACCAGCTAAAACCTGGCTAGGCTGGTCGAGCTGGTTTTAGCTGGTCATTTCCCAGCCTGACCAGCTAAGACCAGGCTGGAAATGGCTGGAAACCAGCCTGGAAGTGGCCAAAACCCCTCTAAAACCAGCCAACCAGCCTAGGCTGGTTTAAGCTGTTTTTTTCAGTAGGGTACTAGGGACGCTCTGATCAGGATTTTTGCAGCAGATATCAAGTAAAGACTTCTTGTCATGGTGATCGACCGATACAGAGTACCGATTCTGATGCGTCAAGCTTTATAAAGCATAAACCACATTTTCCCTCTAAGTTGACTTAAGTGGAGTTTTCTCCTTACCTAAGTGAATAAATTAAGGATGCTGCATATAATCCCTCTAACACGTCTTTTATAACCATTTAGTGTGGGCATGTCATGTTCAGAAGGAGCTTTACAGAAAATAATACATAAAACAGATTTTAAAAATGCTGTATTCCAGGGGTGGGCAAGCTCGGTCCTGGAGGGCCGGTGTCCTGCACAGTTTAGCTCCAACTCTAATCAAACATACCTGCTTATAGATATCTAGTGATCTCAAAGACACTGATTAGCATGTTCAAGTGTGTTTGATTAGTGTTGGAGCTAAAGTCTGCTGGACACCAGCCCTCCAGGACCGAGCTTGCCCACCCCTGCTCTATTCTTACTTCACTCCTCTATTCATTTAACCTAACCAAAGTAATGCTTAGAACATCACTGTGCCTCTCTCGATCTGGTCTCTTGCTCATTCACTCTCATCCCCATGATTTGTGGGGTATTTTGTCTAATTCCCGGGCATCACGGAGCCACTATGTGCCAGACTAGCGGAGCTTCCAGGTGAGATCATGTTGAAGACTAGACAGGGGCGATCGCTCCACTCGCCTCACAGCAGTTCAAAACACTAGAGAGAGCATCAGTTCCACCAATAAACTGTATAAACAAAGATCGCACCACATCTGTATATATTTTATTTAGCTGTTGTCACGCATGTGCAATGATCGCTCAAGCCTCGACACATCATTTACCTCCTCACATGTTGGAGGGCTGCTGATGTTTAATATACAGGACGTGATTCTTCCTCTGCTTGTAAACTCATAAACACACCTGCAATCAGTTCATGAGATTGGCCAGATTGTCGAGTACCAATCTCGTCATGAAATGTGATTATCGGCTGTTACAGATCTTTGGCCGATCCATTGGAGCATTCCTAGTACGTACCTTGTGTTTCTCAAATTGTGGGGACCAAATTTCCCCACACGTATGGCAATACCAGTAAGTGCTGACTTTGTGGGGACACCTTTTGCTCCAAATGAGTAAATTTGTTAATGTAAAAATGCAGATTGTTTCCTGTCAGTGTTGGGTTTTGGGGTGGGGTTGGGATAGAATATACAGTTTGTACTGTAAGTAAATAACTAAGTCTCGGAAGAAATTCTAGGAAGTCCCCATAAAGATAGCTGTACAAGTATGTGTCTGTGAGCTTGTTTGCAGGATTTCTTGCAGCCTGAGCAAAGCAGCCAATCATAGACATTTCTGCTAATTTCATGAAAGCAATGGCCAATCAGAAGTAATCAGTTCAAAAGAGTCAGCCTCCAAGTTCAAGTTCTGCACAGTGTGGAATCCTCTCAAGTCACATTTTAGCAAGCAATGTGTCGACATAATGTAAATATTACATTCTTTCTGCAGTGCAGAGAGCTTTATTGATTAATGGAACTGTGCACATTGTGATGGACTGAACCATCACTGTATAAAAGTCTACTATTTTCGCATTTTACATTTAGTGCAACCTTAGTAGTGTTCCCTTAAGGGGTGATGAAACACTGGATTGTGTGCAGATTTCAAGAAAGTTGTGTGGTGTGAGGTTTACTGACCCGTGATTTGACAGCCGTAAAGTTCGAAGCGTAAAGCGATTCCATTCTTCCATGACTGAGGTCGGATGCGGACAAACCGAGCCAAGACGGGTTGGGGGATCCGGTTCAGGACCACCTCTGAGGGGTCTGCGTTCGCATGGAAAACCTAAGGACACACATAGAGAGAGGAAGAAAAAGAGAGAGAGAGATTTACAGCTATTCAGGAGGTGGTTAGGCTGAGGCCACTCATTCAAAAACAAACTAATCTCACAAACAAGCACAAACCCTCGCACAGTGAGAGCTTCTTTACCGGGGTCAAGTGAGATTGTGACTTTAATTGCTGCAAAAATACACACACCACTGAATACACACAGAGACGCCAATGTTCACATCATAAATTCAAACATGAAACGCTGCTTCCTCCAGAATGAGTTGAAGACCACAGACATGAATGAGGGGGTTTTGAAGAATCACTCCATGAGCTTGAACGTTGTCACATAAAGACATAAAACAAGATGCAAGCAAATGTTTTTGGGTGTTGTCAATGTTTACATTAGTACGTCAGATGGTTCATTGGTATTTCAGCAGGCAGTTCCCAGGGTGTTTTAGAAACATGTGCTTTAGCTTTTGCATCTTGGGGTGGCGAGGATGGACAAGATGACAAGCTCTGATAGCAATATCCATCTCTCCCTGTTCCTCTGAGACGCAAGCCTCTGTCATGGTCTTTGTCTCCAGAGAGAGGAAGTGGGAAAGAGGAGAAGGACCAGAAAAGGGCGAGTTCTGCTTCAGTGCACACACAGAAACAAAGCCTGGACCCTAAGGACCTGACCCGTCTCTGGATCCAATGACATCCGGGCCAGCTGGCCTGGGTCAGATCTGTGTAAGGCTAGCTTGTGTGGATATTGAATGAAGAGATTAAAGACAGGTTAGAAAAACGAAAAGCACAGCCTTCTGAAATTTGGTAAATCACCCTAATATATCATGAAATAAAAGCTGAAAACTGTGAACTGAGGACCTGCGATCATTAATCATTGCGCATACGGTTGTTTAAAAGCAGTGGAGGCCTGGGGCAATTGTACAAATGTTTCACTTATTTCATCATAACTTAGAGATTACTACAAATCTACCTGCCATTTTTTGTAATATGAAACATACATAAGTGCCAATGTTATTGTTTAACTATTAAAATATTAAAAGATTCGGTCCCACTTTATATTAAGTATTTCTAAGTACTTACATCAGAAAATGAATGTTCATAATGCACTGTATTGCAGAAACGTCTGGTGCCTTTGAGGTGAAATATGGGTAGGTTTAGGGACAGGTTGGATGGTATAGGTAGGTTTAATGGTGGGTTAAGGTGTAAGGGATGTCAGTGTAATTATAAGTGTAATTACAGAAATAAAATACAGTCACAAGTACAATCAATCACAATTCCAATGTATTGAAACAAAAAGTACATTGTATCAAATGATTAATTATCATATTGCATCATAGTGCAGGCCACTGAATACAAAGTGAGACCAAAGATTCCATATTGAATTGAATACAGTAAGCCAGAGCAATAACCTGTTGATCAGCACCAGGATGCCGGCAAACTGAAATGGCATTATGAATAGATTAAATAAAGTAGAACATGAGTAATCTCGACAAACTGTACATCATTTCAAAGCTATACACCTCAAGCAGTGATTATAGTTTGTTGTTTTTAATGGAAAGCTTTTAAAGAATGCATCCGTTTTTAACTGTCACAATTTGGGTGTTCTAGATGTTGTCATTGTGTATTTATGTCACGTGATTTCCCCATGTGCCTTCGGTTTACGTCATGTAATTCCTTTGTTCAGTTTTTCCACCAATCCAGTATAGTTCCGCCTGTGTCACATCCCTGTTCATAATTGGTTTTAATCATGTCTTGTGTATTTGTACCCCTGAGTTCAGTTTATTCTCTTGTCCGGTTTTGTATTGTCAACACTCCCTGTTGTGAGTGTAGTTTGTAAATAAATGCGTTTCTGATAATTCCTTGGTTGATAAATCTTTGCGTTTGTGAGTGAACCTACCCATCACACTAACTAACTAAATATAAAATATTACATTAACATTAGGGATGCACTGTATTTTCGATAGTGGTGTGCAAAGCGAGGGGAAACACGAAACACTGAAACAGCTGAAGCAAATGTGTCGAAGCTTCGAAACGTTTTGAAACCCATCTCTACAGTGACATCCAGTGGTCATTTTTTATGTATTGCTCTGAAAGCTTCACCAAAGAAAGAGTTAAGCAAATTGAGTTATTAAACCCCAAGTTGTAGAGTTGAGGTTTCAAGTGATTTAGTGAAGCGGTGAGAGTTCCTGACTAGCATGCAGAGATAATGTGTTGGAATCCACGGTGAAGCAACTATAGACTCTGTTCTTGTAACATGTTTTGTTTTAACTTTGGTCTGACATCTGAATGAACACTTTGTGAATAAATAGGTCTTGTTTTGATCATAAAAGTAACATTATTAAAGGAGATCAAGTCATAATTTCAGAATATAAGTTGGGATTCGAACTCGGACCATTTGCAGCACAGGCTAATTAAGACCCTGTCAGTCAAAAACAGATTCGCCAGGTCTCGAAACGCTTCTGAAATAGCCAATTGAATCGCTTAGTCACGTGACCTGGTGTTTCAAAACACCTTAGTCACATGACCTGGGTGTTTCGGATCATGCTGCGGTGCAGTGTTTCAAAACACTTGTGATTCTTGATCTCGACACAGTGTCGAAACGCCAGTTTCACATCAGCCATCCCTGATTTTCGACTGCCGAATATTAATGCCCATAAAAAAAGAAACATGACCAAAAATATGAGCCGAATATAAGCCCAGCAATGGTCAGCATGCTGGTTTCACTCTCGCTCTAGCTATAAACATATGCTATAAACAAAGAATGAAATGGCTTTCACACAGGAAGTGACAAGCACTGCGCTATGAATGCAACGCAAAGGCCAGACTGTTGCTGAATCGACCAAAGCGCAAAAGCAGTAACTTTTATTGAGTTAAATTTACAAAGTCTTATAAAATTATATTATATAATAAAGTAATAAAGGGACTAAGCGGAAAAGAAAACGAATGAATGAATAAATGATAAAATAATAAATAAACAAAGTATTTTCAGTTTTGGTTTTCGGCCCAGAATTTCTATTTCGATGCATCCCTAATTAACAATACAGTCAAACCAATAAAAATGAACAAAAACAAAAAAACATTTTTTTATTCAAGCTGAAAATTAAATGGAATCTGAGCAGTGCAAATAAGGTGTGGCAGAAACACAAGACAAGCCTTGAGAAAAAGTGTGTGCGAGGAGAGCAAGATGCTTCAGAAGAAAAAGGGAGTGTGTGGAGCTGTTGTCAGTAGGAAGATGCAGACATGCATCACAGAAAATCTGCTTTTGTTTAATGACCTCATGATGGAGTGTGTGACCTTGCCCTTCACTGCCTGTGAAGTTTTTCAACACAGCGCAGTGTGTGAGAGCCAAGGAGAGTACATGTGTGTGTGTGTGTGTGTGTGTGAGATGACTGGGGGCAAGCAGTGTGTAATATATCACTTCTTTTGTGTGTGGGAGAGTCCTATTTCTCACGATTCATTGACATAACCTGACACACACTCAGCACTTCCGGAAAAGTAAAAAAAAAAAAAAAAAAAAAAAAAAAAAAACTCACATTAGGAAGTATTATTTATATACTATTACAGCATTTATGACGATTTATATGAAGGTTTAATTTATTTTCCTTTTAATAAAGTGATGCAGTTATGTCAGAATGCAGAATAATTACAGTATTTGAAGTGGGTTCCCTTAAGATTTTCTTATGAGGTTTTTCTAATGGAGATTTCCAATTAATCAGTGAAATAAGGTCTGTCTGTCAACGATACTTCAGTGTTTTGTCATACAACATAAACTGTAGTGGTAAGATTAAAATCAAGTTACAGTATTATTACCACAGACAGTTGAAAACCCCATTGGTAAATCTTAAGGGATTCCATGGTGATGTCATTCCTGCAGCACTTCAGTGTAGTTTTAGGGAGTTTATCATTTTAATTAGTGTTTTTAAGACATCTATTTGGTTCTAATTAACAGTCATTATCAAAATTGAAGAGTTTAGATGCAAAAGCCACTAAATGCCACTTCCGCCAAAAATGAGCTAATGTCATTGAGTGAATGTTTTAGGCACGTAGTACTTGTTCAAGAAATATTTTTGCTTCAAATCATCTAAATCGCAGCATCAGCACATTCAGAAATGACAGTTTTTTTTTTTGCAAAAGCCTCTAAACGCCACTTGCCTTTGACAGCAAAAGCTGCTATATCCCGAGAACCAATCAGAAGGCGTGAATCGAATCATATGTTTTTAATGGCGCGCTGATAAGCCGGCTTTTATGAGGATGTTTTGTTCAGCTTCCAATTAAGATTTTAAAAGATGGAGTTCAATGAACTGGATGAGCCTGTCCGACTGTCAGTGAATGGTAAATAAAAACGTCCCTTACCTCAAACTCTGTGCATTATAAGAAAAATAAAACGGACTGTACAGTTGGAAGTGTAACATGCATTCATTTCAGGTTTTTTTTCGCGCAGTGACGCTACTTTGAATGAGTCTGATTTACTATACATTAAACGGCAACTCCATTTCACGAAAGACGAAGTTAAGATGCTGTTCTTTTAACCCACATGGATACTATGAGGATAAACAAGAGATGAAAAAGAGACCAAGACCTTGAGTATGGTGAGAATAAATGAATGACAGCTTTTAAAAGTGTCTGAGAGATATTTCTTTGTTTTTTGCCAGGTAGGCCTACCTTGTGTTTTATTTGCTAATTTAAGCAATTGTTATAAGATAAATATAATGTATAAAACTACATTATTTATATTACCCATATGTCTGATAAGCTTTTTATAATAATGGACAATGCACAGATATTGATGTTTCACGATGTATTTACACTACATTATCTGAAAGCTTAGTTTACAATGTTTGCATTGCTCTACTTTAAATCTAAATCAGAAATATTAGAAATGACAACAGATTGTTAAGATTTAATTAATGTCAATTTTAATGTTATTGATTAATACACTTACTTGACAGATTTCATTTATTCATTTTCTTTCGGCTTAGTCCCTTAATTATTAGGAGTCTCCACAGCAGAATTAACTGCCACTTACTTGACAGATTTATATGTTTTAAATTTTAGGTCGTTTGTGTTATGTGTTTTATGTTTCGTAAAATAATTTCTAATCACATCTACAGTGATTTTTCAACTAATTACAAAGTCCCAATTGGTGGATTTAGAGGTTTTTGCTGAAGAATTGTCTAAAGTTATTTTATTTAATAGCTAATAACCTTATTATTATTATCTATAAAATGAAACTTCTGAACCTAATTACAGGAGCCTGATAGAAAATACTCATTTACAAAAAAAAGAGTTCTGATGAATTTATTGAGTTTTGCATCTGAACTCTTCAAATTTACTTTGTTAGTACTTTAAACTTTTTTGTTTTTGCATTTCATACGATTTTGAATATTTTTAGTTTTAACAATAACAACACTGACTTGTAGTTACTGGGAAAATGCTTTGTAAGGAGGATATGTGGATTGAGCAAATATATTCTATTAATTTTCAATAAATCTTATTGTTTTTTTTTGGAGCATGATAGGCGAGAAAAATCATAAATAAACAATAAATTTGCATTGAAAAAGCTACAGTCTAAGCAATCATTACAACTCAGTAAACACAATCACTGCTGAAACCGCAGAACACATTAGCGACCGCTTAGCAACCTCTCAGTCAGTTGTTATTTACCGTTGTCCATGGACTGGGCGGCTCCCTTTCCTGGCCAGCGATTGGCAGACAATTTTAATCCAAACCAGCAGAAAACTAGTGGCTGCGAGTCCCTCATAACAGATGAACAGATGTTTGTCGCATGGGATTTGGGACAGAAGGCCCACTGCTCATTACAGATAAACTTCCAAAAAACACAAAGAGAAGAGTATTAACCATGAAGATGCCGAAATGATCAAAAAGCCCAGAAAAAAAAAAAGCTAAAAAGCTAACAGGATTGAGCAGTCCAATTACTGAGAGGACGTTAGGGAGCTGGCTGAGATGAAGCTGAAGAATGGTGATTTCCCTCTGGTCCTCTAAGGGGAAGCGAGAGGAATGACAAAAATGACAAAGTCCCAGACTCTGACAGCAGCAGAGATAGGCGAAGTTCAAAATGGCTTGAGTTAGCGACATTAAACTACACATTTATTGTTTCCCCCCCCTCCAAAACACACACGCACCTGCTAATGTTTTCTTTGCATCCCTGAGCTACATTGGCCCCTGACTGGTGTTGTGTTGACAGACACACAGGTGCCGGTAATGACAGACTCTCCCACACACCGAAACAAGAGAACTGCTGTCAAGCCTGCTGTCATAGGTCGTCTACTGATACAAGGCCACCCTCACTCCCATTCCCCCTATATTGTGTGTGTGTGTGTTTTTTCTATAATCTTACTCTCTCTCGCTATGCAGTCTAGGCGTAATCTTTGATTGATGCACTCTCAGCGTGTGCATGTGCATGCCTGTAGCCAGAGACATAACAAATGGACACTGCCGTCATCGGAAGGTTTATGCTAAATTACGATCATGAATCATGCATTTGCGTGTGTTACTTATATCATGTTCCCTTTCAGCATGGCTGCTAGTGTTTCCTAGCGTGCAGCCTGTGAGAGGATCAGGTATGTGGCATCTGTCAAGGGTGTCAATGATTTTTCTACTTAAATTGGAGTCTTGGTGTATCTTTTGTTTGATACATGCACTTTTTTTTTGCTATGCAGAAGGGTATGCATAGAGAAGCTGAGAGGAAAGCATAATCAAATTATGCAAATATTGATAAACAATATTACACACACACACACTGAGGGGCTTGGGAAACGTAGAAACTGCAAGTGTAGAACCAGTGTTTTACAAAACACTTAACAAAACTCTACTTTCTGATTGACAGGCAATGAGCATTAGTGTTCTTTTTGCTCATATGAGAAGCAAAAATTTGTCAACAAAACACATATCCTACTCTGCCAATAATACAAGAAGAGTTAGCACTTGTACACACTCCACGCTGCTTTTTCAAGCTACTTATTTAAAATCAGTTGAAATAACACAATTCTTAAGGTGTTTCCGGGACAGCTTAATTGTTTTATGTTCAATCCACTTATATTCAAATCAATTTATATTTATTACTATAGCGCTTTTACAATGTAGATCATAGGTCTTAAACTGGATTCCTGGAGGGCCGCAGCTCTGCACAGTTTTGCTCCAACCGTAATCAAACACAGCTGATCCAACTAAATCACTTTTATTGTCACATCATCAGCAGCACGTGTGGTATGATGAGTGAAAAGCTTAGGTGCTGGCTCCAGAAAGTGCAAAACACAGATAGTGCAAATACAATGACAGTGCAAAATAAAGACAGTGCAATATACAACAACATACTCACAAAAAAACAAGACAATGTAAAACTGGCAATGTTTTGCTGGGAGCTCGCAACACGGCGGCCATGCTCGGCGCCATCTTGTGACGTAATCAAGGTGTTCAAGACTACTAGAGACTATTAAGCAGGTGTGAGTTGGAGGTGGTTGGAGCTAAACTATGCAGAGCTGTGGCCCTCCAGGAATTGAGTTTGAGACCATTGATGTAGATTGTGTCAAAGCAGCTTAACATACAAGTTCTAGTAAATTGAAACTGTGTCAGTCCAGTTTTCAGAGTTGAAGTTCACTTTAGTTCAGATCAGTGTGGTTTAAATTTCACTGCTGAAAGTCCAAATACTGAAGAGCAAATCCAGCAATGCGCAGCTCCACAAGTCCCAAACAAAGCAAGCCAACGGTGATAGTGGCGAGGAATAAAACTTCACCAATTGATGAAAGTGAATGAAAAAACTTTGAGAGAAACCAGGCTCAGTTGGGCATGACCATTGGCCACTGGCCAAACTTCTTGTGCAGAGCTGCAGTCTAGGCGCAAAAGGCTGGAGAACGTTTGGTGAAGTCTCACAAACTAATTTTGAGAGGAGCATGTGAGCTGGTCTGTCATCTGTAATCATTGGTAAGCCAATCAAATTAATCCAAACTCACTGTAAGTAGCCTGTCTAAAACTACTCCCCCCATCTCTCCCTTTTCTCCTTTACCAGGGGGAGTTCTTGAGAACTACCTGATCTCCTACCCCCTTACATGCTCATTGACCAGGCGGGAGCCCTGGGCTCAATTATCTCCGAGCTCCCTAGACAGCATGCCAAATTTGCTATTATTATCATCAAGCAATATCTAAGTGCAAACTTTTGAAACGTCTATCGTAGAGCAGCTGCAGTTGTGAGTCGGTCACCGGCGTGTGTTCAATCTGGCCCATGGGATCAATGCAGAGATTTCAATCTCATGCTCTCCACTTCTCCATGACCGCCACAGCATCTGCTCAGGATACGGCCTGGTCCAGGATTATAGATACCTCTAGAAGTCCTCTATGGTTGGCATCATCTCTTCACAGGTCATAATCTCTTATACTTGTAAAATAAGTTTAAGCTAACTTAACTTAATCGATTTGTGTTGGGACAACATGAAGAAATTGTGTGGAACCCAGATTTTTTTTTACAGACTGAAAAATGCTGGATTCTACAAAATTGATTTGTGTTGGGACAATATGAAGGAATTAAGTTAACTTGTTAGTTAACAAGTTGTCCCCAAAAAAAAAAAAAAAAAAAAAACTCAAGAATTGTGCTGTTTCAGCTCATTTGGAATAAGTAGTTTCAACAAACAGCACACATATTTTTTAATGCAGTGAAGCTAATTAACTAAAAACAAAAGCTAAAAAATATCTGAAAACAAAGAAAAACATGGGTTTAAATCCAGATTCCTAAAATTAAGGGAATAAACTATTCTGTAAGCACAATTGAAATCTCACTGTCAATGTCATTTACATTAAACTCAAGACAATGCTTTTCCACATCACGTTTGGTAGTACAACATCTAACACTACTATACAAGCAAGAACATCTAAATGCCCTTTTACTAGTTAAAATATAGTATAGTAAATATAGAATACTATAAAATCAACAGTAGCTTTAGAACTGCACTTCACTGAAAAGGTTTTAAAGAACAGAAAACTCCACATCCCATGCAAAAATCAAGCACAGCTGTAAAGTAAAAAATAACCAAAGAGAATGTGTGGATTGAAGTGTGCAGATGGCTTTGAAACTGATCATAGAAGAATAATAGGCCAAGTGTGTTGAACTCTTAGCTTCTATAACATCAGTAAAGCTGTGCAGACTATTCTGTCGTCTTTTCATTCTGTGTGAAAGTGAGCGCTCATTTCACTTCTTATTTTGCTCTCTCGTTTTCTGTCTGTCTTGTGCTCAGACGCTGTACCCACATGTGAAAAATGACTGACATGAGAACAGTGTTTCGAACCTGATGCCGGTTGTTATATGCCAGTGTACTGACAAGATGTCAGCGGGACATGACAGATTTTGTAATGTAATACAAGAGAACAAGCTGATCCACATCTTGGGACTTTACTCAATATTTTACTCGCTATTAACAAAACATTAACGCTGACTTTTGCCTCAGTATTATGCTAAATTGTTGCTTATGGTTATTAAGCTAGTCGTTGGGTTTAGGTATTGGGTCGGAAAACATATCATGCAGAATATTTAGCAAGTACAAGTAAACAGACATTATTTTAATAATAGGCAGGTAAGCCACTAGTAGTTGCGAGTGAGGTTTATTACTTAAACTAAAGTGTTATCCTATGTTCCATTTTTGTTATCAAATATATATATATTTTTGTCTTGTCTCTTTTTATTTGCTGAATGTTCCTTTGAAAAAGTATAAATATGAATATGTTAGTACATTCATTAGATGTGTGTTTCAAAACAATGTTGAAATTAGAATTTGCTAAATGTACACATTCTGCACATCAGATTGTCATTGGAATTACTCAACAATTACAGTGCTCAGCTTAATTAAGTACACCCCATTTTGAAAATTTATATTTTTATCCATTTCTCAGTGAATATAGGCAATGTGTTTTGGTGCATTTAAACAAAACAGATTTATTAAACAGATATATTTATTAAAATAATATTTTAGTCACCAAACATTTAGACATTGAAAGATAATACAATTAAATTCAAGCAAAATATTGCAAAAAAAAATTACAACCTACAAAATTTCAACTAAAATGTTTCCTTTTTTTTTTAAATAAATTTGTATTTAATATTTTTCTATAACATATAAATTTGGGTGTACTTGTTTTTGGACCATTATTGTAAGTTATTTTGTTAGATAAGCTCCAGATTTGGTTTAGTACTGACTAATCTAATGTATATGCACAATTATAATATTGTAAAGTTTCCTATTACAAATATGAATTCAAAAGAGAGATTTGTGGGGGTGTACTTATACATGCTGAGCACTGTAAATGTTTTATAGAATATGAAGCATCCTTCATGGTACATTATAAAAGACACAAAACCAAGACTATGAAACATGGTTATTGAGGATACTAATGACGAATGGCTATTTTAAAAGCTTAATGGATTACTTAAATGATCATACAAAGTATTTTAATTTCCACTTTCACACAACTGCTGGCTATTATTTGATTTCTGTCAAAAACAATGGCAATGGACTCTAAACGATACAATCATTAAGGAATGTGTACACACAAAAAAACAATGCTTTCATATTTTTTTTCTGTTTACACATATGCACGAAGATCCAATCTGTGACAGAGTAAATAGCCGCAGTGCTGCTGGTCCGTCTAGACATGTATATGTGTGTAAATATTGTTTACATTATTCGTTACTATTTGTGGGGGCTCGTCCGGAAAAGTAACATCTACGATATTTAAATTTCTTCGGATTTTGGCGTGGCTGATAGTCATTGATTTGTTTTATGCTCAAAGTAACTTAGTGCATTGCACTAGAGATAATAAAAGGTGAAAGTGGGTCCTCAGTAATGGCCAACAGGGCAGGTTCCTAGTGAGGAAGATTCCCCTTAAATATGAATATGAATTATGCAAACGTCTGGCACAAGGGTGGTCTACTAAAATAATAAAAACCCTCCAAATTGAACCCTTGGGGTGTGAGGACACACACACACTTGCAAGATGCTGTCACTTTCAATGTAATATAGAAGGAGAAAAGCTTGCCGTCACATAAAAGTGGGCACAGTGCCTTAGAGCTTGGACTGGGTTACAAAAAGTCACATGGCGGCACCAGGGATCACAGGCGATGAAAGAGGTGCTGCATTCCCCACTCTGTCCATCCTTCTGCCTGCCTGTCTTTTTGTCTTTCGGCCCTTCCATCTCTCACTGCTTTGCATTGGCTAGCTGCCATGCTTTTTTTTCCTCAGACTGATGGGGCCGCTGGGAAATGTGGTCAGCGTTCACAGCTCTGTTTGAGTCATTACTCTCTCTCTCTGCCCTTCCCCTGCTCTCTCCCACACCTCCACGGCCCAGATGAAGATGTTGACAGAGCAGCCGGGTTCCAATTGGCGGCAGGCCAGTGCAGGCTCAGCCTCAGAGGAGGCGGAAACGCAGAGAGAGATAGAGCAGAATAGTCCTGTGACAAATTATTTTATAAGTACAAATACTCCTTGTAGGCTTTCGATTAATATGAGGTCAAAGAAACCGCATGTAGAATAATTATACAAGTATTATAAAGTTCAAAAGGGCTGTAGATGAAGTACAACTTGATGTGCCAGGTTTTCCTGATTTGTATACTCATGGTTTGTATCCAGTATCCTGGCGCCTCTTGGATGTATGCATTGCTGTCATGGATGGATGCGGTACTCTGTGGAACACTGTGGCCAAATTTGGTGTGTTTGTGCCATTTGCTGAATAATGCAGTTCTTTGTTGTTCAGTAGTGCATGTGAAGTGTCATGAGTTTTAAACACTGGTGACAAATATTAAGCATGAATTAAAAACGTCAAGGGTGTGAGTCTGCAGGTTGTGAAATTAAAGCAAAAGCTCATTCAGTTTAGAATATCATAATGTGGATTACAATGTCTGGCTAAATCCTGTTCAGATAGAAAACTGCAGAATGTTGATTTGGATCCTGCTTTCCTCTTAATTCCCAGTCTGCATGTGAGATTGCGTTGGAGATTGGAATGTGGAAGCCCTCCCTCCTCGATTTACCTTCCCACTGTGATTCGGGGAAAAAAAAAAAACACTGGACATTTCTGTTGAAACACTTTCTCCTCGCCCGGTTTAATGCACACAAACAACTGTAAGGACTGTGTAGGATGATGCTTTTTTGATCAATGAAAATCCAGAAGGCTGGAAATAAGTATCTTAAATGTCCGGTCTGAAGAGTCAGTCTTTTTTTAATAGCATTTTTTTTCCGTCTGTAATAATGTTTGGTTCAAGCTCAAGAACCTTTCATGTTTTATTTGATGACAAAACACGTCGATAACTCCCCACTCAAAAAGCTTTTACTTGACTTAAAAGTGGTTGGTAACAAGTGGCTAAATGGGACTACGGACAAGCATCACGCCAAACACAAAAGCTCATCTGCTCAGTCCACAATTATAGTCAATGTATATTTAAGAACATGTACTAGAAAGTTGATCTTAAACTTTCCAAATAAGAGATTTTATTTCAATATTTTCCGGAATGTGGTTTAGCTTGATTACAGCCTAACTGGCCGTTTCCACTGAGTGGTATGGTATGGTACAGGTCTGTACTGGTCACCTTTATCAGGCTTGCATTTCCACTGCCAAAAGGGTACTAATGGTGGGCGTGGTGTAAGACAAAGTTTCAGTCGACGTCATTCTCGCTTGAAATGTCTACAGTAAAGCTGTATGGGTCGTTCACATATGATATGGGAAGCAATTCTTACAAAACAGATGCTTTATACACATAAATACTTGTTTATAAATGTTCATTACTAACCTTTCTATGAATAGGATTTGATTATAACTGCAAATCAATGATACGGTGAAATAGCCTACTGTAACGTCTGCAGTTCTATAAAATAAATAAATAAAATGCAACATATATGAACACCTACAGCCCCTTACAGTCTCCGATAGGTTTCAAATTACAGAAAAACTACACAAAGCATAGATTTAGTCCTTATTTGGGTTCAAAAACAACACGCAACATATAGCACAGTCAGTGCAAACCTCTCATCTATATCTTTAATCTTTCCCAGCACATGTAACCGCTAGTTAGAAAGTAATTCCATCATTCTGAGTTTATAATAGTCCAAAAGTTGATGATAATAGTTAAACATGGCAGTTTGTTCATGTTTTAGGTTGCTGAAAGAATCATTTACTCCTTTGTTTTTCGTGCGTCACTCATGTTTGTCCAGTTCTGAATGGGTCGGGGATGTCACTTCAATAATCATGCACACGTTATTATCATAAGCTCAAGAAATTCGTTATTTCAAATATTGACGCGCAGCGAGCTCACGCAAGAAAGTGAAACCACTCACGCTATAGATGGCCTTGTAAACAACTATAGGGGCACAGGGTAGATTCTGCTCTTCTTGGCTTCGTGGCTGTTCATCAAGATGACGACAAGGTTTGTTTAAGCTCGGGTCGACCTTGGCTCGTTATTATATGTATATATTATTCCGGTGTAATGTCTCAGCTGTGTATTTAAAAATGCCACTTCCTTAGTTTTCATTCTCTTGGCCTGTGTATGGGCTAGTGACGCATCTCTGTAAACCAATAGCGTTCAGCTGCGTGTTTTGCTCTGCTTTTTGATACCCTTTCAAAAGGGTACCCAAAAAGTGGTACGGTACGATTCGCTTTTTGGTACCTTTTGACAGTGGAAACAGCCATAAAAGCATACAGAACCGTACATACTGTACCACTCACTGGAAACGGGCCATAACTTCAGCTTTTTAATTCTGCCAAATATATGTGAATATGATCTTAAAGAGCAAAACGTTGTCTTCCGCAATAACTGAAGTATGGCTTGCTTGGTTTGGGACTTGTGGGGCTTTCAGCAGTGACATTTACATAACACTGAACAGAACTAAACTGAACTTCAACTGTGAAAACTGGACTGAACCAGTTTCAATTTACTAGAACTTCATCTGTGTTAAAGCTGCTTTGACTCAATCTACATCATAAAAAGTGCTATAGAAATGAAGAGTTGAATTGAATAATCCAAACGCTAATGGGAAAGTCATATTTTAATTTTAAATGAACAAAACGTGCATAATTTAGCCCTCCTACTTCTATTTTTGTGACAATATCAACACAGCAATGAAACACTGCTGCTTTAAGTCAAGCTGGAATCTGTACTCTGTAAGTGTAAGACCAGACCTTATGCTTTATGGCCCTCAGAGGTGTAAATGTTTCCTCCAAAAGCACCATTTGTCACAGTGAATGAAAACCACATTTACACGACAGGTAAGCGTGTATTTTTGTTTGAGTATGTGTGAAGCGGTCTCCTCGATTCACTGAACACCTTCCACCGTCACGCACGATGGCTTGGCTTCATGCAGTCCACTCGACTCAAAGAGCATCTATTCTCCAGTCGATGACATCACGAAAGGTTAAACCCTCAGCGGTACACTCCTAAAGAACAGTGGGCTCCTCTTGGGATCTGGAAGCGGTCTTCCATTATCCACGCACTCCATGTGAAGTCAAGGAATGTGCAGAGATGGACGAATATGTCAGGCTGCCGTTTTGAAGTCCGAGCTGATGTCATCTCCCATGACAGTGCACTCTGTTGCTCTGCTTTGGGATTTTACATGTTAACACACAAACCATATGCTCCCTTTCTCTATAAAAAACTCCTTGATGGTACTGTTAAACAAGCAAGGAATTTACCAGAGTTTTATAATGATCTCGTTCAATGACCTGCCTGCTTTGAATGGTCATGTTGACCTTAGGAGCAGGTGTGGGACATTGCATGAGGGACCAACTCATTTTACCCACCAGTGGGAATGGGATTGAGACCTTCTGACCCCCTTGCAATCTAAAACAATATGCTGGTGGAAAAGCATAGCTTGTTCTGCCATTACATTGATGGCTTTATCAGATATGGTTACAGGAGGAAGAGTGCGGAAACCACACAGTTGTGGGATCAACTGTATATGCATGTGTTTTGCTCTTCAGTGTTTGGACTCTCAGTAGTGATTATTAACCCACACTGAACTGAGCTAAACTGAACTGAACTTAATCTCTGAAAACTGAACTGAACTGACACTGTTTCAATTCACTATAATCTTCCATGTGAAGCTGCTTTGACACAATCTACATTGTATAAGCGCTATACAAATAAAGATGAATTGAATTGAATTGAATTGAATTGAATGTGTTTCTGTCATTGGTGTGTACTCTGCTATGCTTCCAAGGAAAGAGAAGGGAATCTGTATCTCTGTTCCAAAACACACAGTGCTTTAAGGTCTCCCAATTTAAATGGCTCTTCCAAAAGGTATAAATATACTGTTTTCGGATACATTCTAGAAATTCTAAAAAGGCACTAAATAATAATTCTTAACATTTATATAGCGCGTTTCTGGACACTCAAAGAGCTTTACACATTGCAGGAATCTCCTCATCCACCACCAGTGTGCAGCATCCACCTGGATGACACGACGGCAGCCATATGAGATTTTAGAATTAAGCTTTGATTTATTTTTGTCAAATATTTGGTGTTCATTGCCATATAAATATGATCACTTTTGTAATATAACTGTTTATGAGTTATCAGACTGCCCCCAAAGGTTTTTTTCACAGCAGTAAGAATGTTGTTTTTGGATGTTTGAATGACACATCTGAAGTTATGTTTTTGCTATCAGAAAGTTATGTATGCTAGGCAACAGAGGAATCCATATTCAAAGGCACTGAAAAAGTAGCGGTTACTGAAACACATGCCGTCAGTTATCTGAACTATCTGAAGTAATCTGAACTATTTTGTGTTTTGACATTTTATTAAAAAACCATGTTAGAATAAAATACAACAAGAGTTCACACTTAGCTGATGATTGAATATAAACGTGTTTGGCATGCTGTGCCGGGAGAGAGCCCTGAGCTCAAAAGATCCTCGAGCCCTGGGCTCCCTCCCGTTTGCAGGGCGAGAGGGGAGTTTGAGCTCAGGTAGATCTAGAGAACTCTCCTGCTTAATTGTGGCTAATGATGAATTACTTTATGAGGGGAAAATACTGTTGGCTAGGAACTTGACTATGGTGCCAATTTGGTTTAGTCAATTTACTTATGACGCCTTTGGACAGTAGGAGGAAACCGGGGGACCCGGGGGAAACTCACAAGAGCATGGAGAGAATATGTAAACTCTGTACAGAAACATCAGCTGGCCTAGTAAGGATTAGAATCAGTGACGTTCTTGCAGTGAGGCAACAGTGCTAACCACTAGGCTGCAGTGCCGCCCAATCTAGTAAAAATGAGGAGGAATAGGGGAGGAAGGGGGGATTCTTCAAGATGGAGATGACTGTGGTTTGAAGACTATAGTTATTTATAGTCACTTAGGGATCATCTGATTGGAGAATCCTGTATTAGCTAATGCGGATCCAGCCGTGGTCAATCATAAGCAAGTGATCCTCTTGAAATTAGTTTATAAATAAATTTCACTTAGGAAAATACAGGGTACCATAGATCATTTTTAGATTTTGTAATTTTGTAACTTTGTTAAAATGATGCAAATTACGGTCTCTAGAGTTCTAGTGTTAAAAGAAGATATTTAATGTGCTATTTTTTCATTATAGAGTATATGAAGTTACATCTTAGTTATGATGCTTCCTTTTTCTGTAGTTGCCTACACACACGGCACACAGTAAAGTTCTGGAAAAGAGCTGTGTGTGTGAGTATGTGTGTGTGCGTGTGTGTGTGTGATCTTATCAGATCTGATTTAGCAGAAGTTGAATGAGTGTGCAGAAGGTAATCTAGTCTTGAACTGAAAGAACCGCCACAGTGACTGAGGCGGTTTGAGAAATTAAGCTCAGCTCTGCTGATATCACACTTACACCACACACACACACACACACACACACACACACACACACACACACACACTGACAATGAGACTATCAGCCACAAGCCCACAGTGATCTCTTCAGTAGCTCTTCCTGTTTGTCCGTAAACGCACACAATCTCTCACTTTCCTCTGCACCAGACACACATACACCCACACACACACACCTCCAGCACCATCATTTGAAACCGATAAAAGCCTGATGTGGTGCAATCAACCTAAACCATCACCACACAGCTCCCAAAAATAATAACCTGCTGACTCACAGCCCGTTTCTACATGACGCTCACATACAAAACCGTTTACAGTACTGCACATTTACATATTCATTGCACTGCATACACCCTATTTCCTGTAAATCTACATAACAGTGATTGGTGTTATTAAAAAAAGGCCATGCCTGAATGCATTTGGTCTGCAGGCATGCTGGTAGATAGATGCCAACATAAAAATACATTTCTTCCAGGCACATGCATAAATAGTACATTATTTAATAGCACCATTTCTAAATGGACACTGCTCGGTCATGCCTCCCATAAGGCATGAATCTCCCATTCCAGCACAGCGAGACATCTTAACAAAGCTTAGTCCAACTGAAACCAAAGCCGTAAAAACATGAGCACATTAAGGCCTCAGAGATTTTCAGGAAGATTAAAGCCTGAGGCTTTTCCAGTAGGGGGTCCGGGACGAAAGACCCCAATGCCAGCTGATGGTGACCAGAGCGGTTTCATTCTCAGTGGCGACTGATGATATATTACAGCTTCTTCCAAAATCACTGCGCTAACATCAGAGCGCTCACATGTTCCCCTGTTAAGCAATCAACTGCATACAGGATTTCCAGGGGATTTGTTAATAACTGAAGATTAGAAGCATGTTCAGCATGGGGCGATTAGTTTTACACAGGCCTTCTCACTCATTTCAGCTCTCTCTCTTTTTTCTGACATCCCTTCACTTTGCTTTCGCTCAAGCCTTTAAATCTGTCTGTTCACTCAGATTGTGAGTAATAGAGTCTTGTCTAGCTCGTCCCATCAGTCTGGAGAATGAAGTCACTGCAGAAAAAGAGCGCCTTATAAAATCCAAGTAAACGGCTGAGAGTGAACAAAACACATACAGGCCAAACAAAACTCATTCCTGTGGCTCCTGATGATACTTTGAGGTCTAATGTAGCTCTAATGCCGGGGTGTACAAACTCAGTCCTGGAGGGTCAGTGTCCTGCATATTTTAGTTGCAACCCCAATAAAACGCACCTGAACTAGTTAATCAAGCTCTTTCTAGGTATACTCGAAACTTTCAGGCAGGTGTGTTGAAGGAAGTTGGAGCTAAACTATTCAGGACACCAGCCCTCTAGTTTGGACACCCCAGCTCTAATAAAACTGAACATTATTTACAACTTTATTAGCTTTAATTCACATCCTTTTCTAGCAAAGACCCATGTTTCTTCTTCACAAGATCTTAATGTATTGTTAGGAGCCACAGGTATTCACTTTGTTTTTCCTGGGAATGTTTTTTGACTTTCAAAGTGCCAGTAGATGCTTGGATTTTATGAATCACTGACGACCACTGTTTCAGCAAAACATCTTCAAGTTACACTGAAGAAAAATAATGTCATCCACAACAGTGTTTCTCAACCACGTTCCTGGAGGATTTGTCTGTCACACCTATTACAGGTCTTTCAGTCTCTGCTAATGAGCTGATGATCTGAATCAGGTGTGTTTGGTTAGGGAGACATGGAAATGTGCGGAGCTGGTGGTCCTCCAGGAACGTGGTTGAGAAACACTGATCTACAATATGGTCTGAGGGACAGTAATTGTAATGGACATAAACTTTAAAAGGATAGTTCACCCAAAAAAGAAATCTGCTATCATTTACTCATCCTCCGCTTGTTCCAATCCTGTTTGAGTTTCTGTGTTTTGTTGAACACAAAATAAGATATTCTGAAAAATCTTCAGTCATTGACTTCCACAGTATTTTTGATCTTGCTATAGAAGTTAATGGCTGCTTTTTTACAACATTCCTCAGAATATTTAGTTTTGTGTTCAATAGAGAAAAGAAATTCATAAAAATTAAAAATGACTTGAGTGTGAGTAAACGGTAAGGAAATTCTTATTTTTGGGATGAACTACCCCTAAGCTGCATAAGACGTATGTAGGCAAACCAGCATTTCAACTGCACCACGGTAAATAAATACTGAATAAAATGCTGAAAAAATAAACAGCAATATGATCTTGTCTTTACTAGTTTTCAGAGTTTTGCACATTTCACAGTAAAAGGGAGAACAACCGTGTTATTGTACCTTGTGGTTCTTGCCGAATCTGTATATCATCCAGTCCTCTCCATTAGTGCTGACCTCCAGCTTAAAGGTGGTGACGAAGTAGGACTTGTGTGTCTCTTTGGAGACTGCACCTTGTGTAGCGATGCCTGTCAGGACCTTCAGGAAGTGCAGGTCCACCTAATCAGTAAAAAAAGAAATGCAAGAATGTTATTAACGCTCTTGTCATAAGGGGTTTTGTTCTAATTACTGTTCCAGAACATTTTGTTCTCGTCTTGATCCCTGGTTTTTTATGCAGGTTCAGCAGTATAGCCTCATTGTGACATCCAAAATCTTGCTGCACATGAGGGAATGTGAATTATCAAATAATAAAAAAGGATTTAAGTATGACTTAAAAAATAAGTCGAGATTTCTATAGTTTCTTTGCTTGCTTGTTTGTTTATATTATTGTCCCATTCATTTCAACAGCCTGATACAGTAAAGAATTAAAAAACATGCACATAAAAACACATACATAGACATATGCATCACTGATTAGTGTTCAACAGCCTGACTGACAGTGAAATTAAAGAGTTTTTGAGCCTGTTCCGCTTACATCGAAGAGATCTTCTCCCGGAGGGTAAAAAAGCATAACATGGGAAGAGTACATGAGATGGATTGCTCTGAATTCTGTGCTTCATTCAAAGTGCATTGCTGGTATAGAGTCTGAGTGCTGGTAGAGGTTTTTAGTCCTATAAGTTTTATAACAATTCTGACAATATAGAAAAATTTAGATTTTAAAAATTTACAGAAACATTGCCATACCATGTGGATAAACCAAACCTGATAACGCTCTCGAATATGGGCCGATAAAAAAAGAAAGAAAAATACAAAATGTTCTTATCAACACCATTAATCCACAATCTACGCAGAAAATAAAGCCTTTGATGGAGTTTTTCCACAGATCCAATTTATATGTAAGAGACTTATCTATGTGCACTCCTAGATACTTATATGACTGCACCTGAATAATTTTCTGATTATGTACAAACACTGGCATGTGATTGACAACACATTTAGGATAAAAAATTATTTTCTTTTTATTTACTTTTAAAATATATGCGTCAGACCATTGAACTGATCTCAGAATAGCAGACAGAAACAGGATCTTGCTGTATCATAATATTTGAGAATAAAGTTCTGTGGGTGCCTACTTGAGCACTAGTGAACTTTCTTTTGTTATTTTTAATAAAACTATAGATTTTTTTAAAGTGTTTTAGATTTAATTTTGTTTTAATATTTAAATGCCATTGAAATGAAGTCAGTGTGTTAACTGATACTATTTAAAATTAATTATGTGATTTAATAATCATCCATACCAAAGATTAATACATATACTGCAAATGCTTAACAATTATTTTTATGATTAGTTCATTTTTACTAATGAATTTACTATTAACAAATGGAAGCTTTCGATCCCCGGCTGGGTCAGTTGGCATTTATGTGTGGAGTTTGCATGTTCTCCCCGTGTTGGCATGGGTATCCTCCGGGTAATCCGGTTTCCCCCACAGTCCAAAGACATGCGGTATAGGTGAATTGAATAAGCTAAATTGGCCGTAGTGTATGTGTGTGAATGCAAGAGTGTATGGGTGTTTCCCAGTGTTGGGTTGCAGCTGGAAGGGCATCCGCTGCGTAAAACATATGCTGAACAAGTTGGCGGTTCATTCCACTGTGGTGACCCCTGATTATTAAAGGGACTAAGTTGAAAAGTGTTAATATAAAGTGTTACCCAAAGTAACAATTAGAAAAAATATAAATAAAAAAAATGATCAGTTTAACTATTAAATTTAGGGATGTCGAGATCCGATCATGTGATCAGAAATCAGGCCCAATCACACGGTTTCGGACTCGATCGGAATCAGACGTTACCTCCCAATCAAGACTCGTATTTTATTATTCTTTTTTAACACATCTATAGTTATGCTGTGGCACAGAGTTGAACCTCATTCTTGACTTCAAACAGAAACAGCAATGTGTGCGGCATGACATCACTTTGTTGAAGAGATGCTATTGGTTAAATGCCGACAAAGTAGAACACAGAAGCATCTTGAAGCGGAAAACGCGAGTATGTGGTAAAGTCTAGATAGGATACAGCTGTGGATACGCACATCAATATAGCAAAACTTTTGTGACACTGTATAACAATAATTAATATTTTTACAGTACTGTGACGGTTGAGGTAAGGGTAGACGTTAAAAAATACAATTTATTGGTTAATTTAATAAATAACATAAATAATACCCGGTACAACTCCTGTTTTTACGTTACCGTGACGGTTGGGTTTAGGGTTGGGGTGGGGGTAGACGTTAATAAAATACAATTAATGGGAAATGTAATAAATAATATAAATAATTCTTGCTAACTTCCAGCCGCAACTGTACCTGATCTAACAACAACCCGAGTATGTCTGCGGTCTGGGGGTATTATAAAGTTGATGACGACAACATTGCCATAGAAAACAATGAGATGTGTAAACTTGGGATTGCAAGAGGTGAAGAACTGATGTTATTTATTACTTGATTGCTCAACAGAAGTGCTCTGTTTATTAACGGAGTTGTTGAACGTTAAAACATGGTGAATTAAATAACAAATAAGGAACATCCTGGATCTGTGTCTTCGCTCTTCTTTATTTATATTTTTATGTATTATAGAAGTATCGGATCGGGTTTCGATATCAGTAGATCCTCAAAATCAATTGACAAACTCAGACTCAAGAGCAAAAAAAAAAAATAGATCGGGACATCCCTAATTTTATTATTTATTATTAAGTATTTAGTAAAACAACAATTATTAATATTATTGATAATACTGTATCAATAGTATAAAAGTAGATAGTATAATATTAGATAATAGACATAATTGTACTTTAAGTTTTAGCATCGTTTTGACCTTTTTTAGTTAACACAATGTTTTCATTCAGTTTCCTTATCAATCTCCCCTAGAGTGAGATGTTGCGAGAGTGATAGTATGGAGATAATGGAGCAAGCAGAGGGCGAGATGAGCAGAAGAGCTGAAAGATGGATGGGGCTGTGGGAATATGAGGCGTCCCCCTCCTCTCTGCAGGTCACGTGGCGGCACTGAAGGTGTTATCAGAGCCTTAAGATCAATCACCTGAGCTCTGATCGATACTAACCACCTTCATTCAGCTTTCTCTCTCTCCACACAGATTATCACCCTCGCTCCTCAACCCCCCCACCCCCCGCCATGATGATGAGGATGATTGCAGAGCGAGAGCCGCATCTCTGGCCCACCGCCTTCATTGCAGCGACATCTATAAAGGGATAGTTCACCCAAAAAATACAAATTGTGTCATCATTTGCTCACCTTTTGCTTGTTCCAAAACTGTGTGAGTTTCTTTCTTCTGTTGAACACAAAAGATGATATTTTGAAAAAAGCTCAAAAAACAGTATCCATTGATTTCCATGGTGATTGTTTTTCCTACTATGAAAGTCAATAGTTACAGGTTTCTAACATGCTTCCAAATATCTTATTTAGTGTTCAACTGAATTAAGTCATGATTGGAATTACTTGCGGAAGAGTAAATAGTGAGTGTATTTTCAGTTTTGGGTGAACTATCCCTTTATTGTAAGATACTGTGGGCGAAGAGGGTAAAAAAAATAAGTAAACTAGTTATCGTCATATTTGCCCAGTTGACTGATTATATTCAAACATTTTTGTATTATAAGTTTTCTAAAATGTCATGTTTACATATAAAAAAGAGGCATTATTAATTAAATATGCACTAATTTGCATATACAGTATTTATGTACAAAAATCTGAACATTGAATAAAGTCAGGTTCGGAATTCTGATTTTAAAAGGTTCGAAAGAGTCAACTTTTTTGTTTTATAGAGAGGGTTTTGTGATAAAATTTTTCCCACGTTTTGTAAAATAAACTGTATAATCAGGCAAATTAGGTGTAAACATTAGTGATGCAATGATTAATCATTTTCACTATTAAGCGTGCTTAAATTTGTCACGGGTAATTAATCATAAAGGCTTCTCAACACCGCGTTTCTGCACAGAACAAAACTGCTGCTACTACAAATTACTAGTTTAACTTTCCGAGCTTGTACGCTGACGCTAATATGCACGCACGCTGGATTAACTATGGCCGAGGCTATTAACTAAGGGCCGAATACATACTGCGTCTTTTGCACATATTGGGAGCGACACGCATGTTGTGATGCGCTCATGCTTTCCAGGTGTACCTAGTTAAAAGAATGCAGTGAGTGCACTGAGTCAGGGGACAAGAACTGACCGATCAGCTTCATACTTTGTATGGAATATACACATTTCTTCCCCAAAGAGAGAAAAAAAAAATACAAAATGAAAATACCAAACAATTTCATAATGTAGTTGCTCAAAAGTGCCTTTCAGACAGAGGTTCAGCAGCCGTTGACTGCATTTGTTCTCTTTAAAAGGGAAATACTTGGCTAATATGTACAGTAGTTTAGATTTACATTACACAAATACTTCTTTTTAGTATTAAAAAGTATAATAACTTTTTAAAAAGTAATAGTACTTTTTTTGAATAATTAATATTTTTATTTA
This sequence comes from Danio kyathit, assembly GCA_903798195.1. Classification (NCBI taxonomy): domain Eukaryota; kingdom Metazoa; phylum Chordata; class Actinopteri; order Cypriniformes; family Danionidae; genus Danio; species Danio kyathit. The sequence goes on from LR812527.1 coordinate 19,824,958, forward strand.
ATTTATTTATTGTTCTGACATTTATTTTCAGTGTAAAATTATTACTTATGTTTAAATGTCAAAAAGTCCAAAGAGAAATGGACTATTGTTTAATTTTTATTATTATTTTGTGCTGTATCATTTGGTTACTGAGGGCGTACTCACACTTTGCTATCCTAACCGTGCCCAGGCCCGTTTCCCGGATCGTTTGAGAAGTGTGAGTGCTCTGAATCAGGCTCAGGCACGGTTCACTTGGTGGGTTGGAGGTTGGAGGAGGTGAGCCAGAGCGCGGTTCACTTGGGCTTTGGAATGGTACGCTGGTGTGTGCAAAACGCGCCTGAGCACGAAACTGAAAGCGAGATGTGACTTTTAAAGGACTATTTGATATGGATTTATTAATTATTCGTACGGTTCAATGAACGCAACCCATCATAGTTTATTAAAGACGCAAACCCCTCACTGCACGTCAGCTGCACCTTCAGCAGACCTCCTAATTCTTGCAGCACGAGGACTTTATGATTGTTTATGAGCATCAAAAGTGGCTGATTTGTTCATCAAAATATTTGACTGCGTGTCACCGCATATCCAACGACTTAAACGATGTAACTAAAGAAATGTCCCCTATGCTGAGCGAAAGCGCTTACTGAACAGCGCATCATCGATAACGCAAGCGTGCCCAGGCCTGAATGTAATGCGAGTGCGGGTCATTGGGGGAGACGGGAGGGGGGACAAACGTGCTTTGGCGTGGTTCAAGGCAACTGTGCATAGTGTGAGTACGCCCTGAGTCGCAATAAATAACACTTTAAAATATAAGAAGTTTCATGTGATTTTTTAAACTAGTAGTGCTTGGAAATTATTCATTCATTCATTCATTCATCTATACATTTTCTTTTTGGCTTAGTCCCTATATTAATCCAGGGTCGCCACAGCGGAATGAACCACCAACTTATCCAGCACATGTTTTACGCAGCGGATGCCCTTCCAGCTGCAATCCATCTCTGGGAAACACACTCATTCACACTCGTACACTACGGACAATTTAGCCTACCCAATTCACCTGTGCCGCATGTCTTTGGACTGTGGGGGAAAGCGGAGCACCCGGAGGAAACCCACGCGAACCCAGGGAGAACATGCAAACTCCACACAGAAATGCCAACTGACCCAGCCGAGGCTCGAACCAGTGACCTTCTTGCTGTGATGCGAAAGCACTACCTACTGCACCACTGCGTCACCTGCTTGGAAATTAATCAATGCATAATAATTGTGATAACTGTGATTATTCCACAGACTATAATTGTACAACCAACATCTATAATTGTTTCATCCCTAATGAACATATCCCGATACCTTCAGAATACCAACATGAATAGAACGGTGAAGTTTTGGTGTATGTAAGTGCTGCTGAAGTGGAGATTTATGACTCGATGCTTGTGAAATCGGCTTTTAAAATATGTACTATATTATCAATTTGTGTCTGCAAATTTCAAAAGTACGACAAAAGAAACACTTAGTGGTGGACTTTGCTGGATGTTTTCTTTACATTAGACTGAAAAAAAAAGAAAAGCCCAAAAGGCAGAAATCTCATAACTGACTGCTGCATTAAAAAAAAAATAATAAAAAAAAAATAGCCTGCAGTGTCTCGCCTTAATCAGGCATTCAGCTCCCGTCCTAAAGGAAGGCTGTTACCCATGATCCTCGGCTCTCCCTGCTCAGCGGGATGTCATCCGAACATGAGCGGGAAAACTGCAGCGTTTGTTATCTGTCAGAAAGACAGGTGTGGCTTTCACACACTGATACAAGCACAGGCACACACACCTTCTGCAAAGCTGCTTAGGGCCACAGAGAAACACACCTAGACACAAAAATCAATAGAACCCAGGACTGCTGCTAACTATTTATTCCTAGGAAAGGACCCTCATCAATCAAGTGGCTGTTAGCATCAGAGCGGGCCGTGCATCATCAAGCCCTGCGTGCGCCCAGAGACCAGAGAGAGAGAGAGATGCAGCCTACCGCGTTTGAGAAACCAGTCCCTGATGAATGGTAATAAAGAGAGACGGAGAGAAACAATTGGGGGGGGAAGCACACAAGAAGAACTGATGAGATGTTAAAGGGAAGTTCTGGGTTAAACTCTGTCATCAGCATATGTGGAGTAATGCTGATTAGCCCAGAACATAATTTTGTCTCATCGCTTAGTTGAAAAAAAAACTAAATGAAATTGTATTATTATTTTTTTTAATTAAATAGAAAATAAAACATTAAAATAAAATAAAATAAATATAAATAAAGTAGTCTGGCCCTGGTCTTAGTGTAACAATTTATTAAAATAAAACTAAATAAAATAAAAAAAAAATAAAATAAAAAAAAAAAAATAAAATATAAAATAAAATAAAAAAATATAATATAAGTAGTCTGGCCCTGGTCTTAGGGTAACAATTTATTAAAATAAAACAAAATAAAACAAAATATTAAATAAAAAACTAAATAAAATATAAAATTAAATTAAATAAAATAAAACAAAATATTAAATAAAAACAAATTAAATAAAATAAAAAATTAAATAAAAATAATATGAAATAAAATAAAATAAACAGTCTGGCCCTGGTCTTAGTGTAACAATTTATTAAAACAAAACAAAACAAAACAAAACAAAACAAAACAAAACAAAACAAAACAAAACAAAACAAAACAAAACAAAACAAAACAAATTAAATTAAATTAAATTAAATTAAATTAAATTAAATTAAATTAAATTAAATTAAATTAAATTAAATTAAATAAACAGTCTGGCCCTGGTCTTAGTGTAACAATTTATTAAAAGAAAACTAAATTAAATTAAATAAAATATAAAATGAAATAAAATAAAAAATATTAAATAAAAGAATATAATATAAATAAAGTAGTCTGGCCCTGGTCTAAGGGTAACAATTTATTAAAATAAAACAAAATATTAAACAAAATATAAAATAAAATAAAATAAAATAAAATAAAATAAACAGTCCCTGATCTTAGTGTAACAATTTATTAAAATAAAACTAAATAAAATAAAAAATAAAATAAAATACAAAATAAAAGAATATAATATAAATAAATTAGTCTGGCCCTGGTCTTAGCGTAACAATTTATTAAAATAAAACAAAATATAAAATAAAATAAAATAAACAGTTTGGCCCTGGTCTTAGTGTAACAATTTATTAAAATAAAACTTAAAAATAAAATAAAATAAACAGTCTGGTCCTGGTCTTAGTGTAAGAATTTATTAAAATTAAATAAAATATTAAATGAAAATAAAACAAAAAAATGAAATGAAATATAAAATAAAATATAAAATAAAACATAAAAAATAAAATAAAATAAATCATATTTTCACTCTCTGAAATGACATTTCTTATAATCTGGCCTTTTTGTGGATATTTATAACAGCATTTTTGGGACTCCTGAAGATGGTTGTTACTATGCAAGTACCATATTACAATTATAAACCTAAAATAAAAGAACAAACCCAGTGGTTGTGGCTGGGTGCTAGGCAATTCTACTTATTTCTTCATCGTAAAAAACAACATCATGCCACAAATGCCTTTGACAACAAAACTGAGGTTGCATTGCACCAATAGTATTCCTTTAAGTTACAAGTTACATCAACCAATTTACCCTGAAACACTAGATGAATCCAAGAACATCAATGACACCGCATCTAAAACAGAATGACGCCTCTTATTCTTCTTATTAACAGAGGCGAGCTGAGGCGGGGTGTCCGAGTGAAGTATGTTCCTCGGGCACGTTGGCATTTACGACAGCTGTTTGTCAAGATGGATGTCTGGGTTGTGGACTCTGAGAGCGAGCGAGTGATGTCAGGTGTTAACACAACACAACAGCTGTGGGCTCCACAACTCAGCAACATCCTGACACAAATACGACACACCACTTAAAGTAACACCACAAGTAATGAGCCTCGTTTCGGAAGGCCTGGCGCAGCTCCTGACCCCATTGACTTCCTGACACAATCCAAAATCTCAAATCCATCTGGGCCTGGCAAGCTTCTCGAGCACTTTGAGAAAGACATTTTGACACAGGGCCTACAGTACACCACCAAGCTGATTTATCTGGTTAGTCAGGTGAGTTTCAGTTTAGCTGGCATCAACACTGGATTAAATAGGGCTTTAGTTGTTATAACTCAAGGTCATTTGCTAAACCGCTTTAGGGCAGGTTATATTTTGATTTACGTTTTTTTTATATACTAAAGGTACCTGCAAACAAATTTTTTTTTAGTTGTTTTTGTTGTTGTTCCCTAAGTAAACTTTTAATATCAATTCTCACTATTAAAGGGACAGTTCACCCAAAACAATTGAAAAAAGTTGAAAATTCTGTTATCATTTACTCACCCTTCACTTGTTCCAGAAAGTTTCTTTCTTCTGCTAAACACAAAGATATTCTGAAGAAAGCTACAAAAAATAACCATTGACTTCCATAGTATATGTTTTTCTTACAATGGAAGTCAATGGTTACAGGTTTTCACCATTCTTCAAAATATCTCCTTTTGTGTTTAACAGAAGATATAAACTCAAAGGTTTCTAACCATTTAAGGGTCAATAAATAGTGTGTACATTTTCATTTTTGAGTGAAATCCCTTTAGCTACTGGCTCATTACCTGCCTATTAACTGTTTATTAATGCTTATAAAGTATGATCTTATATTGAACCACCAAACCCCCTAGTAGAAACTTTCATTTCATTAAAGCATCTCAAAATAGCATGGGAACAGGATCTCGGAGCAGAAATTGAAAACTGGCATTGGGAGGAAGCACAAGAACAAGTTCATTCTAGTTCTGTGTGCATTAGGCATGGTTTAAAACAATTTAAGTCTACACCGACTCCACTTGTCTAAATTAAAGCTCTCTAAGATGTTCCCTTCGTAGACCAACTGTGTGATAGATGCAATCAAACCCCGGCATTGCTTGGTCACATGTTATGGAGTTGATCTAAAATTGTTAATTATTGGATTTCAGTTTTTCAATTAATATCAGGAGTGGTGGGAAAACAAATATACCCTGGGGCTTTTTTAGCTATATTTGGTGTCAGTGATGATCCAGAAATATCTAATAATCAATGTACAGTGATTAGATTTATAAACCCTTTGGCAGGTAGATTGATTTTACTAAACTGGAAATGAAAAGATCCTTCACGTTGCTTCACATTAATAAAAATGTCATGTCTTGTTTGCAACTTGAGAAGCTAAGACTTTCCCTTAAACATAAAACGAAGTATTTCCATGTAATATGGAATCCATTTATTGAGTACTTTAACAAGAGAGCAGTGATTGAACCCACCTATATATATATATATATATATATATATATATATATATATATATATATATATATATATATATATATATATATGAATTGAATTAATCCTATAACCCTGAGTTTGTTTAGCCACCATCATGGTATAGGCCCCACAAACTTGTTCTTGAAACCTCACCTGGATGTATTCTTTGTTGCTGTCCTCATTGGGCGTCCAAGCATTGTCATCAAAGTTGAGTCGAGCTTGTCTTGGTGACCATCGGCCGTCGTAGAAGCTGGACGATGCAGAGATCTGGTCATCGCTGATCTTGCCTGATTCCATGCCAAGATCATTACTGCAGTGAAAATCTGAGGAGCACAGAGAGTTTTCTCATATTATCGTTGAGGTATACGACAGATATACAAATATATAGCAGTTTTGAAGAGTACCTTAAAGCAGGGCTACAACTGAGATTACTTTTCAGTTAATTGTAGTAATAAAATATGCATTTCTAAAACGCCATGTGGGGGGAAAAAAAAAAAAAAAAAAAAAGAGTTATAGGAATAATAGAAATTACAAAAATAAAATAAAATTAAAGTCTGGCCCTTGTATTAATGCAATCAAATATTTAAATAATATTAATACTACTTAAAACAAAACAAAACATTGATTAATATTAGATTCCTCATAATACTGTTTGGGCATTTTGTTTGATTATTATTTTGAGACTGTATTGTTTTAACATTTTAACATATATATTTTTATATTTTATAACATATTTAAAAAATATTGCATATTTTACTGTAACTTTGTTTTGGTAAAATTAATAAAATAAACAAAATAAAAGTTGTATGTATAGTGCTTCCCAGGGGTTTAAAATATACTTGCGGTGGTAGCCGGATTGAAACACCTTTTACCCACGGCACATGGTTAACTACATCCAAGAAAAAAAATGTATTTTTAGTAATATTTTTATTTATTATGGCACTGTTATACATTGTTTCTTTTCAATGGCTCGAAGTTTTTTTTTTAAAAAAAGAAACCACTATTTCTTTTACTTTTATTTTATTCAGGAGCCATGTGCACCCAGGTAAAATCTGCTGCTCACATTTTGTACAGTATTTCCAAAGCATGTTATATATGTATAAAATACGTAATATATCAACATCAAATTAAAAAATATATACAGCAAATGAGAAATAAATGACAAAGCAATAAAAACAGAATAAAAAGTATAATAATTACAAGAATAAAAAGTGTAGATTATTTAAAAGAGGCAAATGAGTTAATTAACCATTTCTAACGGTGTACAAGGATTTTGCAGCCAGTTTAGATGTAATTTCGTCCTCTCTGTATATATAGAAAAGTTTATCTGAGTCGTTTAGATTAAATAAGTAATTGTTTAATTTTTCTCTCACTCTTGCGGCTGCACGCGCTGTCAGCTGCAAAGCCAAATGAAAGTACATCAGGCTTAAAATAAAAATGTAATGCAAATACACATAATTAACAACGTCTTTAGAAAGCGAAACCAAAAGCTGAATATCGGACATTTTAAGAGATTTAGAAACCCCAGATGGATGCATCTTCTAAGTCCCAAAAATGCACGTCTCTGTGGGTCTCTGCAGAACAACGTGAGATTGTCTGTCGGAATGGTGTCAGTTTATGCGTACACACAATGAGCAGTAGGAAATTTGTAGGGAGAGAGAAGATTTTCCACTGGTTAATCGATCGCGGATGTTTGGCTATTGGGCAGAAAAAGTACAAAACAATGATAATAGTAAAAAAAAAAAAAAGTCACCAAATATACTTGGGTGGCCGGTAATATACCTGGGTAGCCCGCCCAAGTAAAATCTATGTGTGGGAAGCCCTATATTTTGTTTTATTTTACAAAAATTTATACATTTAATGAATTTTATATTACAAGTTTTTAACAAACAACTTTGTTAAATCAGTAGCTGTTTATTCTCAAAGCACAAAGTATAAAGACCACTTACTGTCGTTGACCTCCTTGAGAGTCATGTTGTAGCGGGCAGAGAAACCATCTTTGGCCACAGCCATGTCTGTATGAAAGGACAGGGACAGGATGCCAGTGGACGACTGGATTTCAGAGGGGATTTTGGTACCGCAGTGGCGTCCAATCAAAGGTCCCACTGTAAAAAAAATAACACAAACAACTGTTTCTCAGTGCTTTGATGTGCACAGGTTTTATTTTGCTCCCACTGACCATTTATAAGACTTTATGTGTCTAAAACCTATACAACACCACCTCTCTGAATCCTGTCAACAGAGGTGTGTGATTTAGTTTGGTCAGGCTGTAATGCTATAGAGAGGCTGCTGTCTCACAGTAATGAATCCATCCTACACACACACACACGCACGCACGCACGCACACACACACACACACACACACACACACACACACACACAGTCCCGGATGGGTGAAATAACCTAGTATCAATCAAGTACATTGATTTTCTTCTCTTTTGGAGAGGGAAGGACTTTAATACTGCAAGTGCTCTCGAATGCTAGGTTGAAAAAACCCTCTCTCACATATGATGGTGTTGAGGATCAAACCAAGTGGGCTTTGAATATTACTTTGACCAGGCCTCTACAGTATGTGTATTTAGAAAACTTGCTTGAGATATATATATATATATATATATATATATATATACATATACACACACACACATATACATATTTATATATACATATTACTATATATTAAGGGTGGGCAGCAGAGTGGCGCAGTTGATAGGACAATCGCCTCACAGCAAAAAGGTCGCTGTTTCGAGCCCTGGCTGGGTCAGTTGGCATTTCTGTGTAGAGTTTGCATGTTCTCCCCGTGATCACGTGGGTTTCCTCTGGGTGCTCCGGTTTTCCCCACAAGTCCAAAAACGTGGTATAGGTGAATTGGGTAAGCTAAATTGTCCGTAGCGTATGTGTGTGAATGAGTGTGTATGGATGTTTCCAAGGATTGGGTTGCAGCTGGAAGGGCATCCGCTGCGTAAAACAAATGCTGGATATGTTGGCGGTTCATTCCACTGTGGTGACCCCAGATTAATAAAGGGACTAAGTCGAAAAGAAAATGAATGAATGAGTATTAAGGGTGTAACGATACGCATAATCGTATAGAATCGTTCGGTACGAGGCTTTTGGTTCGGTATACATTACAAACTAAATGATTCAGACTAATATCTGAAAAGATAAGAGAATAAAGTGTGTAAACTATAATGCTTTCACTGTAATTACACTTAACAAGACATCCCAAATGATGTGGCAGGCAACGTGCTGACTGCCCCAGCCAACTCCGAACATTACTCCAGTCAGGCATGCGGCAATACTTGGAAAATATCAACTAATTTACGTCAACATCACGCCAGTGTGTCAATAACTAGAACTAGACAAAAACTAGAATGACGCACACTACAAACAACTATCCCCGCGACATTCAGACAGGCACTTCCTACTGATTTGAACAGTGCAAAACACATCACCTAGGCGATTGGTAAATTTATAGCCATGAATATAAGACCTTACCCGATAGTAGAAAATTTGTGTTTTAAAAAAATAAAAAATTAATTATTAAGCCCTGTCATTCCTTATTCCTTTACAAGCAGGTGACATAGTTACATCAAGCAGATCTGTGCTGTCTGAAGAAAATGTGGACATCTCTTTCTGAAAATAAAAAAAAATATTAAAAAATTGATTGAAACTAAGTTTCATATAAAACAAAATTGTTTTTTTCTTTCTATTTCATTAACTACTACAATATAACATTTCATTTTTTAAGAAGATTTTTGGTTTTGGGTATAAAAGAGGTTTTGTTTTGTTTTCTAAGAAGAAACCCCAGAAGATGGGTGAAGTGTAGCTCCATAACTGTTCAAAGAAAAAAAAACAAGATCATACTGTTACAATTTAACTAATTTTTAATAAATAAAAAAGTGAAAAATCAAAGAAATTCTCAGACTTTTTTTTTTTTTGCTGTGTTGAAAACATACTGAACAGTGACACTGTGTCGCATCGAACCAAACTGTGATTTTTGTGAACCGTTACACCCCTAATATATATATAATAAATAATAAATAATAATATATATATATATATATATATATATATATATATATATATATATATATATATATATATATTATATATATATATATATATATATATATATATATATATATATATATATATATATATATATTATCAAGCGGCAACCTCCCGCTCTCCCTCGGGAAGCCAATACGGAAGTAACTAAAACTGCAGTTCATCGACTCGCCTGGGGGGCTGGCTCCAGGAAGTCCAAGGGCTTTCTTTCTGCATTGGTAAATTGGCCATTTTTACAGCTGATAAAAACATGTTTACAGCCTGGTACAAACGATGGCTTTGGTGCATATAGCTATGATTACCCTTCATGACAACTCTGAGGGGGGTGAATTTTTTTATAACTCATCCGTTTCGTTTTTATTAGGTTATATTAAGTTTGCATAATTAAGGGCGTGGCCACTTGAGTGACAGCTAGCCCTCGCTGGTCGCTGTCTCGTCACCTCAGCTGATTCTGGCTAATTAGCCGCTGATCTCGGCATATAAATCGTGTATTTGTTTTGGTTAATGTTTCTTTGCACCGTCATTTGCCTTTTGGAATTATTTCCTGCAATTATCAGATGATATGGCATGCTGTGTGGACTTAATTGTGCTTACAAACCGTTCAAGTTGCCTCCATTTCACAGGTGAGGGAATTTATATGCTTATATACCATGTCTATAAATGTATTTGTTTTATTTAAGATCATTTATCATTTAAATGTTCTTTAGACCAGTATTGCACTCCAGAATCTGACAGATTGATTAGTTGTAGGCTATAAAACAGTCATCTGAAGCGTTGTCATACAGTGTTAGTGCTGGATTTTTATAAACAGCCTTGCATTTACTAACACAGACTATATCTGAAGTGTTTGATAGTAATTCGCGTTTTCCTCCTGTCGAAAAACGTCATAAGAACAATGTTTAGTGGCTCAATGTATTACAATAGTGTTTTTAAAAGTCTAAACACTTTATTAATATAGTGTACAACCAAGCACATGTGGGCAGAACACAAACGAGTCACAGGTAATGAAGTATTAAACGTTCTCCCAAAGTAATAAGTCTGTTTTAATCCAGGTCCAAGCAAAATGCTGAGAATCAAGCATGCGTCTGTAGCTCCGCTCACTCTCCGCCTCTTTGCCCTTATTTGGTATGCCGCGTTTTGTGCGATGACGCGCTAACAAAATGGCGACGGTTGGCCGCGCCTACTTGTGGCTTCTTTTGCAGTGTTCAGAAACCTATGGGTGACGTCACGGACACTACGTCCATATCTTTTACAGTCTATGATATATATATATATATATATATATATATATATATATATATATATATATATATATATATATATATATATATATATATATATATATATATATATATATATATATATATATATATATATAATAAATAAATGAATGCATCCCCTTTTATAATACATCCATTTTTCAGTGACCATAGCCAATATATTTCGCTACATTTAAACAAAACAGTTTTATTAAACAGTTATCTATCCATCTAAATAACAGTTTGGTCACCAAACATCTTTAGGATGTTTAATCATCACATAACAGTAACAACAATGTTTTTTTATTACAGTAAATAATGAAAACTCCACTACTAATTGGTGAACCTGATGATCTAGACCAAGCAGAGTTAATAAAGCACCCTAAATACCCTGTCGTGTTTTAGTCTACAGTTATAAAGTGTCTGATTAGATGTGCCTGTTCAGCACCACAACATGAAGCCCATCCCAGAGGCAGAAGGGCGAGGGTGGGGGCAGAACGGGGGTCTCGGGGCTGAAGCATTAATAAGACAGCTGGGGAAAAAAAAGAGAGTATTCCACAGTGCTCTGTTCCAGACAAGGATTAAATCCTATTGCAGTGTTATTCACGCCCTATTTTCACTTTCCTGATAAAGGTTACCATGGCTGCTGTTACCCCCGTCCTCAGTCTCCTCTGTGGAAGAATACGGGTGCCTTGGCTTTTTGGCCCCGCCTGACGCAGATAAGGCAAAGCAAGGCCCTGGGCTCCGCTTTCATCTGCCAACGCTCAATACCAAAATAGCTCCAGCGGCAGCCGCAGTAACAGCACGACAGCAATGCACACCGGCAGAAACGCTGGCGCAGTGGCCAACCGACGGGTGCTGCGTGTCACAGGGTAAGAGCCAACAGCTGTATAGACTGGCGGATCAACCAACCAGATGGCCCATAGTGTGACAGTGAACGCTATGCGGATTAGAAATCATTAAGTGACCAAATTATGTACGGCAGACATGCAACGTACTGATCTCAACACAGACAATGAGGTCAGAGAGAGAGAGAGAGAGAGAAAAAAAGCAATCCTCTTAATGTCACGGGTGGTCTGGACTTTGGAAAAGCGCGGTCTAATCCGAATTCTTTGGGATTACGGCATCTCCACTCACCCTGCGGGAGGCCGTCCCACACCTCCAGCCAGTCGTACTTGCACTCGCCCTCCGAACCCTGCAATGGGTCGTTCTCCAGGTCGAAGGTCAGGAAGGTAAGGGTGACGTCCATGTGAGGAGGGACCACGATGATGAAGGTGCACTCCAGGTTGTGCGGGTATTTATCAGGGAAACCGGGTGACTCGATCACACCTGAAGGGCTGGTGAAATTTCTTGAACAGTCGGAGCCTGGAGGGAGAGAAATCAAAAAATATATAAGGACATTATCTAGTCAAGAGTAACAAGCTTATTTCTAGCCAAAAAGTTGTATTGATCTTGTTTTAAGAATAAACTGTAAAAATGTTGGGTTTTATGGATTTTTGATGGGACAACATAAGGGAAATTTAAGTGGATTGAACAAAACTATGAAGTTGTTCCAAAAAAACATGAGGAATTGTGTTTCAGCTCATTTTAAATAAGTAGTTTGAACAAACATCAAATTTTTTTTTTTGAGTGTACACTAAAAAATGCTGGGTTCCACACAATCGATTTGCATTGGGACGACATGAAAGAATTAAGTTAAGCACAAATTTAAGTGGACTGAACACAAAACTATTAAATTGTCCCTAAAAACGTCAAGAATTGTGTTGTTTCAGCTCATTTAAAATAAGTAGTTTAAACAAACATTACTGTAAAAAATGCTGGGTTCCACACAATCGATTAGAGTTGGGACAACATGAAAAAATTAACATAATAGTTTTTACAAATGTCAGTGGATTGAACACAAAACTTATTAGGTTATCCCTAAAAATACATCAGAAATTGTGTTTTTTTTTTAGCTCAATTTAAATAAGTAGTTTAAACAAACATTACTGTAAAAATTGCTGGGTTCCACACCATCGATTAGAGTTGGGACAAAATGAAAGAATTAAGTTAAAACAATAGTTTTTACAAATTTAAGTGGATTGAGCACAAAACTATTAAGTTGTCCCAAAAAAAAAAAAAAAATTAATGCAAAAATTTATGCAAAAATTTATAATTATAATGATAAGGGCAAAAGAAAAATGAAAACAAGAGTAATAAAAGTGTACAGAAAATACAACCAACTGAATGCAGACATTTAACAATCACAATCAAATGTTCAGATACATTGCCAATGTTAAAAGTAAACACTTACAATTCAACAGTATAAAATAGTAATAGTTAAAAACAAACAAAAATTAAATAACTATGAAATAAATAAATTAAAAAGGAAGGAGAGCGCATCTATTAAATGGAAGGCAAGACCTTAAGAGAGTTAAAGTTATTCACCTTATTCTCCGCGTTCGAGCGGGCGCAGCCATTTGAATCATTTTGGCTCGAGACTTCCGGTCTCATTCACTTCCATTCATTTTTAGACGTCAAAAACAGATCATTTTGCTCCATGTTGCAAACTGATATTTTCTTATTATATTATTCTACTTTGTCTGTATAATCATGCAAACACTTGTTTGTAGAGCAATTAGTTTGACCGTTTTCTCCCGTTTATTATTCCTAGTCATTTATCTCATAGGCAACTAAATCGGAAGTTCTAAAACAATCGTAAAATCGAGCGCACTTCCGCGTTGAGGAATAAGGTAAATAAAACATTGCCACTTTTTAAAGAAATTAGTTTCCCAGATCATCTAACCTTTTCCAACTTTAGAAAATGCATGGTATCCACAAGCCATTGGGATGTAGTTGGAGGCTTATTTGATTTCCAGTGAAGTAGAATACGACGCCTGTCTGTTGAATACTGTTGAATAATGAGGTAAAGGCCAAAATATCTAGTTGTTTAGAATTAAACTGGCACCAAATCTTTGGAATCCGAAAAATGGCAACAAAGGGGGATGCATCTAAATTTATCTGCAACACCTTAGACATAATTGTCAAAGAATGAATCCAATAATTTTGTAACATAGGGCACACAAAGAACATATGACTTAAATTACACTGTGGTGCATGACATCTGTCACATCTATCATCAATATTGGGAAAAATTTTAGTTAGCCTGATTTTTGAGCAATGGATTCTGTGAAATACTTTAAATTGTATAAGGCTAAGGCGAGCACAAATTGTACAAGAATGTATTCTCTGTAGCGCACCAAGCCACCATTCTTCCTCAAAACATAGTTCTAATTCATTTCCCAAGATTTTTTAATTTTAGTAAGGGAACAATCATCCAAGCTTAAAATGCACCCATAGATTTTAGAAATGTGCGATTTGTGTTGAGGTTTTAGTTGCAGTAACTCTTCCCATACCTATAGCTTAGGCAGAGATGGGTAACCTGAAAATAAAGTAGCTGAACAATGTCTCGCCTGTAAGAATTTAAAAAATGGGATTCTGACAACTCCATTTCAGAGGAAAGTTGTGCATAGTTACAAATAAGACCACCTCTATACAGATCCTGAAAATTTCTAAAACCTTTTGCATACCATTGCCTAAATACAGGATCCGCAAGGGATGGGGGAAACATATGATTTCCCAGTAGTGGCATTAATGTTGAAGCATAGGTAAAATTAAAGTGTCTTCTGAATTGGCACCAGAACCGAACTGAAGCAACAACTACTGGATTATGTGTTAGGGAAGAGGAGGAGACATTGAAAGACAGGGGAGAAGTAAGGAAGAGTTATAACACCGTAAGACAATTTTCTTTACTAAAATCTGGGAAAGTTTTCTTATTTAAAGAAATCTTTCCAAGTGTAATTATCTTACTTTATGAGACTTACATTTGTCTCATTTCTAGCCTGTATCTTCTTAAATCCTTCATTTATTTCTCATATTTAGGTGGTTATTTTTTGTTTGCAGTGAAGAAACTGAAACGCATTATGTGCGAGACTTGATGCGATTTGTATTGACCAAAATGTCAGCAAGTGGACTTGTTCTGAAGGGGCAGGCGCAAGCACATTACTTGCTTTCTTGTGTCAATCGCACAGAGAAAGAGACACAGTCGGTTAGCTCGCTGAGAAAAACATATTGACGGGAATGAAAATGGGAACATTCATCAAGGCGAAGCTTTAAATCTGTACTGAAAAACCCTTCATCTGCAAAAGTGCTGAATTAGAATGATTTCCCATCCCTGAAGCTGCTGTCAATATTACTTTAGCAGTACAGTCGGAGATGATGCTCAGAGTTTCTCATACTGCATGTGTGCGACTGATGAAGGAGAGATTTTTAGTGTAACAGACACATATGGAGAGTCGGGACAGCACTGAGCATGTTAAAGTGTCATCTTAGGACATGTTATACAATACGCATCTCTGCATAAGCATATTTAATATTTTAGGCTCTTGTAAAGATCAGATTTTAAAATAAGGTTCACTGAATTAACTTTAAAGCATTTGTTTTATAGCTGAACATTTAGAACATCACTTCATATTCATCTAAATGCTGCTCCTAGCAGTGTGGGTTTTGTTGGGATGTTTGCCAACAGTAAACTGCTATTAAGAAGGTATTTTAAACTTCTTTTTACCCCAAACAAAGAAAAAAGTACTCTGCCCTGAGAATACTGAATTCTTTATTCACTTTAAAGGGAAAGTTCAACCAAAAAATGAAAATTCACTCGCTATTTACTCTCCCTCAAGTTGTTCCAAACTGTTGTGAGTATCTTTCTTTTGTTGAACACTAAAGAAGGTATTTTGAAGAAGGCTGAAAACTTCCATCATAGTCATGGGTTACAGGTTTCTAGCTTTCTTTCCAGCTTTATTTTGAGTTTCCAGCTTTCAAAATATCTCATTTTGTGTTCAACAGAAGAAAGTTGAGAAGCAAACAGTGTGTAAATGACTTTAGAATTTTCAGTTTTGGGTGAACTATCCCTTTAATTGTGCAAAAACTATCCCTTTCAAGGAGATCAAACTAGAATAAAACTATAGTTTTATTTACCATAAACCTATATAGTTTTATATTGCTTATTAGCCTGGGTTGGCTTTGTATCACGAAGGTTAGTGTTGCTCATATGCTAACACATGCACAGTCATGCTTCACCTTCAGCTGTGACACATGTCCTACACGCCAGCCTTTGACACAATGCACAGCACGTTCATGTGTAACGCCACCTCTTCAAAGCAATGCAGAGTCACAGCCACCATACTAATGAACAAACGCGCGCACACACACACACACATACACTGCATGGTACATCTCAGTATGGTTCACTTTAGGGTAAATGATACTGGGTACTTTGTAGTACCACCTCAGTTGAGACTAAAAGCAAGCTGTACCGTTACTAAAACGTGAAATGTAAACACTTGCAGATCACTGATTGATCAGAGTACAAATCTGCTGGTTTAAAAAGAATAACTGCGTTTTACTCAGTGCTACAGTACCAACAATGAAACCTTTTCCTGCCAATTTTTTTGTAAATATGATCGTACTTTTAGTGATAAATATTTCCAAGTAATTCTATGGGAGTTTTGTTGTTTTTGCACATTTACAGTAACAAATCTTGTCGTTCCAAACCCCTGAGACTTTTGTCCTTCAGAACACAAATTCAGATATTATAGCATCCTCCATAGACAGCAATGGCCCCAAGACATTCAAAGTTGAGCAAATGAACCAAAAACATTTTCAAAACATTCTATGTGACTTCAGTGGTTCAACTGTAATCATCTAAATCACACCTTTGTGCTACAGAAAATACTGTAAAAGCAACTTTGTTTGCCAATGTTTTCCACATCCAACCCAGGGGTCCGTTCTTCGTACGTGGATTACTCATAGCTGGATTTGGTTATTGACGATTTGAAACGATCCAGGATCATTTTGTTCTTCAAAACTCATGTGAGAGTTGTTATCATAGCAACTATATATACTATATACAACTATATATATATATACATTTTAAGTTTAAACATATATATTAATAAAACTTATGCAATCTGCACTCTGAAATAAAAGTACAAAGACTGCCCACTGCTGGTGGTTCAAAGAGAAAATTTATTGATAGGGACTTTTTAGATACAAACGCGTACAATCTCTTTAGTACAATTTGTGTGATAATAGACATCCACAATATTCGACTTATTTTCAATACATTTATGCAGTCATAAACATGTTTTGACAGCTAATATGACGGTGATTTGATGCTTCACAAAAGTTGCAGACATCTTTACCAACATCAAAATGCTTTTGTGATGCAAAATTTATTTAAACAGACAGATATTATTTACACCGATTAAAAAAACAGCTACTAATAAAGAAAATCAGATCTAACTGTAAAACTAAATAAAATGCTAAATACTCTTGACACATGATAGTGTACAGTCTGTAGCCCACAATAAAGTTAAAAAGTTATTGCGTATATTTAACAAACAGTTTCCTATGAATTTTATGTAATTCATGGATAATTGAATATTAATCAGATGATGTCATTACGCTGCTGTGCCATCAGCCAATCGTTGCATTGCTGATCATGATTTCGAGGATAGATAGATCTGTCCTTCACAACACATGCAGCTATCTCAGATCAGTTCATCCAGACATTTTAATCTGATTCGCGAACTTGTTTGAAGAATTAAATTAGCCAGAGATCAGTTATCAAGAGTAAAAGATCCAGGATTTGTCAAATCATCTTAGATCATTTAAGCGAGGTACGAAGAACAGACCCCAGGACCATTATTGATAAGTACCCCTGTATACATTTCTGGACAGCGTGAAATACATCCCATGAGGAATGTTTTTTTGCAGTCTTTTTTTTTTTTGCGAATCCACCAGAGGTCGCGGTGTACGCTTTTTTAGATCTCAAATTTCTCTCACGCCTGCTGTTATAGCGCAAATCCACAAGAGGCCGCTGTCGACTGACTGGCCAACCGACCGATACCCCCACCCCCTTCCTTAAACCCAACTGATAGTGTTTTCAAAAGCACCAATTTACCCAATGTTTTCAAAAGCAATCCAGAAAAAGAAAAGTCCTTTTGTGGCCGCTTGATTTTAACCATGTTTTCAAATCTCACCATGTTCTCACCCTGTTATTTACTTGTTTATTTTATTTTTTGCCTTTTGTTTTACCTGCTTTCTGGAACTGTTCTTCGCTAGACTGAAACCCCACGGTCATGATCAACTCCTCTCTGCGTCTCAAGTTCACGTGGCGAGCCACTGGGCAAACTGGTAACAGCGGAAAAGCTGTCCACACGAAGGTCAGCTGGTAGCACGAAAAGAAACAGAAGCCGTTGGCAGCGTTATACTATCCGTAGCGTTCGTTTTAAAGACGAAATGCAACCATACGTAGCTCTGGCTACATAACTTGTGCTCTCCAGAAATGTATACGGGGTTACGTTTTCACAAAGAGCCTGTGTTGTCCAGATCAGATTCTGAAAGAGCTCTCGCATTCATTTGTGTTCTGAAGATGAACAAAGCTATCAGGGGATTGGAATGACATAAGCGTGAGCAATAAACAACTGAAATTTTATTTTGTAGGAAGGATCCTACTTCAAATTAATTATGCAACACCAGTCTGTGCTTCAATTTCATTTAGAGTTCATTTCAGGAGTTTGAAACTATTTCTGGAAATTGCTATTGGTTTGTTTATTACATAATTTGTGGATATGGCTATGAGGCTCCACCTTTGTTTCAAAACTTTTGTTATTCAATTTCTCTATCACACAATCATTGATAAAAACACGAACACTGAAGAGCTTCATATAACAATATGTCTATAATCCCACTCACTTTGAAGTGATACTAAACTGCAGTGGAAAAGCAAACCATGCTAAAATACAGCAAACCAAGCTGACCCGAGTCCCGCTGAGCCGCTGGACAAAAATCCATACATGCCGTCAAACCACAAAATCCCACACGATCCTTCCTGCAATCTCAAAGGTTTCTCAGTTTGAGCCATAGGAAGTGACACTTGCATTACTTAAAAACTCAAAGTACAGACAAGAGGGAAAGCACAAGTGTTTGAGGAGCTGTTGACAGGAGCTATGGGGGTAAAGCATCAACGGATCAGAGAACAAACGTTCAGTGATCTGAGACTCTTAACTCTTCAATAACTATTTCTGCGCTTGCAGAGCAGCTGCGTAGAATCCAGGAGTGACAAATGTGCTTCATGCAACCTCAAAATCACCAATGCACGTTTACCAGGACTGATTTCTTCCTTTGCGCCTATCATATCCTTACATGAAGCTATTTAAAGTAGGGCAGTTTAATGTCTTAGGGCTTCATGCCAGGTCTGTGACCCCAGGTGGACAGGTTTGGACTTGCCCTTGAGACTCATAGACATGCTCGGTCATGCACAAGAGTGAGTCTGAGATTTTAGCCTCAGCGCCGACTGGACGCCCACAGAGAGTGGAGGACGTTGAGGTTTAGAGGTATTTTTAAGGTCATAAGACTACAAATTAAACTCCAGTATTTGCCCCAGAGGCATTTTTTTTTGTACAAGAAATAGCAAATGTAGCATGGAAAAAAGTGCATTTAATAGTTAACAAGCCAAATCTTGACCTCATGTGTGGAGCTCCATTCCAACCAAATGTACATACAGTTTAACCCCATGTTCAAACCGATCTATACAAAGTGGGTTCATTTACTGTTTACAGCTATAGATTTCCATTAAGCTATATACAGATTACACAATCACATACTTTTAGGGAGCAAACAGGATCACTTCAGAGCAATAAATAAAGGTATCTGTGATTTCTCCTAATTGCAACTAGTGATATTTTATAAACCTTGTAAAAATCCTGCAGATTTTATTATTAAAGAGCCCCTATTTTGCATTATAAAAGATCATATTTTGGTTTTGGGGGTCTCCAACAATAGGCTGATATGCATGCAAGGTCAAAAAACACTTTCATTGTCTTATAATATGCATTTATTTTTACCTAATTATCCCAACGACTCCCATATGATTTTTGTGTGAAGCTTATCTGCGGTGATTCATCCGATGAGCGTATCGACATTGTTCAAGCAAAAGATTCGAACTCAACAAAATTCATTTAGTCAACTATTTTGTTTGGCTCTTTAATTTCTAGATTTTTAGTTTTCAAGTTAGTTATTTGTTTGTGTTCTTAAATGTGTACATATGTATATTAAAAAAAACAAATAAAGTAATCATAAAATAGCAAAGTTTTCTATACATCAATTCTTTTTTACAGTAAAAGTTTATTTAAAGTCACCAAATTTACTTTAGCATTACATTGCCATTAAAAAACAGTTTCTGAATTTTGTTTTACTGGTGTTTTCTGCTGTTATGAATTGCATTATGGAACCTTAATCTCTACTTTGTCAAATTGTTATGTAAAAATTCAACTCTGCAACTTAACAGGATGATTTTTATTGACATTTTTAGTAGTTTGAGTCATATAAATTATATAAATTAAGTATAAAGTAACAAAAACTGGCACTGGCAAACTGGCAGTTTATTATCAGGTTTTTGTACCATAATTTACAACACCAACCCAAATAAAACATTACTTCTAACTATTAAAAATGTCAATAAACATAACTTTTATTACTTCTTAATTTAAAAGCATAAATAAATGAAAAGAAAATCATAGGCTGGGTCTGAAATCGCATACTTCCATACTATATAGTACGCTAAAAACAGTACGCGAGCTAAGTAGTATGTCCGAATTCAAAAACAGTTTGCGAGAAGTGCGCTGAAGTGCGCATCCGATGTACGCTATGCTATCCCATGATGCCCCACGAGAGAATTCATGAATGGGAGTTAAGCGAAGCAACTGACGCAGGTAGGTCAAGTGATCATGACAAAATGACGGATGTAGTACATCCGAGTTCCATTCATACTACTTGCATTCATACTGTATTTTTCTAACAGTCGAGTAGTAAATTTGAATTTGAATGCAGTACCTACTGAGTAGTAGGCAATTTTGGATGCAGCCATAGGGTTCAATTACAAACATGTTTATGTCACGCCTGGGCTCTCTGAGGAAGGCAAAGGATCGCAGGAGTTATCGAAGATGTAGATTTATTGATAAACACTCACATGAAGGACATAGGAAACAGGAGACTCAGGAACGACATGGGATGTTGACAAGCATAACCAAAAGAATACTGGACACTGGCTAAAAAACACAACTATAAATACACATGACTTGATGAAACTGATAACACATAGGGGATGAACACAGGTAAAACTGATGAACATAATGAAACGGCGGGAAACAGAACAAAGGAGCACATGGGGAAGGTCACATGACAAAAACACTGGGGCCTAACATCACCCCCCCCCCCCCACCCCCCGCTGAAGGCACGTCCTATTCGCTTTTTAACAACTGCAACTTCATATCTTACTTTCATAGCTTCAAATCGCATAATTGCCCCTCAACAATATGACTTTATATTGTGAGATGCAATCCTACAGCTCAAAAAGACCCTTACACAAGCAACATCAAGATCATACCCATGTATATTTGATTTCTTGAAATCTATAAACCTGCAACGCATTGTAAGTTACGTGTTTATTTACTAACCTTCATCATAACAGTTCTCTTATTATTTGCCTATTCTTCAAGTCAGAAACGGGCTCAGATTGTCCCGCTGACAGCTGAGTTAATCAAATATTTTTAGGAAGGCTAAAATGACAGACGTGGGTGCCTGAAGTCCCCTAAATAGGGTGTAGAATGGCCTCTGACCGTGTACACGCTCAATGAGGGCAGCGCACAGGAAATCAGCCTCTCTGTCTGGCACCCTGGCAGCTGAAAAAGAGACCGGTCCCAAAGAGACAGCAGGTCAGGGCTAATGTTACACTAATACAGCACCATACATCTGTTCAAGACCGGTGTGTGTACATGTGTGTGCGTCTGAAAGTGTCCGTCTCACATCCTCATGCATTTCCATCAGCACCTGCTCGTACACGTCACACATCTGAATGCTGTATTCTGCCTTTGCTTATTGTTTCTCTCATCTGCAATGCTCAGCGATATAAATAAAGCATTACATACTGTCTGTGTGGGTGAAACAGCTCTAAAACAATTCCCAGGCACATCCCGACACACTGACAGGGACTGATCCTGCAGTCTTATTCCTGTCCACACTGACAGCACAAAAAATAACATGCTGTAACGAAGATCACTGACAAAAAAAAAAAAAAAAGGTTACAAAAAAAAATTATAATAAAAAATAATAATTATATATATATATATATATATATATATATATATATATATTTATTTTGGTTTGTTTTAAAACAATTGAGGGGTCTAATCTAAAGCCTTCATGGTGAGTTTTCTCATCACAGACATAAATCATGATACATTTTAAGGCTTTTGAAAGCAAATTTTATTCTGCAGATGTTGCTTGTTTAGTTTTAAGTATCAATTTAACCTCAGATGTTTCTCCTAAATGAAACTGAAGTGCTTTATTATCTACTAATAAATTCTAGTTAAATAATATAATGTAATGTAATATAATGTTATATATTGTAATATAATATAATATAATATAGTATAATATAATATAATATAATATAATATAATATAATATAATATAATATAATATAATATAATATAATATAATATAATATAATATAATATAATATAATATAATATAATATAATATAATATAATAGACCCTTTTCACATTTCCAGGTTCTCAGTAGTGGAAGGCGGTATGGTTGGGTAAACTCAGAGCACAGCGAGTACAACAAATCAAATATAACACAACACAACACAACAAATATTGATTGCATTATTGTAACTAATTACAATAAAATTTGCTAGAATTTAAAATAATTTTAATCATTGTCTATTTAATAGTAATTTTTTTATTTATATAATTAAAAAATGGATCTATTTTATTTTTCTGTTGTCATTCCATGTTTTTTTGCCTTCATTCTCCTCTACTGTAATCCCAGATAAATAGAGTTGCGTGAAAGCATTACTGGGTCAGATGTGCTGTTAGACAGCCTTTACCCTGCAGTGGTGACATTCTGCTCCGCTACAGCTTGTTTCAGAGCGTACAGTATATTCGTCCATACGAGACCCTGCCAATCCTGCGGTGACCCCTCATACTCATGCCACCTCAGACAGTATGCCAGACCCCTGCTGAGCCGCTACTGCACCGCATGAGTGACCCCGACGCCATAAGCCTTTTTTTGTTGGCTCTCATTAATTCATGTTTGTGAGCATGGTAAAAACAGGCGTCCCGCAGAAGGATGGGGAAACTGTCCCCCCCGCCCTCTTCCAGCAGGGGAAAGCCACGTCTGGGCCGTGTGTCGGAGATTGGCGTGCGTGGCTGGATCTGTCTGTGGCCGGAGGGAAATGGGGCGACTGTTATTAAGGAGCGTTGCTGGGTAGAATAGGAATGTTTGTCATGGATGAGTGAATGAGTGCATGTGTGTGCGTGTGTAAGAGAGATTACAGTAATATATATGTGAGGTGTACTGGCATGCAATACGCATATGAGCTTGCTATGAATATGTATATGGCAGATTCCTACATTTTAGGATGTCAGGTGCAACTTTATTATTACCTTAGAATTTTGTCCTAAAGGTATAGTTTGCTCAAAAAGGAAATTTGTATTGAAAAACAACAGTTATAACATACTAAAACTAAAACATATTAAAATTAACAGTTTTAACATATGCGCAATAAGGCTCAAGACGTGTTTGGTGCGATTTGTTGCTATTTTCAGACCAGAGCAACTCAAATTTTCAAGTTTTGCACCACGTTCTTTAAATTTCAAATCCATTTGCGCCACTTTGTGGACTCATGGGCGTGCTGATCTAAAATAGAGGTGTTTTAAGGCGCATGGTTGGCATATTGCTATTTTGAGGAACTGAAATAGACCGCACCATTGACCAACCAAAAGCTGGTCTAAAGTACCAGCTTTTGTTTGGATATAACTCATATCCTTACTTAGTTATTTATAACTCATTTCGTTCTTTTTGTTTTGACCACACTTCATTATTATTGTTCTATTTGTTTGCTGGAAATTAGAACTGATTTTAGAAATAGTTTTGAAACAAATCTTTGCGCTTAACAAACGAAATTAAATATGTAGGCTAATGGATGTCTTCAGTGGAGTGAGTACAACACCGTTTCCTCATCCACGAAAGTAAAGGAGTGAAAGTAAAGTGGTCGAATGAAGAAGGCTCGTTCATTATCCTTGCACTGCAGATGGTCTGTTTAACTGTTTTCTCGCTAGTGAAGCATTCAGTTTTACCGCTTATAAAGCCCACCATGTAAATAGCAAATGCACCATGGCGTGACACAACTGACTCTTAAAGGGAATGGGAGATGAGACTCTGATTGTTTTATTCTCAAAACACATCCATAACTCATTAAGAGAATAAGAACAACCTTGTTAGATCATACGACGTGGCGCAGAGCGTATTTTTCCGTCCTTAAAATAGCAAAAGTGGATTAGGACACGCCCTTAATGCTTTTGCGCCATGCGCTTTAGACTTTGCGTGTAGATCGTTAAAATAGAGCCCATTAACTTCATTAAAAGTTACCATGCATGAAACTAGGATTTTGGGGTCAATAAGATAAAGTCTTTTTCTGTGTACTAAATATATATTTTTAATTTAACATGTTAATTTCAGTTCCGTCAAATGTTTCGAAAGCAACCCAAGAATGCAAAATGTTAAAAAGATTTTTACAATTTTTAATATTTTTTATTATTATTGGCAATTTATTTTTAAAACATCTACATCCAAATACTGCAAACTAATGTGGAAGTGAAAAATAAGGTTTGTCTATTAGCAGTGGGGCATAAATAACAGTTTTACTTTCATCCCCACATGAACTCTTGCCATTTAAACCTGATTTACTTTTGAACTAAAAAACACAGACGATGCAAACTTAAGGATGTGTTATTGCACTAAATAACCTGTAGATTGATCATTAGTGTGACACATGATAACATGATAAGAGAAACACAACTTGTTATGAGCAAAAGAAAAAAAACGCTACAATAATTTACTTTTTGCACTTAAAAACAGAAATTGAGCTAACTGCGGGACACTGCCCTGAAATCACATTATATTTGGCAGTAGGCATGAGGCAATAACCGGTTTCAAGTTATACCACGATTTGGAAAAGTCAAGGTTTTAAAACAGCAAACATTTTGTGTTATACCATTTCTAAGATACAGTATATGTAACTTTTTTTTTAAATGTGTTTTTTATCTGTTTTAGAAACTAATTAAGAAAGCAGAAGTCAATGATTTATTTTAATTTAAAAATATTAAATGTTTCCTAAAAATAAAATATATTGTATTCATTGGGTGAAAAAAAAGTAGATTTTTTTTTTACCCAGACAAAAAGAACTTGATAGCGTGTTACCGTGATAATTTTATCCAAGGTTATCATACCATCAGAAAATCATACCGGCTCATGCCTATTTGGCAGCTCTATCAAGGGTTGCATGCTGAATGTGCTGTTATAGCATGGTAAGCAAATGTTGTCAGCTATGAGAAAATCGATTTGTTACTTTCGTCCTCGTATTTTATTCCTGTCATGATAAAGCAGTATTTTGTAACAATAATTCAGCCTTCATTGTGACATGATCCTTTATAGATCAATCAAAAAAACATTTTGGGGTGCTCTAGAAACATTTCTTAATGTTATCAATGTTAAAAATATTTGTGCCGTTTAATATTTTGGGCAAACTGTGATACATTTTTTTCATGTTGATGAAACAATAAAGGCAAGGTAAAAAAAAAAAAGTTTTTAAATGTCTTTACAGTCACTTTAGCTCTATTTAAAAATATATAAAAATATATTTCTGAAAGGAAAATATATTTTCCATAAAGATCATACTGAGCCTAAACCTAAAAAACCTATAAAATATAAATAAAAAAAAAATGTACACAAATATATTTCTTCTTCTACTTCATCTTCTTCTTTATCTTGTTTTTAATGCTGAGATCTGATTGGCGAATGTCCCAAAGCATCAACACATCAGTAGGGCAGATCCATCCATTAGGCTGTTAATTCTGATGGTAGACGGGGTTCAGCCGCTACACAGCAACACCACTATGGCTGTAGGGCGGTTGTGTTGTGAGCTGTAATTCGCTCTTCTCTAACTCCACCGATGAAGATCTGATTGGCTGCGAGTTTTTAGATTGTATCCGTGGCAACAGGACCATGTGGCTAAGTGCACGGTTGAGTAAACTAAGTGGTTATTATGAATGAGGTTCAGATGTAAGTCACAATGTAAGGTCACTGGGCTTTTTAACACTGAACGCGGCAACTTAACAACATAATAAAGGAGTCTGACGATGGCCATTTGAAAACTAATGCCTGGTTTGAGGTGTTTTCCCCATGAGCCGTGCCTACTGTGCGCATTCATTCTGCTAGACACAAGTTTCAGACAGCTGAAGAAATAACACATCATTTTGCTCTCAAGGGCGATGGCTGAAATCCCCAAGTGTGGAGGCACAGGTAGATTTTTTTGGCGGCTCAAGGGTGACAAGATACTGATTTCCTGTGTGCGCAGCAGGAGGAGGAAAATTAATGCAATGTTTCCTCCCAGGGGGCTGTGCGGCGCGAGGCGGACACACCTTCAGGCTGTGTATTTACCCAAGATCCCTATCGCTGCTAGGGAAAACTGCCCTGACCACGCCAGGACACGTCCACTACTCTCACCACAATAAATAAACAACACTTACACTCCGGGACATGTTTCAGCTTCTGCTGTTTTTCAGGAGAATTTTCCTTCTGTATTATTTTTCCAGTTCCTCTTTTACTGATATATTTTGTTTCATGGGCGTCACCGTGGCGTAGTGGGTAGTACAATTGCCTCACTGCAAGAAGGTCGCTGGTTCGAGCCCCGGCTGGGTCAGTTGGCATTTCTGTGTGGAGTTTCCATAGACATGCGGTATAGGTAGGGATGGGTATCGTTAAGGTTAACGCTATTACTACTTTTATCGATACCACCTATCGGTTCGGTACTTTAACCGTTCTCTTATCGGTACTTTTTATAGTGTTTTTTTTTTTTTTTTTAAATCAGCATGTCTGCCTTTTCTGGCAGAAGTCAGGGTCTTTCTTGGTTTATTGTGCTCCCTGCAGTTGAAAATACCCTCTTTGAGTTGCAAAATACAGTTAAATAATCAGATAATGTTTAAGATTTTTCATTAACACATTCACATAAATGAGTTGACAGTGTTTTGGGAGTTAACAATGTAAAAATAAGCTGTTTTTTTATCATTTTTTAATAAGCATAGTTTATTATTAGGCTATTCATAGGCTATATTTGTAAATACAGCTGATGTAAAAGCATTTTTAATGTTTAAGATTTATTTATTTTCAATGCAACCGAATGTGTGTTTGTTAAACTAATATACTAATTTAGAGAGACTAATGAATGATGTACCATTAGTTAGGCAGTCAAAAACTTTTCATTTGTCTTTCTGCAGTTAATGCACTTTTGAAAGATGCTTAGTGAAATGTGTTGCGTTTGTTGCAACGGGCATTGACTGTGTCCACAGCCGAGAACTGTGAAGGCTTTTATACTTTACGCACTCGCCGGAAACACAAGCATTTCTCATGTGAGATTGCCAACTGTGCAGCTGAATATCAAATATCTCAAATTAGAAAAGGTTGGTCAATTTTATTATGCAACTGTTTGTAATGTTTTTTCACCAATAATTATCCAGTACCGATAGCAGAACCGTTAACGTCAGAGCTTATCGATACTTTAGTCTTTTATAATGTAGCACCGATACCGATAAAGTACCGAGTTTCGGTACCCATCCCTAGGTATAGTTGAATTGGGTAAGCTAAATTGGCCTTAGTGTATGTGTGTGAATTCAAGAGTATATTGGTGTTTCCGAGTGTTGGGTTGCGGCTGGAAGGGCATCTGCTGCGTAGAACATATGCTGGATAAGTTGGCGGTTCATTCCGCTGTGGTGACCCCTGATTAATAAAGAAACTAAGCTGAAAAGAAATGGAATGAATGAATTTTGTTTCATATGTTATTGTATACAGTATCACAATATTGTGAAACCGTGATATTTTTATCCAAGACTATTATACCGTCAGAACCTTTTACCAGCCCATGCCTATTACTCACTGCATTACCATTTTTAAAGATTCTCATATTAGGTGTTAACTTGGAAGCGATAAAGGTGCCATTTTCAAAAACGTGAAACCAGTCAACAGTCAAAACACATACATATTTCCTTTGACTTAAAATGTTATTGGGCAACTGTACCAAGTGCAAATTCTAATGGTTAGATCACATCATGAGTGAGTTTATGAGAAAATTGTGAAATGATAGATGATATGATTTGATGACCTAGCAAATTCTGAAGCAATCGCACAAAATCGCCCTAAAAGAGGACAGAGGAAGACAGTTTCAAAGTCACTCTATTGCTCTCTCTAATAAGAGCTTCAAAAATTCACACTTAGCTAATGCTTGAAAAAAAGTAAAAGGGTACTTGGCATGCTGTTCCGGGAGAGAGCCCTGAGCTCTGGGGATTCACAAGCCCGTGGCTCTCTCCGTTTAGACAGGAGGGAGAGAGGGGAGTCTGAGCTCAGGTAGGTCTCGAGAACTCCGCTGCATTTGGATTTAGGAAGGCGTCGCGGTGAAAGGAGGGTTTTGTCGAAAAAAAAACAAGGATAAGAAGGGTAGAGAAGGCGGACTATTTATATGCATTTGGATACGTCTGATTGGTTGGTTAGTGATTGATGATGCAAGACCAGTCGTGGTCAATCATAGCATGTGATCAACTTGAAATTGGTTTATAAATCTTTACTTAATAATACAAGCCATGACTGTTTGTGACACATCTTGTATGATTTCTTTTTCAGCACCTGGAAACCAGGGAATCTGTTTATCCCATGTGTGTGAATTATAAAGCCAAGTCCACTGAAACCAATCATCTGTGATGACCCTGTCATGCAATAACCAATCAGACATCTATCAACCGTTCGACACACACAACTCGCAAATTCAAGCTGACAGCTACCAAACATTTTTGACATGTTTCATAAGTTCCACTCACATGGTACGAGCCACAATCATATAAGCAATAACAAGTTCCAAAGCGATCCATCTAGCTCCATGCAACATCTTCCGATTGGAAAAAAAATTAGTAAAAGTTTGTACATCAGCAAACATCACATATGTTACACCTGGCTTTAGAGAACACTTTCAGATACCTTTTCTGTTACTGATGTTAACTATTTATCTGACACCAAAAAACATTTTGTGAGATGTTAACAGTCATATATGTGTCCCACGCTGCTAAA
The DNA here is from genome assembly GCA_903798195.1 of Danio kyathit. NCBI lineage: Eukaryota > Metazoa > Chordata > Actinopteri > Cypriniformes > Danionidae > Danio > Danio kyathit. The sequence continues at coordinate 19,853,874 of LR812527.1, forward strand.
AAACACTATTAAGACATATATTTCACTAAAAAGTTGTGACGTTGTGTTGGCAACCGTAATTAAAACAAGGAGGAAGAAGAATTGTTTGGAGACATGGGTCGTCAATGTTGCTTTTATAAATGTGCCGCAACAAAGGTTTTGTTTTCATTTCCCAGTAATGAGAGCACTGATCGCTAACACGCGTCAAAAATATGTTTGTAAGGAACATTTTTTTTTACTCGAGAGCTTTTCGAATCTGGAAATGGTGAAATCCGGATTTGCCATTTGTCTGATTGGATCGAACCAAGTCTTGCCCATGAATTAATGAACAGATGTACTAAAAACTCAATGACGTCACTTTGTATATACAGCCAATCTTCATGATGGAATTTACACGATCTCATGGCCGTGATGTAGCTTCAAAATTTATTTTTAAACCGGAAGAATGAACTTGCTCAGAATGATGAATGATGAATTTTCAGTTGGTTAGTAACTAATTTTCTTTTATTTTTAGTTAAATATATGTGTCCTAATAATGTTTTTAGCAATGTGGGATATATACATTTGACTGTCAATATCTCAAAAAATGTGTTTTGGTGTTTCGTGGCCCTTTAACTAGAAGTCAAACTTAAACTAAGGCTAAACTAAATTAAAAAACTAAACTAAACTTCGACAAAAACCCTCCAACAGCAGATTTTCCAGATGAAGGGCAAAGAGATGAACCTCTCAGCCACAGCAAGAGACTCTGGTTGTTTCAAATTTATGATTTCTACAATATTTTATCATTGCAATGGGCTGATCACTCTAAAATATCCATAAAACTGATGATGAGTAGACAAGAAAATGCTGAGAATCTCAATGGACAACGTGTTCAACATTGCTGCAGGATTCACTGTACCTTCTTAGCACAGAACAGGGTAAGAATCTGTCTCTGTCATATAGTGTTCGGAAGTTAAAGAGAAATTAGACTGAACAAATAATAATAGTGTGTAACAGGACCTTAGTCTATTTCAAACTCTTGTCTCCTCATGCATAATAATCGTCATATGACACCATCTCATAGAGTACACACACAATCTTACTTCTTCAAATTCATCAAAACTCAGTCCAATAAAATCTCTTTGTCTTCGAATGCGCACGCATCCACACTCTCCCACACATTTTCACATGCTTCATCTGAGTATAATGAGATCTTGTTAATGCCATGGCAACTGCGAGCTTCCACACACCGACGGATCTCATCATTATTGCTTGTTTATGATTAAAAAAAAAAACCTGCGACCTGCCGTTGTTTCGGCGTTCATCACTGTCTCTGTTTGTACCTCTGCGCCGCGTTAGCCAGGTTGCTATGGAGCTCTCACACTATCAGATCACACTCGGCGCATTGTGTCATCACTTCCTCCGTAAAGCAGGAGGTGTGGGGCCTCAGTTCACGATAGAGTGTTCACTGATGTCTCCCAGCGTAGGGTGTTCACACTAATGACTGAGTTTAGCTAGTCCTTTGTCTTGGTGGATCTCATTAGGAAGGTGCATTCATGTTGCGGTCTGTCAGAAGCAACTGTCACTCCTGCCCAAACCCAGCTGCACACTGCCAGGGGTGTAAGAAGTGTACAGAAAGGATACTCAAGTGAAAGTACAAATACTGAGCGAACATTCTACTCACTTAAAAGTACAAGTATCTGGTTGAAAATATACTCTAATGCATAGATGACTGAAAAATTGACATTATTTTTTGTTATTTATTCATTATTTACTCTGTCTCATGTGGTTTTAAACTTTTATGAGTTTCTTTCTGTTGAACACAAAAGAAGATACTTTGAAGAAGGTTGGTTGCTGGCACTCATTGACTTCCATAGAAGGAAAAAAAATACTAGGGGTGTCAAAAGAAATTGTTTCTTTGGTGCACCGCAATGCAGACGGGGACAATTTGATATCGGTTCAGTAATAATCATAACTGGTTTTTACGTACTGACGTCATTTATCTCCTATGGGCGAATGTCGTAGTGGAATACTACGGCGAAGGAAGTGAGGGTGAGTAAATAATTGTAATTTTTGGGTGAACTAAACCTTTAAGTAAATAAAAGTTAAATTGTACTTGCATAAGCAGTCTCACAAAAATAAAAACAAACGAATAATACTGAACTGTTCTATAATAAAAAAGTAAAAAAAAAAAAGTCTGAAATTAATTTGTCACACAGATAAACATTTATCTGGTTAAAAACTAAAATCATATAGCCCTTGAATTCATACATTCATTCATTTTCTTTTCGGCTTAGTCGAAAAATGAACCGCCAACTTAACATATACTGGATAAGTTGGCGGTTCATTCCACTGTGGCGACCCCAGATTAATAAAGTGACTAAGCTGAAAAGAAAATTAATGAATGAATAGCCCTTGAATTGATATTCTTTATTCTATTGTCAGTATATAATCAACCCAGGCTCATTGTGGATACGTACCCAAGTCTACATTTCTGGTACAGCAAAATACGTAACAGGCGGTTTGTCTGCTTGCAGTTTCTGTTTTTGAAGATCCACCAGAGGCTGCTGTGTAGCCTTTTGATGATCTTAAATTTATCTTGCGTGTCTATTTCTTGCGTAAATCCACCAGAGGGCGCAATATACACCTCAGCTGACCAGACCAGGTTGCTGTCAACTGACTGACCCACCTTCCCTAAACCCAACCGATGAGTGTTTTCAAAAGCAATCTACAAAAAGAAAAGCAGTCGTGGCCACATGATTTCACCACGTTTTCAGCCTGCTGTACTATTTTTTTTATCTGGTTTCTGCAAATGTTCTTCGACAGACTTGAACCCAGTCATCGCGGTCAACTCTGCTCCACGTCCCAAGTTTGCTGACGTATGTGGCGAGCTACTGGGCAAACTGATAACACCGGCAAAGCCATCTATATGGAGGTAACCGGTCATTGGTAGCATGAAAAGAAACAAAAGCCAGTGGCGGCATCATACGTACAGTTTATTTTAAAAGACAAAATGCAACCAGACGTACCTCTCACTACATAATTTGCGCTCTTCAGAAATGTAGACAGGGGTACATATCCAGAATAAGCATGTGTTGCATATAATAGTCAATATATAATGAGAATACCATTTATCCACTGCTAGTATGATCGCTAAGCATGATCTACAATTTATATCAAATGGAATGTTCCTTTTCCTAACATTTCATAAAAACATCAATTATTAAAAGCAATCAATTATTAATAGTATTTTTTGGCGGTAAAATATTAGCTATAAATCAAATTGTCATGACAGGATATCCTTCACACTCAATCTCATGCATTCTGCCAATATACTTAACAGACAACTAATGGATATGCACAGCTACGGAAAAAATTAAGAGACCACTTGAAAACGCTCAGTTTCTCTGATTTATGATGCATAGTTATGTAAAACTTAAACTATACATACACAGTTAAACCCAACAGTCAACTTTATCAAATGAAATGAGTGTAGTTAACTCAAAATTGACTGAAAGTTAATTCTACTCATTCGAAAAGAGTTTTTGAACTTTTTTTGAAGGTAATGGGTTAATTAAATACCTCGTTACTTCTACTTAAATGGAGTATGATCACAGTACTCATATAGATTAGTTTAACTCAAATAGTTTGTAGCAATCGCTTTCCTCAAATGGTTTGAGTTGACTTAACTTATTGGGTTTTACAGCACTCAGTTGGTTTGAGTTCTCTTCATTTATTGGGGTTTACTGTGCTCAAATTGCTTTGTTTACTCCAATTGATTAAGTTCACAGTACTCATTAGGATTAGTTTTTGAACTTAAATGGTTTGTTGCAATCGGTTTCCTCAAATGGTTTGAGTTACCTTAACTTTTTGGGTTTTACAGTGTACAGTTAAAAAATGTATTTTTTTCTTGCTTGTTCAAACTATTCATTTAAACTAAGCTAAAATACAATTATTGAGATTAAACAACATAATTTTTTTATGTTCAATCCACTTAAATTTGTTAGTTAACCTAATCAATTTGTGTTGTGACAACATGAATGATTTGTGTGGAACCCTTCATGTTTTACAGTGTAGTTAAAATTAAACTTTATAGATTTAAACTACAGTTTATTCTTCAGAAATCTGCTCATGTAAAAGCACAAGTAGTCAGCTTGAAATGTAAACTACAAATCCCCCAAAATAATGCTTAAGTACAGTAATAAAGTAGAATTACTCAAGTATTTTACACCCCTGCACACTGCTAACTGATCATTTCCGACCAATGTGTTTCTCCAGCTTCATGACAGCTGCTCTGCATGGCTATCCCAGGACACTACAGAGGGGAGCTAAGAGGAAAGGCTATCACACATGTTGTGTTAGTAACCCCAGCTGCCCTGCCCCCTCCAAACACCGGCCTCGAGGGAGGGTAGATCAGGAGTCAATTAAAGAGGCATTCCCGGAATGCTTTCAGAAGGGTGAAAAAGGAACTAGTGATGTCTCCATGCTGTTTATTTTGCCCGCCAGCAGCCGCCTTGATCTGAATTTGTGCTGTTGCATGTCGACCAGGCTCCGTGGAGGAGACAGAAATCGCACATCGTGTTTGCAGGCACTAGAGGTCAGATGGTCACACAGAGGGCTTTCACACATACTGTATAGTGACAAAATGCAAAATGGCGGGGTGGTTTTTTTTTGGAAGCAATAACTTATTGCTTATTAAAATAGAATAAATGAATACTGACAATAGAATAAAATGTTACTTTTTTGGCCAGATGCACAACAACATCCAATAATGAAAAAGCATACTTGAATTTTAAACTTGAATACTGGCTTTCATTTAATTAATGATTGTGAATTTTAAATGGCTACAACAAATAAAAAATAAAAAAATAATAAAATAAGATAAAATAAAATAATATATAAAATAATAAAATAAAATAAAATCCACAAATAAAAAAATAAAATACATAAAATAAATACAATAAAAAAAAAAAAATAAATAAAAATAAATACAATAAAAAAATAAATAAAATAAATAAATAAACAAATTATAATAATAACAAAAAAATAAAATACAATAAAAATAAATCTGTAAATAATAATAATAACAAATATATTAATAAATACAATAAAAATAAGTAAACAATAAATTAATTAATTATTTGATTAAATAAAAAATAATACATAAATTAAAAATAATTAATTAATTAAATAAAATACAATAAAATATATTAAAACACCATAAATAAAAATAAATAAATAAATAAATAAATACATAAATAAATAAACAAATAAAATACATAAATTAATTACAATAAAAATAAAAACAAATAAAAATAAATAAAAAACAATAAAAAATACATAAATAAAAAAAAATAATAAAAAATAAATAAAAAAGGAAAATACAATAAAAATAAATTCATAAATAATAAAAAATAAATAAATAAATAAATATATATATATAAATAAATAAAAATACACTGCAAATACAATAAATAAAAATAAATAAAATAAAAAACAATAAATTAATAAATAAATTAAACTATAATAAAATAAAATCTGGGAAATTAAAAGTTAATTTCTGTCTAGTTAATTTATTAAATATGATAAATTAAACATCAGTCTTAGATTTTTCATCCAACCTCTCTACAGCTGAACTACCTTTACATTAAAACTCAACCAAAGGATTCCTTTTATACTTGATTTAAGTTATAAAGTCCAATTCATTTTCATTTATGCTTTGACATTCACATTCATATTGTAATCCAGTACCCTGTTTCCAACCTCAGTTCAAATTTTAATTTGAAAGCAATTCGGACTTCCATTATTAGTGGTGCAAATCCCAGCTAAAGACAAACAGTGAACAAATCACACCAGAAGAAAAGAGATTATAGTGACCTACTGTATTTGAACCAATAACAGTCTTTCCCTCCAAGCCATAAACCCCATTTGGAACTTGTCATAAATGGCAACCCCTGTCTTCCAGCTCCTGTACTCTCCAATGAGAGCCTTTCCCTCCAGTTTCCAAAAGCAAATCTACACCTTTCCAGCAAGTAATAAAAGCGGTGGTCTGTCAATGACACCACACTGACCAATAGGGACTTTTCCCTCCGATTGACAAAAGCCAATCAACACTTCTCAGGCAGGTGGGATTTGGCACATCGCAGTCTATGATCCAAGGACTGGTGGGTAAATAAAGGAAAAGGTGAAGTACGTGTTTCCTGTGCGAAGAGGTGAATTTGTGATCTTTGTTAAGAGAAATTTGGCTTTGCTAACAGGCTTGCTGGACCCACATGAACTCTCCCCACGCTGTAAACTCTGTGTTAGTACAAGAGCAAGAACACAAGACTCTTGCTTAAAGCACACAGGAGAGATGTGTAAACAGCAGGCGAAGCTTTGGCACCACATTGTTAATGATGCAGTACATCATGCTGAGTAGCGCGTGCTTACCTGTCTTATAGATTTCATAGCGCAGCGAAAACCCTGCCCCCTGGTGGGCGTAGTCGGAGACGAACTTGATGTGCAAAACTGGGCCTGAGGATATGATCGCAGGGGGCGCGATGTTACTGCAGTGTCTTCCCAAAAGATCGCCACCATCCGAGTTCCCATCCCGGATCTCGATGAAGTCATACCTATGGAACCGAACAAACAAGGGATGTTTATTAGGGGTGTCGAAATTAATCTTTTCAACAGTGCATTGGGAATAACGATTTGTTATTGGCTTAATAACAGACCATAATCGGTTATGATGCACTGGTGGTTTTCTGATGTCATTTGTCAGAGAGAGAGGTGAGTAGTATACTACGGCGATACGGCGGCAATTAAATATGACTAACTCTGGACATATTTCTTTAACTTGACACTGAAGGTGCAGTGAAACCAATCCAAGTTCCTCTATGTCACAGCTAAGGGCACACAGAAAAAAAAAAACACCATCTCTTCCCCTCACTAAGCAGCAGAACAATACTGAACATGCTGTTATCATAACAAAATTGTATACATGAAGAAAATTTATTGAACAGAATAGATTATATATGATAAATATGATAATTGTAATCGAACCAAAATATGAGTCAAGTGTAGGATCACATCATAATGTTTATAAAAGAGATCCATCCAAATATCTATTTATCCATCCATCCATCCATCTATCTATCTATCTATTCATATATCCATCCATCCATCCATCTATCTATTTATCCATCCATCCATCTATTTATCCATCCATCCATCTATTTATCCATTCATTCATCTATCTATTCATCTATCTATTCATCTATCTATCTATCTATCTATTCATCTATCTATTCATCTATCTATCTATCTATCTATCTATCTATCTATCTATCTATCTATCTATCCATCTATCTATCCATCCATCCATCTATTTATCCATTCATCCATCTATCTATCTATCCATCCATCCATCCATCCATCCATCTATCTATCTATCCATCCATCCATCCATCTATCTATTTATCCATTCATCTATCTATCCATTCATCTATCTATCTATCTATCTATCTATCTATCTATCTATCTATCTATCTATCTATCTATCTATCTATCCATCCATCCATCCATCCATCCATCCACATAATCATCCATCCATCCATCCATCCACATAATCATCCATCCATCCATTCATCCATCCATCCATCCATTCATATATCCATCCACATAACCATCCATCCATCAATGTATAAAAATATATTTTTTAAAAAGATTACATTTCCCTTTCTGCAGTCTTTTTATGCATTAGTTTAAGTTTTGGCAAAGACAATCTAAATACAGAAATAGAGGAAATAAGAGGAAATTGACATGAACAATATTATTTAATGTTGGTTAATCTAATATATAATACGAATAAACAAACAATTCTAGAGAAAATATTTAGTGCATGCTCAGTTTGAAGGCAGCTCGTCCATTAAAAGTACCTCGCAAACAGGCATTAAAAGGTCTTTGCATTACTGTAAACACAGCAGATGGAGCAGACACACAACACAGTGTGTGTTAAAGGTCCGTCTGTTCTTCCACCTCTACATAATGAGTTTGGTCTTTTCTTGTTCTGTTTTTTTCCTCTCCTGTTAACTTCCGAGAAGTGAAAAGCCTTGCCAGAGAAAATTGCAATGGGATTGTGGTTAAAAGGTGTTTGATCTCAATTAACTATGAAACCATGTCAATTATACACAGCTAACAGGTTCTGCCTGTTTACTAAATAGATATTTTCTCTGAAATGCTTTTAAAAATTGACCTGATGGCAGGTACTGCAAATAATAATAATGAAAAAAGAAATAGAAAAGACAGGTGTACTGTATTATCTGCTCTCTTTTGAAAATGTGAATCTAAGAGTTTCTTTTTAAAAGTAATTGTGGGTCCAGCTGGCAGGCAGCGAGGGTAAAAACACTGCTACTTAGCACAGTGCTGTCGCGTTAATAAGGCTGAGGTTTATGTTTCTGTGCTAGCGGAGGAGTGTGACTCCACACAGCATGTTGTGCCTCATTTAACCACCAATTCAGCAAGCCTGTGGACCCTCCGAACATCTGTACCCTTCAGCGCTAGAGAGTCATTGTCTAAAACACTGCTCCAACTCTAGAGACGAGCGCACAGACAGAAAAATCAATGAGCCCTGAGTTGGAGAAACTATGATTCCTGTCCTCTGACATATTTATTCAGTGTGCCGTGTGTTCCCAGAGGACAAATACATTGCTCTGTCATAGTTTGGGAGACTTAATGGTGTTCTCAGTTATAATTCACTGACATGTTGACTGAAGTCTCACAGGTTTCTCATGAAATTCAATGAAAAATATAAAAAGACAATTAGGCAGTGTAATCTGGTCAAAAATGATGTGGACCCTTCTTGTAATTGTTTAGCAATAGATTAATAATAAAAGTATGGGGTTTATATACAGTATGTGACCCAGGATCACAAACCAGTCACAACTAAATGAAAATCTGGAATCTAAGAGTTCAAACAAATCAAAATAATGGAAAATCACCTTTAAAGTTGTTTAAATTAAGATTTGAGCAATGCATTTTATTAATCAAAAGTTGAGTTTTGAGAATACATACTATTCTAATGATTTTTGGCATACATTAAATTTTTTTATTTATTTATTTATTTTTTTTGGTTACTTGGGTTTTTATTTCCCTAAACGATTTGAATCAAATCTCTTAGTGTTGACCAAATCTGCATTTATTTGATATATTGAATATTGTGAAACATTTACTATAAATATAAGGGTTGAAAATCTGCAAAAACACTGACCATTTTTGAGGAAAACTGATACATTTATTGCTAGGATCCTTCAATGACTATATTATTAAAATATACTTTAAACAGTCGTCTTGATCAATTCATTGCATCTCTAGAGTAAAAATATAGATTTCTTTAAAAGTAAAGTCTCATTGAAATCCATAAATAAAAATAAATAAATAAATGAATAAATAAATAAATATACTAAATACAACAAAAATACACTAATAAAAATAAATAATTACAATACAAATAAATACATAAAAATAAATATATAAATACAATAAAATAAATAAATAAAATAATATATAAAAAAAATTACAATAAAAATAAATCCATGAATAAAAATAAATACAAATAAATAAATAAATACATTAAATACAATAAAAATAAATACATTAATAAAAAATAAAGAAATAAAATAATTACAATAAAATAAATTCATAAATAAAAAATACAATACAATAAAAATAAATAACAAAAAAATTTAATAAAATAACAAAAAAAAACAAATAAAAATAAATAAATAAATAAAATAAATAAATAATAAAACTACATAAAATACAATAAAAATAGAGTAAATAAATAAATAAAATAAATACAATAAAAATTAAATAAAAATAATTTAATTAAAATAAAATTTAAATATTATTAATATATACTTTATATATTTTATATAACAATCATCTTGATCAATTCATTGCATCCCTACTGAGTAAAAGTATGGATTTCTTTAAAAGTCTCATTGACTTCATAATTTCTAAACATGTAGTATAGCAGGGATGGACAATTATCGGAATATAATAATTCCGAATTTAATTTAAACAGGCCAAAATTCTCAGGACAATGACAGGAATTTGATTTAGAATAAAGATGAAATTTAATTAACTGAATTCTGGTCAATTCAATGCTATTCCATTCCAGTTCATTATCTGCACAGACCTAATAAAGTGATAAACACATTTTATATATGCATTGTTTCCAAAGCCTAAACATTCAAACTTGAAGACCTCTTTAAAACTTTCCACCTTTCAGTCTGCCTTGAGCATATAGCAACTTAATTCCATCAACTCTGTCTGTGTGTCTTCCATTTAACTGGATTTTGGTTTCACACAATCTGTAAAGAGTAAAGAATGATATCTCATGGTGAGCAAAAAGCAGCAAACACTCTCCAATCAAACATTTGTACAGCCCTCCTCCAGTGGCTCTGATAACACGTCCCACCTCAGCTCTCACACTTCTGGCTCTTTCCTCAAAAATGACAAGACCCTCTGTGATAAAGCATGAAAACATGACAGTGAGAGAAGATGAAAGTGGAGAGGAAGCATCTGACAGACGCCAGCAGCTGTCTTTAACCAGCCTTAAACACACAAAAACACTCAAAACAAACTTCTGCTCGCCTAAAGCTCAACCGCACACTGTTCTGAAGTCAATTTTTAGGAGCTTTTCAATTCAAATCAGTAACGTTTTAAAAGTTACTCATTTTTTTCTCAGATTCGTCACAGTTACCAATTAACTACACACAAAACTGTCCTACAAAAACAGCTTTCACCTAATACTGAGGACACATGCTGTGTGGGACCATAACAGTCACATGGCTGGCAAACATCAACACAAACACTCGCTTGTATTTGCAGCGGATGTGAGGCTAATTTGATTTTCATGGATCTTATTAATGAATGTTGTTACTATGGTGAATCTATTTGGGGTGAGCATGCCAGCATTGAGGACCGACCCAAAAAATGTGTTCATACTACATATACGCCACATTTTTCTGTGGCAAAGTTATTGGGTAAAATTAGGGTAAACACCATATTTAGCATCCTGAGCTCTTTGAATCATGTGTTTGACTTGACCGCAGCAGATTAAGCAAGTATCGGCAGATTTACCCCTCCTCCTCCATCAGAGCCGCATGTTAATTGTCTTTCACACGTTGCATCTATGAAGCAGGACTCTCTTTCACACCTGACAAAGCTATCAAGCACCACACGTCCCCTGCAGATCCAGGCATCTGATAGGGTGAACGCACACATTTTTTTTTTTTTTTTTTTGCTGACAGTGTTAAAAGATTTAGTAATTGACTGCAATAAAGTTTTAGCAAAGCTGAGGGTAACTTTTGCTTGATTCTTGTTTTTTTTTTTTCAGGATCTGGAATGGATCAACTGATCTAAATATAAGTTATGCAATATTATTGAGTACTGAAAAGAACAACATTTCTTGCAACACAATATTCCCTATAGAAATGCTTTTTTAAATTAGTTATACATTTAAATTATTTAATGATCTTACTCAAACAGATACAAACTTAAAAAAAAATTATGTCAAGATGCAAATATTTAGTAGAGGTGTGAACCTACACTGGTCTCACGGTTCGGTGACGATTATCATGCCATCAATTCAGTTCAATTTTATATATATTGGTGCATCAGGGTGCATTGACGATGCTTTCCATACACAGCTTTACATTTTCTTCACAGCACAGCAATTCTTGTATTAAAATGTATAAATATATTTATATTTATATACTATTTGTAATACAATTTTGTCCTATAATACAAACAGTCAGATATATAAACTGTACCTTTAAACAACACAAGCATTTATAGCAAGTAAACAAATATAAACATCCCACTTGCTTTCTGAGCCTTGTCTAGCAAGTTCGTTCTTACACCCCTATAATTGGTCGCGCTTAACAGAAAGGGCTGTGATTGGCTCTTATGGGCCGGCGCTCTTCACAGATGAGTGACACTGATAAACGGCAGCGGCGATCACAGCTGATCCATGATAAAGAGAGAGAGAGAGGGAAATGGAGTTTACTTTTATTCTCTTAATCGTAGTGAAATAGGGGCAGTGAAACACTGTCTAGCAAACACGCACGCAGTGAAATTGTGCAGATTTTCTGCGTTTTTAAGTAGTTGGAACGTTGTAAATACTCACACTCGCCTCCCTCGCCATAGTAAGCTACGGCGACATAGCGCATATGAGATAAATGACGTCAGTACGTAATAACTGGTTATGATTATTACTGAACCGATACCAAATTGTCCACGTCTGCATCGCAGTGCACCGAAGAAACAATCAATTTTGACACCCCTAATATTTAGACTTAAAAACATTACACTGAAAAACTCAAAAGTCAACTTCATTAAATGAAACATGTAGTTAGCTCAAAATTGACTGAAAGTTAATTCTACTCATTTGAAAAGAGATTTGACTTCAGTGTTGAAGGTAATGAGTTAATTAAATACCTCATTACTTCTACTTAAATGGAGTAAGTTCACAGTACTCATATAGATTAGTTTTTGAACTCAAATGGTTTGCTGCAATCGGTTTCCTCAAACGGTTTGAGTTGCCTTAACTTATTGGGTTTTACAGTACTCAATTGGTTTGAGTTCTCTTCATTTATTGGGTTTTACTGTGCTTAAATTGCTTCATTTACTCAAATGAATTACATTCACAGTACTCATTAGGATTAGTTTTTGAACTTAAATGGTTTGTTGCAATCGGTTTCCTCAAACGGTTTGAGTTACCTTACTTTTTGGGCTTTACACTGTACAAATGACTGGAAACTTTGCCAGATATTCTGATTCTTATTGGCTGTTGTCATTTTACTCTCGTCTATACTTATACTAGATTTTAGACACTTTAGGTTATTTATATATACATTGGAAATAAATAAAAATAAATAAAAAAAAAAAGGATAAATCTGTGAAGTTTGAAAGTTGCCAACCAATTGGCACATGCTATTGAACCATGTAAACGTAAAAAAGGCAATGTGCTTGCCTGTGAGCACACAAACTGTATGTATAAATTGATCTCTGCATCACTTGCTGTACTTACAGTAGGTGAATGGATTCAGATGCACCCCAGGCGCAAGTAAGTCTCGCTCATTTGACTGAAAGTAAATAATCACAGGCTTTGCCTAAAAACCTCAATCTTACCCAGTGGAAGAATTAAAAACCTGAAAGTGCCTCTAAAATATTAAGTGCTTGTTTGAGAGCATTCCCAGACTGTGCTCAGATCAGCCATTTGTTTAGTCGTAAAACCAAAAAAGACTATGAAGAGAGAAACCGAGGTTGGCACTGCAATCTGAAATGTGAGAATTCTTGGACAATGTCTACAAAATCTAATAAAGAATTCAAATTGTGTGTTAAAATGGAATACTGTGCACTTTGAAAAAAGGGTACTAAATAGCACTAAAAGTGGCTCATTGGCTCGTGATCATAGGGGAACTGCTTTAAGTGCTATACAACACCTCTTTCAGTTTTTGGGTTTGTTACTGCACTCTCACATGTTTTGCAATGAATGTAAATTTACTAGTGACAATAGCTCTTCTGAACTACCTTACTGCTATTCTAAGGTCAAAACATAGTGTGGGCATCAATATAGCAATGTTTGTATTTGCAATAGTCACATCGCTGGATTAGATAATTTAGTAAAGATAAAAGATTATACAGTAGGATTAAATATTGAATACTGTTATTTATTTATTTTTTATTTATTTACACAGGGACAATGTACAACATGACATGCCATACGGCTATAAAGCTAATTTACATCTGTAGTCCCTGGGGAGGAAGTTGTAACAAGTTTAAATATTAAAAAAAAAATAGTGCAATATACACTTACAGTACAATACATCATAGTCAATAAAATGGAATCAAACCAGTCGTTGCACATTTGATTTTACGCCAAACTTTAACAGTTATCAAAAATATTAAAAGTGGTACTCTCTCTAATATGCACTGGTATTTTATTCCATCTTTCTGCTGCTCTGACTGAAAAAAACTGATTGTCCAAAAACAGTTCTCTTGAGTTAAACTGAGCAATCACCTCCAACCGATGACCTAATCGGTCTTATATTGTCCTTGCAGACAATCACACATTGTTTGAGAGGTGGTGGTGCAAGATCATTAAATATTTTTTTATATTAAATACACATAACCATAAAATAAGAAATTGTTGAATGTTAGTAATTTATGTTGTTTAAAACAGTTACAGTAATGATAGCTCCTTGGCTTTTAAGCAAACAATTTTACAGTTTGTTTATAAATAATATACAATGGTTTTAATGTTGTAATGTTCGTGTGGGACCAGCTTGTAGTGCAAAAAGATACTGTAAATGAGGAAAAATCATTGTATTCATAAAATGTTTAGCAGCAGCCATAGGTAACTGATGCCTGATGTTTCTATAAATCCTCAAACATGCTCTAGCACTTTTGGAAACATTCTTAATGTGCTTTTAAAAATCTAAATTAGAGTCAATGATTATACCTAAATATTTCAAATGATCAACTATATTTATTACTTTTTCATTAACTAAAATATCTGAGAAATGCTCCTCATTGCTCTTAAATAAAAAAAAATAAAAAATACATTACATTGAGGGCACGTCGTGAATGACATAATCAGTCTGAAAATTTCTTGAAATTAAATGAAATATTACATACATGAATACTGTTAGACTCCCCAGAAAACCATAAAGCACTATTTGTTTAATTATTTTTGCTTGTAACTTATTATAATTTATGGAGATCCACTGCATAGAAAATGACTTGATCATCCCAGTAGATCTAAATGAATGAAATCTTTCTAAATAGAGACAGATAAATTATGAAATTATATGCATATCGCAATATATATTGCAGTAAAACAAAATATCGCAATGTCACATTTGTCCAATATTGTGCAGCCCTAGTGTGGGGGCTTTGGGGGTAAAAAGGTTGAAAACCACATCATCTTCAGGAAATATGCTGTATTTGAATGCCATTTTAAATATAATTTTCTCCCAAATGAAATGGAATATGGGCTGTCTTTTTGGGTATCATTCCCTCATAGCAAACTAATGGTAAGAGGGGCATGGTTAAAAAAAAAAATACTATGGAAGCCATCACGCTGACGTCAACAGAGAAGAACAACAGAAAAAAAATGCTCAGACTTTGATTGAAGTTTACCAAAAAAAATTTTTTTTGCACAGATTAAGAATTCACCTTAAGAATAACAATATGAGCTAGCAAAGTAAACAATGTACATTTTTATTTCTTGTGTACTTGCAAAAACCACTAAAAACAAAACGAACAAGTCTAATTCATGCCATCATCAGCATATTAATCCTCACCTGCAAACTCTAGAAAGCCTATAATTGTCATAACAGATATGCCTGATGATGTGATATGTGTGGGAGACCTGCGTGACCCCCTTGAGTCCTGTCCGGCTTCACACCATCCATCGATTCTTCATTACAAGCGGAAAACGCGCATTGATCAGCAGGACCCCAAGGGAGCCTCACGGAGCCATGATATCATCCACTACCGTTGGCCTTGCTCGAGAGGAAATCTAGCTGTGAGGTTAGATGCGTTCATTTGTCAAATCTATCATGAAAAGAAAAAAAAAAAAAAAAAAAAAAAAACACACGGAGAGATGGAGCAGGAAACTGCTGTGTAAAATTGTTCCTTTCATAGACGCTCATGTCAGTCACGAGCAGCTAAGAGGCTAGTGCGTAGACTGTAGTATCACTACTGTCCCCTGTGAGGTTAGTGCAGGAACAAAGGCAGCTGGAGACGGTGGGGTGTCCCGGGGTCTGTGATCACAGCTCTGCATGTGGCCAGAGTTGAGGAGTCTAAAAATGCTCTCGGGCAATCGTCAGTTCAGATCGCCTTCATCAGAGAATACAATACAGAGACTTCACTGAGCATTGCCATGGAGGACTTGGCTCCCCTCAGTGAAGTAGAATCAGTGATAGTTGAGTATTGAGATTGGAGCACGTAATTAATAGTTAAAATTACTTTTCATTTTTCTAATAGCATTTTTGTTCATTTTACAATAGTTTTTGCTATTTTATAACTTAAGTTTTTTTAATGATTAGTTTGTTAAGTACATCAAGTTAAACTGAATGTACTAATTGAGAAGTATTTAGTTGCAAAAATGGTGATTCATTCCTGTGTCTCTATTTCAGAGGTCGCCACAGCAGAATGAACCGCCAACTATTCCGGCATAGGTTTTACGCAGCGGATGCCCTTCCAGCCATAACCCAGTACAATTCACCTATACCGCTGTCTTTGGACTATGGGAGAAACCAGAGCACCTGTAGGAACACGGGGAGAACATGCAAATCCACACAGAACTCCAACTGACCCTGCCGGGACTCAGACCAGCAACCTTCTTGCTGTGAGGCGACAGTGTTAGCCACTGAGCCAAGGTGCCGCCCTAAAATGGTGATTCTAAAAATCACCTTACTAGGGCTAGGCGATATGACAAAAGTCACATATCAGGATTTAAGGAATATATCCTGATAAGAATATATATCATGATATAGTACATTTGTAAATTCAATTAGTTAATATTGACCATATTGAAAGGACTATTTCTTTTAAACATTTCAAATGCTCAAATATGTACTCATTCCTATTTGAATATTTTTCTTAATTTAGGTTGTATTTCTGGGCAATGTTTGATTAAATATAAAACACTTAAAAAACAAAAAAAATATTTTTTACAGGCCCAACATAAAATATTGCTAAATAAAATGCTAAAATGTAAATGCTGTACTTTCAAACTTACAAATTTCTCAAAATGCTCTTATTCACGTATCTGCCTGCATCCAGATTGTGGTCATCCAAATAATGAAAGTGTATTACCATAAACATTGTATTTTGTTATTTGGTTTACCACAAAATAAACTAGAGCATAATATGAAACAATAGACTTTATTTCATATATATATATATATATATATATATATATATATATATATAAATATATATATATATATATATATATATATATATATATATATATATAATATATATATATAAATATAAATATATATATATATATATATATATATATATATATATATATATAATATAATATAATATAATATATATATATATATATATATATATATATATATATATATATATATATATATATATATATATATATATATATATATATATATATATATATATATATATATATATATATATATATATATATATATATATATCATATTGCACAGCTATAACCCTTACTGGTGCTTTACAGCACTGAAATGGATTATCGTGTAATTACAAGCCAAAATAGCCACTACCAAAAAACAAAAAAACAAAAACAAAAAAACACTTAACCAATTTTGTGCGTGTCTGTAATTGTCCTGAAATAATGTTAACTGCAATGAAAATGTAATAATAATAATAATAATGAAAACAAACATAACGCATTAAATAGATAGCAGATTGTAATTAGACATTATTTAAAACAAATAATGACACGAGCTTTAAAATGGGTTAAAATAAAATTATATGGTATTTTATATTCAATTAATTTCCTCATTTGACAATAGCTTGCAAAAATAGATATAAACAGGTCAATATAGACAGTTCCTATGACGTGCTCTCATTCCTCAAAATGTCAACAAAACAAATTAGGTTGCAAATATACAACCTAAAATACTTTTACAAAGAACATTTGGTAAGGTTATGAATCCTTATTCAATCTCCAAAGCAAAATATGGGGTTTGATGGTAAAAACAACAACAAAACATAACAAAAATAATAATAAATTGGAAAACGACTGCTATATTGGACCAGGTAAAAGAATCTCTGAAAACTCTATAACTTTAATTTGGCAATTTTCAAGGTATAATATATATAAAGTGCAAACTGTGGATTCCACAGTCTGGAAGCCTTAGGGATGTTATCGCTCTACTGAATTAATAAAATCCCTGGGATGGAGGAGAATAGAATATCCATTCCTTGTGTATTAATATGGTGATTAGATAATATCAAAAACTGGAATACTGTGCCAGAGGGAGGAAAAGAGAGAGTTAAGAGAGAGGAAGGGGAAAAACGATAAAGATGAAAGAGAGGGATAGAGAAAGAGAGGGAGAGAGAAGCATGACTTCAACCTGCTCAGCCCTGTTTCTATAGCCATGTCATTCAGTCGAGCAGCTTTGCTGATTGCATTACAGATATATCATGATAAATCAACCCATGCTTATTATATTTATTCCACAATAATCTATTTATAACTTTCAGAAGCGGGACACATATGATGCTGTGCCAAGGAGTCATGGAACAACCCGATGAATTTGAATGAAGCCTGAATATGACGAGGGAAATGGTGTATTTCATGTAAGCTCCGAGCTGTACTTGTAAACTTTGACAGATTTACTTTTTTACGTCGCATCTAGTCCCTGTCACCTACCTGATGTTTCAGAGAGCTCTGGGTTTCATCACAATCTCTGGCAAGAGGACAGTAAACAGTGTACATCTCATCTCTCTTATCTTTTTCTGCTTATCCTTTTCATGACCTACAGTATAATGGCGCTGTTCCAAACGCTTCTATAGTTGAGCTACAGACAAAGTCTGTTCCAAGAAGGAAGGCGGAGTAATTAGTGCTCCTGTGATTCTGACTTATGAGTGGGGGGGGGGGGGGGAGAACACCTATGAGGGGTAAAAAAAAAAGCAGTACCAATATAAGACTTCAAATGTCTTCTTTTAGCTTAAGTTACAGTTCAGATATTACAATTGATGTAAATAGAAGCAATAAAAATTGTATCAATCAGCCTACATTGTCACACCAAGTTTCATCCTGTAATTAAACAAGTGTAATTATGAGAAAGTAAATGACTCACTCATACAAACCAATAAAAACAATCATTTATTCATATAAAATATTTTGAATTAGCATGCAGAAATTAACACTGAACTACCAGACTACTAAAGTACTAGACAAGAGAAGCTTTGTACCTCACATTGTCTGGCTAAAATGGGGGAGCAAAGTTTATCACAGTAAAAACCAATTACGTTACAGCATGTCCAAACACATACAACGCTGGCAACTCAAGATAAAAGCTATACCTTTTCCATGTTAAAAGCTGTTTTTGTCATAACTATCCACAACAGCAATGCGCTAAGTTTCTATTTAAGAAATGGTTCCATTTCTGCGATTTCACAGCTGAACAACAGCATAAACTACAATGACAATGATCACCTCAGGTACTGGTTATGTGCTTTATTCAGTGAAAATGTTACCAGTGACAGTTTGAATACCACTTTACTTGACATTTTATAGTCATACTGACGGTTTACCTCAGATCGGAATTTAAATAAAAATGACTAGCAAACATCAGTGACTTATAGGGTTACCACTTTTAATACAAAAAAATAAGGGACGCATACTGCAGCGGGGGCCACATACCCAATAGCATGCCAGTGGTGGTAAATCGCAACTTAAAATATGTTTTCTGGAAAGTATGAACACTTGGACATTAAAATAAACTGTCTTTTATTGAATCTGTGTAAACAGATCCTATGCAGTCAGTCTTTCTCTTTTACATCTCTGCAGCACTGTTATAGCTGATGTTATGTTTAATAGTGTGGTACACCTGCGTTAACTCAGCTGCTGTAACCAGAGGAGAGGAGAAAATACTAATGAACCTAATTTTAAAGGGTGGTATTGATAACAGATTTTGGCTAAAATATGTCATTATTTGCAAGTAACGCCTATCCAAACATGGAAACAGCTACCAAACATTAGCTAGTAAAGTTTTCAAATAGCTATTTCTAATTTAAAAATATGGAAAGTTGCAATTTACTAGTTTATTTTTTTTACATGGGCATTATGTTGTTTATTAATGTAATAAATGTAACGTTTCATGTAATAAATTAATGCTTATCTATCTGACTTAATCTTAACAAGCAAATAATAATATTACATTGAACCGTGATCCACTTACAATGGGCCACAGAGAACGCTCTCTGACAAATCGTGCAGTTGGCTTAATAACAATTTCAGCCAGGTATTTGTTTACTACCACTCTCTGCGGTACTCTGCAGCCGCTTGCGTTCAGGACGCGAGGGGTTACCTGGTGAAGCATCTGCCAATAAGGTACTGACAGACTCTGCTTAAAAGATCCGCCCTCCTCACGGACAAAGACCAATCAAACTAACGATGACGTCAAGTATACCCAATCAAAAGTAGGCAATGAGACATATTCATGAAATGCGTGTGGGATGATTTGCATGAAAAAAAATGATTAAAAATACAGGACAAAACCGTCCCGTATGTATTTAAACGGGACGTGCAATTTCATTTCTCAAATACGGGGACGATTCCGTATTTTAAGGGACGGGTGGCAACCCTAGTGACTTAGCATGTATACTTTTAATATTAAGCAGGTTTAAATTTTATTTAATAAGATTATAGACATGTCCATTTCATTGGGAGTGCAGTTCACTATTCTGTGAACTTTCTTGAATGACTGGTATTAAATGTTTCTTTCATCTTGTGTCGTGTTGCGTTGTGGCCATTCAAGGTAGAAATACTATGTGTGTGTATACCTATTCATTGTCTTCTCCAGTATGTATTGCTGTCAACATTGCCAATTGTACATTGTCTTGTTTTTTTGGGAGTATGTTGTTGTATTTTGCACTGTCTGGAGCCAGCACCTAAGCTTTTCACTCATCATAGTACACGTGGTGCTGATGATGTGACAATAATAAGTGATTTTGAAATACTCAGAACTCTTCTGTATTTTGTAATTTTAATAAAATAACAATGCTATAATGAATATATTCACATCTATGAAAAGTCAGGGTACTATCGGGTTTTATTTGAACAAAGGTATTCAATTAAAACATTTAAAAATGGTTTTAAAATGACTGCCTCAGCAGTTTCCAGCATTAATATGTGTCAGAAACTCAAGACAAGTACAATATTTTTTTTAGATGTATATTCAGAATCTCAGTTTATCTAAAATCAGAAGCAGCTTAAGTATATTAGTGTGTGCGTGTGTGTGCACTATATATTGCCAAGCTGTTTACTGTATTGAATCATGTGAGTTCGAGTTTGTAAACTGTTGATCAGTAGTGAGTTTTAAATCTCTGCCTGGCTCTAACCCTTGCTGTATGTCAAAGTTTGGAAGAGGCCTGCTTCCAAAGTGGCATTTTGGCCTTCAGCAACAACCCATCTTCAGTCTCTGGAAATGGCAGTGTGGCTGAACTATCAACACTGTTTACTTCACTGTACACTGTTGACTTCACTGTACACTGTTGACTTGCGCGATGAGAGAGAGAGAGGTGAGTGCCAAACTAAGCAATGCTGAGAAAGGGCTGAGCTTGAGAGTAGAGTAATTTTAATCAGACACAATGTATGAAGGAAAAGAAAGAGGGAAATAATAGAGTGGCAAATGAAAGGATAGAGACAAACACCAATGGTTATCCATTGTATTTCATATGTACCAAGCTTTAATTAGTTTAAGCTAGTCCTTAGTCAACTAGCTTGACCATTTATCTAGGGAGAGTCCCATATTTCAGCTCTGTTAATGTTGTCCTGGCTTATGAAAAAAATATGTTTTGCCCCTATATTTCCTTTTTCGTAAAACAATCTTAATTGTTAAGCACTAGTTGTGGTGTTCAGTACTGTGAAAATAGCCCAAACAATGGTGGCTAATCATATAATAGGGTATTTTAAAGTAAATCATATTACTTTACCACTTAAGTGCATTACGTACAGATGTGGATAGAATAATCTCTTCTTGAATTTATAAAACATCGTCTTGTGTTCTCTAGAGCCGGCCCCTCCCCTATAAGCCAGGGGTGTCAAATGTCATTCCTGGAGGGCGGAGGCCCTGCAGAGTTTAGTTCAGCCCTGCTTCAACACACCTATCTGTAGGTATCAAAACAAGCCTAAAGCACTCAATTAGTTGATCAGGTGTGTTTAATTGGGGTTGGAACTAAAACTGTGCAGAGCTCCGGCCCTCCAGGAACTGGCTTTGACACATGTGCTATAAGCAAATAAGCGGTGCTTAGGGTTCCGCCGCCACTAGGGGCCCCCCAACCAGGCTAGTGGTGTGGAGCCGTTCTTTGCGGAAATTGTTTTTATTTACATTTTTACAAGTTATTTTTCATTGACCGTGCTTTAGTGCTGAACATGTTTATTACATTTTCACTGCAACAGAAAAAAAACAATTTTATTAAAGATCAACAGGAAGGAAAAAAAATGAAAACAGGAAGCTCGCGGTTGCAGCATCTCTTTTCTCATATGCGTTCTGTGTTCTCGCGGTTCGAGCAAAGAGCATAGAATCACTATGAACCGACCAGTACCACAAGAACGCTAATCCGTGCACAGACGCAGCCTTTGCTTCATTGTCGGCCTCATTATACTGTATATACGCGATTTATTTTGGATATTGCACCGAGAAAATGAAACAAATCTAACTGAGAGGAAAAATGACGACGAGAAGAGACAAGCACATTTTGAGCATCGCTTTTAAGTGCTAATGATGTTAAAGACATAATCTAGTAGCACATTAACGTATAAACATGCAAAATAAGCAATTACAGATCAATAAATGTCTCCTACTTACGACACATTTGATTTTTTCCTGGTTTTAAAGACACGGTTTTTTTAAACTTAGTCTAAAATACATTTAATTGAAATGCAATACTGAAGTGTCTTTCACTGACATATTTTGCACACTGGTAATATTTTTCCTGGGACATGTTTATAAAAGTTATGCCCTAATTGAATTAATCAGTTTAATAAGCTCTAGACCCTGCATCTTAAAATGTAACGAACAGGAAAGGACACTGAAGGAAATAATAAAGTTTGTGTTTGGGTATTAACATTTTATACAGTTTATAGAATCTTCATTCTGTTTGCTAAATTAATAGATTATGTTTTTAACACTCCAGAAGGATGCAAAGTAGGAATCACTGGTCGCTTCATTAAAGATGTCCAAGTCATTCAGACAGTTATTAAGTAGAAGAAATCAGGCTTTACTTTTTCGGCCCACAATGACTTTATTGCTTATTAAATAAAAGCAATGAAACAATTGATTGTATTTAATAAGCAATAAAGTCATTGTGGGCTGGTTTGCAATGGCAATACTCCACTATTTAGAGCAAGGTGGGGCCCCAAAATTATTCTGCTTAGGGTCTCCAAATGTGCAGGGCCGGCCCTGGTGTTCTCTAAAAGTGAATATAAACAAGCCTAAAACATTGTGTACAAAGAATGCTACAAATGACAATATTGTTGTGTTTGTGTATTTTGTTTTATTATGTAAAGTACTTTTTATTTGCTTAAAATAACAAAAAAGTGGCACAATACCTATGTTTTAACTTCTGAAGAGATAAAGTGATATTTGGTGGAGTAACCCTGATTATAATTCATAAAAAAGGAAAATATTTGTTTCTCTCTCCAAACGTCATCCAAAAATGCTCCAAATTACTCGTCCTTTGCAATTTTGCCAGACCATAATTAAATAGCAAATATTTAAATTTTACTAAAACTCATGCCCAACAGCCCTAATAAATAAAGCCAACAAAACCAGATGTTTTCAATTTTTAAGTGGTCTCTCAACTCCTAACAAGTTATATTTCTATAGCTGTATTATAACAATCATGCTTCAGATGGGCGGAGGTGGAGTGAAAATTACAGGCCAATGAAGAATAGACACAAAAGGGAGTTGAAGGAGAGATGAGTGGAAAGATGAGGCATCAGGGTGTGGTGTGGCAGACATGCAGACTAAACTTCACGAGGTTAAAGGGGAAACCCAGTAGTGCAGCCAGTTTGGCCATGTGCATATAAACATCTGTCAGTTAGGACTGAGAGGCATGCCTAGATATGATCCCTGAGCTGCATAATCATAGCTGACAGGGAAAACGCTCCAGGTTAAATAAATTAAGTATGGCACTTAGCTGCTGATAGATCCAGTTTGATGTCCAGTGGAAAGATACTGAGCTGTTACTACATCGAGATCAACACAGATCAAATAAATAGCCTTCCCACAGTGTCTATACCACAATATGTGTGAAGGGTGAGAGTTTATGATACATACAGCACGATCGCATTGCACACAGCGCATGTAATGGTATGTCCAACAGAAATCACAAAATGTTCACCTAAAAATTATGCTCATGTGGTAATAACCCAGATCAACAGATTTCAATAAAAGGCAAATATCTAATTAACATCAGTGTATGATCTAGATTACACTCGCTTATAACAAAAAAAGCCACTAAATTGTTGGGTTAGATCAGGGGTGCTCAACCCTGTTCCTGGCGATCGACCTTCCAGCTGATTTCAGCTCCAACCCTGATCAAACACACCTGAACCAATTATTTAGAACGTGAGGAGCACTTGATAATTACAGGCAGGTGTGTTTGATAAGGGCTGCAACTGAAAACTGCAGGACGGTCGATCGCCAGGAATAGGGTTGAGCACCCCTGGGTTAGATCATGCTGTTAAAATGTAGGCAGAATAAGCTACATCAGGGGTGCTCAACCCTATTCCTAGAGATCTACCTTCCTGCAGATTTCAGTTGAACTTATATCAAACACCTGTGTGTAATTATCAAGTGCTGTTTAGGTCCTAATTAATTGGATTAGGCATGTTTGGTTAGGGCTGGAGCTGAACTCTGTAGGAAGGTAGATTACCAGGAACAGGGTTGAGCACCCCTAATCTACATAAATGCCTGTGGTGGACACAGTAACTAGGTATTTTTTACTTCATTACTGTACTTAAGTACCTAGATCTGTACTTGAGTATTTTTTTAATTGAAACTTTTACATCACTACAGAACAAAAGGTTGTATTTTTTACTCCACTGCGTTTCCTTAATTAAGCTAAAGATAAGAAATTTTCATCGACAAGATAGTGGTGTTTGATTCGTTAATAGGACAATTTTTGTCAGTTAATTTGTTAAATTGGTTCACAAATTGCACTGAACAATTACTTAGTGAATCAAACTGATCCGATCACATCTGTTCTTGAGTCAACAACTCAATGATTTGAATGATCAATTCAGAGTAAGTCTCCTGTAAACAAATCACTGATTCAAATGATTCATTCATAAAGAGTCTCCAGTAAACAACTCACTAATTCAAATTTTCCATTCAGATTGAATGTGAAGTAAACAACTCACTGATTCAAATGATTCATTCAGAGCGAGTCTCAAGTAAACAACTTACTGATTCAGCTGATCTATTCATAGTGAGTCTCCAGTAAACAACTCACTAATTCAAACTATCAATTCAGAGTGAGTCTCCAGTAAACAACTTACTAATTCAAATGATCCATTCAGAGTGAGTCTCCAGTGAACAACTCACTGATTCAAATGATTCATTCATTCATAAGGAGTCTACTGCAAACAATTTATCGATTCAAAATGATTAATTTATAAAGAATTCCCATTAAACAACTCACTAATTAAAATTTTCCATTCAGTTTGAATATGAAGTAAACACACTGATTCAAATTCATTTGTGACTCTCCAGTAAATAATTCACTGATTCAAATGATCCATTCAGTGATTCTCCAGTTAACAACTCACAAATTAAAACAATCCATTCAGAGTGGGTCTCCAGTAAACAACTCACTAATTAAAAGGATCCGTTCAGAGTGAGTATCCAGTAAAGAACTCTCTAATCCAAAAGATCCACTCATAAAGAGTCTCCAGTAAACAGCTCACTGATTCAAATGATCCATTCAGAGTGAGTCTTTAGTAAACAACACACAGATTTAAATGATTGGTAAAAGAGTGAGTATCCAGTAAACGATACACTGAATTTACAAATGGATCTGAGGATTAGGTTTTAAAATTACATAAATTAATAATAATCATGTATTTTAGCTGCTTTAAAATCATCATAGATATAAAACTTGAATGACTACATACCATTCTTTTGAATACGTTAACACATTTTTTAAAATCACACATCTTTATAACTGTAACTGATTATGTATGAACAAACATGGCATAAGCCATAAACACTGTTCCATAAAACCAGTTACATCACCAATAAGTGTTCACTTAGTTCGTTGCCACCATGGAAACGCATGTTTTCTATCTGTGTGTACCTGGGCTACCTCGCCGACCGGTTTATGATAGTGAACTACACCATGCATGCCTGGGCAGCCTTGCCGAATGGCTTATCACTAGTGAATTTGACTATGTGTAAGCCTTGGCTACTTAGTTAACCGGCTTAACACTAGTGAACTAAATTGTGTGTGTATGTGTATATATGTATATATATATATATATATATATATATATATATATATATATATATATATATATATATATATATATATATATATATATATATATATATATATATATATATATATATATATATATATATATATATATATATATATATATATATATATATATAGTATCTGCTATATTATGTTAAACTTTGCACACTTTATAATTAATCAGTGTGACAAGATTGGGTAATATAATTTTCCAAAATAACATTTATCAATAAGCAAATGTAATACTTAAGTACATAAAAAAAAAAAAGAAAACAAGTATTTTTGTACTCTGACTCAAGTAAAATGGAAAAGAAGAACTTTCCAATTTTACTAGAGTAAGATTGTATTAGGGAATCTGTATTTCATCCTGGTTAATGCACAATGTAATTAAACTGTTTAACTCAGTCTATAAATCTTAAAAACACAACTTAAGGATCCGTCTGCTTCATGAAATTTGTTTTAACACCTTTCCAGTGTGAATCCACAGAATCAACAGACGTCTGTGTTTAAGCATGTTAATGGATAGATCATTTTACCACTTGTTTATTAAAGAAGTGATTGTGTTACTAGGCATTAACAATTGCGATTGTGTTGGATCGCCAACAGAACTCGATACTCCCAACTTTGTCCTTAATTCATCTGCCTGGCCAGGGGACAAAAACAATAATTGCTAGAAAAACAGCAGGGAACAAGTCAGGGAGTTTAAAGAAACAAGAGTGTTGACTTTAGCCAAGAAGAGTCTGGCTTTGTGATAAACAGAAGAGGCTGATATATAATTTGTGCATTTATGAGGCCTGCAGATCAGGCATAACAGTAGCTTACATCAGACATGGGCACTACAGGCTGTAAATAACCATACTTAACCTTTATGTGCTTTAAATGCTCACAGAGACGCTTAAGAGCGATATAAAGATAGAAATCAGGGTCAGGATGGCGTCAACTTAAAATAGCACTTAACATTAACTTGTAAAAGTATATAAACGATATTATACACGTTAAAAAAAAAAAAAAAAAACAATTAGTATAATACAGATAAGAATAATAATGCATTTTTATACAGAATACTAAAATAATTATTATATTTAATATAATCATAATTAAAATATTTTTTTATCAATTTAAAATCTGATAATTCATAATACCTTATACTATTTTTTTATTTACATTTAATTGTAAATAATAAATATAGATATGTGTAACATACATACATATACATAATATAATGCTAGATTCAATACTATACCCAATAGTATATAATACTTATTAAATAGTAGTATTTTAATTATATTATACAATTAAAAACATAAGTATGTAACCTAACAATTATTATAATTGTCACGACTTGGCTCTCTCAGAAAGGCAAAGGATCGCAGGAGTTATCAAACACATAGATTTATTTATAAACACTCACTTGGAAGACATAGGAAACACAGGAAACTCAGGAACGCCATGGAATGTAGACAATGCATAACGTAGAATACCAGACAAGGGACTAAAACAAACTAAGGGGTATAAATACACAAGGACATGATGACACTGATGATACACAGGTGAGGAACACAGGTGGAACTAATAAACATTACAAAACGGCGGGAAACAGAACAAAGGAACGCATAGGGAAGGTCACATGACGAAAACAAAAACACATGGAACACAGGACCTGAGGTTAATACATAGAATAATAATAATAATAATAATAAAGTATTTTATACAGAAGACAAAAAATGTTATATTTAAAACAATGTTTAAAATAATATTAATTATATTTATTAATAGTGTAATCATAATAAAAATAAATAAATAAATAATATATATATATATATATATATATATATATATATATATTAATATATATATATATATAAAATATTTTAAATAAATAAAAAATGAAAAAAATGATAATTCATAATATTTTTATTGTTTATTTACATTTATATTTAATTGTAAATAATAAACATTAGATATGTGTAATATATTTCAACACTATAATATAATATAATAATAATAATATTTTATACAGATTACAAAAAAATGTATATTTAAAATAATATAAGTGACATTTAATAATAATATAATTGGGTGTAATTAAAAATAATATTAAATATATAAAATAGTATTTTTAAATGAATAAAAATTTTTAAAAACTAATCATTCATAATACATTTTTAGGTTTTTGTTGTTTATTTCACTTATATTTAATTGTAAATAATAAAATATTAGATGTGTAATATCTTTAAACACTATATATTTTTATTATTTATATAAATATATATATATATATATATATATATATATTATATATAATATATATCTATATATATATATATATTATATTATATATATTAATATAGTTGAAGTCAGAATTATTAGCTCCCCTTATTTATTTTTTTATTTTTTAAATATAAAAATGATGTTTAACAGAGCAAGAAAATTTTCACAGTATGTCTGATAATATTTTTCTTCTGGAGAAAGTCTTATTGTTTTATTTCGGCTAGAATAAAAGCAGTTTTACATTTTTTATGAACCATTTTAAGGTCAAAATTATTAGCCCCTTTAAGCAAATTTTTTTTTCAGATAGTCTACAGAACAAACCATCGGTATACAATGACTTGCCTAATTACCCTAACCTGCCTAGTTAACCTAATTAACCTAGTAACTTTTGAATTTCGCTTTAAGCTGTATAGAAGTGTCTTGAAAAATATCTAGTCAATATTATTTACTGTCATCATGGCAAAATAAATTAAATCAGGTTTTAGAAATTAGTTATTCAAACTATTATGTTTAGAAATGTGTTGAAAAAAATCTTCTCTCCGTTAAACAGTAATTGGGGAAAATAAATAAACAGGGTTAAATTCAGGGGGGCTAATACAGTTAGAATGTCTCCAAATAACACATATTCAGTAATGTTTAATGTCAATTGACAGATAAACATATTTAAAATGTATTGCTTTTATTAAACATTTTCATTAAACTTTAACATTGTTAGATTAACATGCATTAACCAGTATGCAATCAAATCAAAACACCGTATCAACACCAAGTGAAATGCGCTCGACAATCTAGCAACATGAGAGCGAGTTTTGCGAAGACAAACAATGCTCTTTAAAAATCTTCAAAAGACGTTAAAGTCTAGTCTGAACATTTGTAGCGCGGCAGCAGAAGAGAGCAGAAGACGGAAGGTTAGAAAAAAAGACACATCTGTTTTAAGTCTTAGATCTGGATGTGTTAACCTGAGAACAACTGGAAAACTGTCCACTTTCCTCTTTTCCAAAAGTGGCAACGTGTCTAATTCAATATGGAGTTCTGTTTACTAATGGACGCGCAAAGAAATCCCCAGCGGGAGGAAAGCACGGAAAAGGATGTGTGATGTAATGGAACGTGCCGCATTTTCTGTCAATCACGGCGGGGTGGAGAGAGAAACAACAAAAAAAGAGAGACGAAAATAACAACAGTACTACCCCAAACCACCGAGGGGTAAGCAAAGCGCTGGAATGAAACACATATCAGACTTTCCTGTCTCCGTCTTTTGATCTCTCGCTCACTGGAAGTGCTCGGAGAAGACACTTTCAACAAAAGCTTCTGAAAAATTAATGTTCCAATTTCAACAAAGGAATGTCAGAAGCCGTTCCCGCAAATCTCTCTTTAAAAACACTTCTATGTATAATTAATAGAGCCAAAATGGTAATAAATGCCAAAAGGACAAAGGGGCAACCTTGAGTGAGAAGAGTGAGGGAGCTGGCAGGTTTTGACAGGCTTTAAGGCTCTACCGAGGAGGGTTTGTAAAACAAGACTCGTGAATGTCAAAGTCTTGCTAATTCCCCTCGAATTCGTCACACTTTATGATTTAAAACAAATCCGCCCAGACTGCGAAAGAACACAATTTGAGCTCTGTGTACTCTTATAATCCGGACCACGACTGCGTGCATTTCTGCTGTCGTCCAATAGAGGGAGGAGTGGACACAGCTGCCAGTGAAACCCACGCTGCGAGCTCCAGCCTGCACATTTCATGATTCCCAGAAATGTGTGTCAAAGCTTTGTTTATTGGATATTTAATTAAAGTGAAGAGAGTGTGTAATGTCGACGAGAGCCAGGCTCAGCGGGGCATCGCAGGAAGGCTCCGATAATCACTAGGCAAGAAACATCAGCAGTCTTTTCCACATCAACTCATTTTGTTTTTAAAGAAATCACTAAGGATATGGCTCACATTAAGCAGCACACTAATAGAAGTCTCTATAAAAAACAGAGAGCGAGAATAAGATGAATTGAACGAAATGCGACATTTTTTGCTTTGATATACTTTTCTTTAGAGCTGTGCGATATTTCAGAAAGATGAGAAATGTTATAGTATGCTAAATTATGCAATATTTGATATATATATATATCTTAGGGGTGCACAATATATTGTTTGTATGTGTCACATCGCAAAATTTATAGTTGAGCAGGAGCTAAAGAACTAATTACTGTATTTATATGGAATTTATATGATTTATGCAAAAGAAAAAAAACTAGTTTTTAGTCCAAATATCTACATTTTAAAGCAAAAACAAGATTTTTTTTACTCTACTGAAAAATTTGTTTGTTTTAAGGTAAATTCTCAATTTCGTTTGAAAACAAAACAATATTTTTAGTTGATCTAAATTTTTTTTTTTAAATTTGGACTAGAAATGAAACAAAGTAACATAAGGGGCTGATCACACCGAACACGCTTTTTTTGATGACCACTACCTTTTTTGTTGACGGTATTGTGCGCGAGTGTTACTGTTGATATTGCTATAATTTTAATATTTATTAATATTGTGATATATAGCGGGATATAAGATTTGTGACTTACATTCCGGATAACTCAAAACAGCAACCACAAGTATCTTCAAAAGTCTCCGTAGTCACACAAACACTGCAGTCACTGCGGAAACCCCGTATTTGCTTTCATTTGATTGGAGAATGAAAAAGACGCGACTTACGTAACGTGCTTTTTCCGCTCAGAGTTGACTTTTTTTAACTGCGAATGCACAGTGCGCAATGGCAAAAAATCTGAGGCACAGCAGGCAGTTAAAACGCGAGACGCGCAGGGCGCATAAGCAGAGTGCAAAACACTCACAGCCGTTAGTAAATCATCCAAAAAAGTTCAAACTATTAAACTATTAAAACCGTATTCATATCGCAATATTTATCGCAGAAAAATAAAATATGCAATATCAGATTTTTCCAATATCGTGCAGCCCTGCAGAAAAAAGCATCACTACAACATAATGTTTTAATCATCATTAACTCATCTCTAATAACTGATTTATTTTATCTTTGCCATGATGACAGTAAATAATATTTGACTAGATATTCTTCAAAACACTTCTATACAGCTTAAAGTGACATTTAAAGGCTTAACTAGGTTAATTAGGTTAACTAGGCAGGTTAGGATAATTAGGCAAGTTATTGTATAATGATTGTTTGTTCTGTAGACTATCGAAAAAAAAAAAAAAATTTTTTTAATAAAAAAAAATTATCAGACATACAGTACTGTGAAAATTTCCTTGCTCTGTTAAACATCATTTGGGAAATATTTTAAAAAGAAGAAGAAAATTAAAGGGGGGCTAATAATTCTGAATTCTGAGTATTTATATATATATATATATAAACTGGGCAATTGTTATAATAATTACTGTTCATTAAATTGTAAATTGTCTTAACTAGCACAGGTATATTTTTGGCAATGGCTAGTATTGGTCAAAATTATTGATTTTTTTTTTTACGCTTAAAATCATTAGAAAATTAAGTAAACATCATGTTCCAAGAAGACATTTTATACATTTTCTACTGTAAATACATCAAAACTTCATTATTTATTAGTAATGTGCATTGCTCAGAGCTTAGTTTACACAAATTCAAAGGCAAATTTCTCAGTATTTAGATTTTTTTGAACCCTTGGTTTCCAGATATTCAAATAGTTCTATTTTTGCCAAATATCGTCCCATCATAACAAAGTATACATCAATGGAAAGGTTATATATTTAGAATTTATGTAAAAGTATAATTAATAATTTTTTTTCAGTTTTTTAACTGCTTTTAAAATTAAACTGTCATAAAAACAGTAATAATACTACTACTGACCTGGAATAAACACACTGAAAATAAATATTCAATCAACTGACCTGCAGTCAAGTTTTTCCAGCTCAAAGTGTGGGTTGAAGTTTAGGACGATACGCTGGGATGGTTCGGGCGCTGTGATCACCCATCTGCAATTCTGGTGAGGCGGGTACTCCAGCGGGTAACCAGGTGTAGTGATGTACCCTGCATCACTGGCATCAAAACTCCCACCACACGATTCTGTGAAGATAAAAGATGAAATACGTGATTCGTCAGCACTGTGAAAAAAAGTTTGACCGCTTCAATCTGTGCAAACTTAATCACATTTTAACTTCAAACCCGTTCATTTGGACAGTCATTTTTCAAACTGACTGAAGTGATTCGGTACAAATTAATCAATATGACACAAATGATTCCGAGCGACTCAAAGGAAATAGCTGACCTCTGCAAGTCAATAAGTGAAGCATGACTTGACAACTAAAAACCTCCATTCTGTGTCCCGACGTTTAGCACAAATCAACACGAGCTGGAAAATCAAAGAATCTGCTGTGTCCAGTGTCAAATGCGCCTGTCCCAGCTGTCATCTACCATACAACCGCATCACTATCAAGCAATCTGCAAACATTAAGACACAATCTTCACCAGTATCTCCACAATAAAGAATAAAAAAAAACACTCGATGACAAAGAACAAACTATTTAGTGACAGGAAGTGTGTCTGCATGAGGTCAAAGGTCAACCCAATGGTGCGGAGAACGGCCACAAAGACGTCTTTCTGAGTGGAAAGCGCATAGATAGTGCACTCATTCGCTCTTTCTCCCTTGCCTGTGTTTACCATTCTCTTCCCGAACAAGCCCTCGGCTCCCACAGCTCAAATAATTGATATGGCGCTCATTCATTATTGCTCTGATCGTAGTATTGAGGCACAGCTGTTTAACCTCTGCTAGCACGGTACAATGTCGGCATGCAATGAACACACATGTTCGAGGAGAGGAGGTGTATGAATGTTTTACCGCGCACAGGCACTGAATGATTTAAAGAAGCTTCAAGAAGTAGTCCAAAAAGGTGTGTTGAAGAATGTTTTTGTCCAGGAAAGTTAGAGGGGTCCAATTATGTGGTTTCATTACATGGAGAGAAAAAAAATGGAAAAATAGTATTATGTAAGTAATAATTAATGATGAGGTATTAATTATTTTTGAATAAATCAATGGATTGGAGTAGGCATGGGCCAGTATAAGATTCTGGCGGTATGATAACCCTGGATAAAAATATCACGGTTTCACAGTATTGTGATTACTGCTCTAAAATATCTTCTTTTTAAAGAAGATATTTTCTCTCCTCTGAACAGAATATATTTTATTTTGAGAAACTTTTGAAATATTTGGAGCAGTGAACATGTCAGCCTAAATAATTCAAATGAGTCATTGGCTTTTGCTGTCCTCATTAGTTTCAAAAACACAGATTTTTGAATATCTTTTCTTCTGGAGATACTGTTGTCCTAAAAACTTAAAACGAAACCATACATATATCATAGGAACCGTATAGCAGAAAATTTAGCCAGTTTTAAAACCTTGACTTTTCCAAACCGTGGTATACCTTAAAACTGGTTATCGTCCAATGCCTAAACTGGAGTCAACTATTCTGTTTAAAGGTGCAGTATGTAAGTTTGACACCCAGTGGTTAAACTAGGTGTTGCACTCCTGGATCAAAACAAACGTGAGCGTGGGTTGCCAGTTTGAATACAAGGAGCGAGTGATTTAAACTGTGTTCTAAATAAAAGCAACGACACGCGACAGAGGGAATATTTTCCATATTAAAGGGAGTTTTTGTCCTAACCAACACCTCGAATTGAATGATTAGAAAAGGCTTCTATTTCTCACAGCTGAACTTGTGAAACATATGACAGTGATCACCTCAGGTAAATCTCGTGTGCTTTATTCAGAGCTAAATGCTAACAATATGAGTTTGAATGCCATTTTACATTTAATGATGTTAAGGAGGGTTAACATGTATTAAACAGATTTTAAACCTTACCGTTTCGTGAGTGAGTGCATATTCTGTGCTTCTGAAAGGCTGTATTCAAATTTCTGTCGTGTTTCGTCTGGTACAAACAGCCAAATAGCTGATCACTGCCTCTCTCGTCACAGCATGTTGTTAGGACACGCGGTTACAATGTAACCTGCTCACCTAATGTTACGTTCGTAATATTATGTAATTTGCTAATTAATAACCTCATGTGGAACTGAATTGTCTCCCATACTGTCCTTTCGGTCTCGGACGCACGCTTTCAGAGCCTTTCTGAATGAATGAATGAATGAATGAATGAAATGCGCTGTTTTCCAACAAGGCAACCGGGGTGCTGAATTAATTGGCTAAACTGGCATGTGCATGTGAAAATTACCTAAACAAAGACAGCGTTCCGGCACGGAAAAAACATTTCAAAGCAGATATCTGACTTCAGCATTGTTTTTCAGTTAAACAAGTATTTCACTGGGATGTTCTTAAATATCTGCACATATTATGGTATTTTTATGCTTTAGAAGAGTAAAAAAACTTACATACAGCACCTTAAACTATGGTTACCACAACTAAGTCATTGTCTATATGTAATATTTCACACATTTCACATCATTTGATTGTTTTTTGTCTTTAAACCACTGTTGTGTTATGGCTAGTTACTTAACATCTCATCAAAAGTTTTATGCTTTGTTTGATTTGGTTTTTAATTGTTATAGGTTTTGAAGTTATTGAAATGACTGAAATCATTGAGCGTATGATATGGAAGTCTAATGCAGTCACTACATGCCTGGAACTACTTAATTATGCGTTTATAAATAATGGGATACCTTCAGTATGTTCATCAGCCAATCAGAATAAAGCATTCAACAGCTTAGTCGTATAAATATATTGGTAACACTTTAGTTCGGTCACAATTCAGGTATTAGCAAACCATTAACTAACACTACTAGCTTAATAAACTACTAATTAGCTGATTATTATAGTTAGCATGTAGAAGTTGGTTTAGGTTTTGGTAGGATCAGAGATGTACACTACCTGACAAAAGTCTTTTTGCCTTTCCAAGTTTTTGGAACAGCAAATATAATTTGACTTCTAGTTGATCATTGGTATCAGAAGTGGCTTATATGAATGGCAAAGGCCTGTAGATTATGCCTATTTCACCAAAATAAATATGATCATGCCTTGATTTTTAATTATTTAATTAGGACAGTAAGGTCTGACTTTGCTTATAGAATAAAGTCATCTGGAATGGCAAAGAAAGCATTTTTGCAGGACTCCCAGAGTTCATCAAGATTCTTTGGATTCATCTTCAATGCCTCCTCCTCATTTACCCCAGACAATGCTAATAATGTTCATCTCTGGTGACTGGGCTGGTCAATCCTGGAGCACCTTGACCTCATTTGCTTTCAGGAACTTGATTAGGAGTATGAGAAGGAGCGCTATCCTGCTGAAGAATTTGCCCTTCTGTGGTTGTAATGTAAGGGCAGCACAAATGTCTTGATACCTCAGGCTGTTGATGTTAACATCCACTCTTCAGATCTTAGCAAACCAAGGGAACAACAATCGCTAGTAGATGAAAGCACAATCACCGAAAGCTTGATGATCAATCATGTGGTGCCGGATTGTGTGTGGTCCTACTCATCTGTTACTGTACTCCAGCAGTGGCCGGGCGAGGGGGACACAGGCACGCACTTTGCTGCCGTTACTTGAAATTCACAACAAATACACCGCAACCGACATGCAAAGAGCTGATGTTGTAGCGTCACACATAGCGGCCCAGTGGGGACGCTGGGAAGGCAGTTCAGAGGAAGTGAAAGCTTTGATTGACAGTTTGAGGTCGTGGCTGGTTTCCACAGTGCTTTCTGTGAACAATTACAACTCATCTGTATTGCACACTTGATCTCTCACACTCAGTCACCGACTTTTCTCACCGTCAGAAAACAAGATGGATGTGGTGGGATGCGACCTCTTCATACCTTTCGGATTTACGCTGCATGCAAAGCACACTGCAAGTAAACCGGACAAAATGCATCCTAATTTTGAAACAGAGCAGAGCACTCACCTTTGCTCTAACACAGTGACTTGTCAAATATTGAACAGGGCGACGACATGAGGTGTTCGCAACATAACAGAATTTCAAATTCAGATTTTTTGGAAAGCTATGATGACAAGAGAGGTGTTAGACTGTACTTAACATCCTGGACTGGACTTTTTATACAGAACTCACAACAGAGAACATGTCTACAGGAAAAAAGTGTGATTATAGTTTTATTTTATGTGTGAAATACACTCAAAAACAATGTTTGCTGCTTGTTTAAACTACAATTAGTTTAAAACAACATAATTCTTTACTTTTTTGGGGACACTTTATGTTCAATCTACTTAAATTTGTAAAAACTATTAAGTTAACTTAATTAATTTGTGTTGGGACCAATCAGTGTAGATCACCAAAAAAAAGTTGTGTAGATTAGTGGTTCCCAAAGTGGGGGTTGCGGAACAATGAAAAAAAATGGGGGGGGGGGGGGGGGGGTTGCTTGGTGATTTTCAATAATCTAATTAATTTTATTAAACCATTAGAATCACCATAATATATCCATAACCTACTGAAGATAAAACAATAGTAGTTTATAGTAACAGCCTTTTGATTTTGATTTTTTTTTTCTATTGGATTGCAACTCTTGGGGTGATTACATTATATTAAAGATGCAGCAATAGCATCAGATGCAGCAGATTGATTTTATGGCACCAAGTTATTCTTTCTGCCACACTTACAGCACTCACATACATTAAAAAAAAATAAATGAAGAATAGACTTGGGCCTTTTGGTGTATGTGCGCCGTTGCATGCAAGGTTTCTATACTTATTACCACCTCAGAGGATATTGGGGGTCGCAAATTACTGTCATTGTTATCTTGGTGGTCACAGGCTGAAAGGTTTGGGAACCCCTGGTGTAGATCACCAAAACTGAAAATTCTGTCATTATTTACTCATCCTTCACTTGTCACTATTTTTTTAACAATAAAGATTAATTTTATTCAATTGTTTATGAAACGAAGACAATCCATTATTATTTCATGATTATTCAATTACTCTATTTCTGAATACAGTTTGACGCCTGGGAAAACAATAAAATGCTGATTTAATTTGTATATTTTTCTTTATTTAATTTATTATGCTTGAAGATTGTTATTATCTTTTATGCAGTCCTCTGCAGAATCAGCCCAATTTATATAAAATTATAAATAGTTATCCAACTCATCTAGTGAAATTGTATCTAAATCGCAATGCATATTGCGGAATAAAAATAAACATTGCAATGTTAGATTTTCCAATACCGTGCAGCCCTATTTATTTATTTATTTATTAATTAAATTTTTTTTTTTTTGGGGGGGGGGGGGGTTAACTACCCCTTTAACTACCCCTTTAATACATAAAATGGTGGTGCTAACATTATTTTATGTGTTGTTGATGTATTTTAGATCTTAATTTCTGATTTTTGGAAAGCTATGATGACAAGAGAGGTGTTAGACTGGTGTAGACAAAAAGACTTTGTTGCAAATTGGATTGATTGGATTGAGCACATAGTTATACACAGATCGAGTAGATCAAAACCATCAACACTTCTAAAGTTTACACAATCATAC
The DNA here is from genome assembly GCA_903798195.1 of Danio kyathit. Taxonomy (NCBI): domain Eukaryota; kingdom Metazoa; phylum Chordata; class Actinopteri; order Cypriniformes; family Danionidae; genus Danio; species Danio kyathit. The sequence continues at coordinate 19,891,855 of LR812527.1, forward strand.
CTCTTTGAGGATTAAAAAATGTATTTGGTCAGGCAAGACAGTTTTTATTGATATGCAGTAGTTATATGTTTGTTGACAATTACATTACAGCAGTGGTTCCAATCTTTTTTTGCCTGAGACCCCCTTTTCTCGCAGAAAATATTGTAAGGCCCCCCCTCAACATTTAATGATATTATCGCTCATATAAGTTTGCAGTAAGGATGACAAAAAATGTTGTTTTCAAACAAACGGTGTGTTTATTACTATATCTAGATATGTTTATGCCATTAGTAACTGAAAAACGTAAGCCTTTGGTCTTTAAATTGGCCCTATATTAGTTGCCAATTAGTTGCAATTTTATAAAAGTTTCTTGTCAGTAGCTGTGACGTCCCTCGTCTCATTTTGGGTGTGTGTCAATTTTTGGGAAATGCTCTGGGCTTGTCGCAGTATTGGGGATGAGTCATCTCCAAATGTCTTATTAATTTTGCCTCATGCATTCATTAGCAAGAACTTTGGCGCAGATAATACACTGTGGCTGAGTCAGGAACTCTTTTCTTCGAGAAAATAGAATAAAACCATAGTTCAGGTAACTATCTTGGTATTTCCTGCATTTTGTGTTTTAAGTATTGCTAGCGCTGCGACCCGAAGTGTTCGGAGCTTCCTCACCTGTGTCCAGTATGCTTGGGTCATTAGTATTAGCTGCTGAAGGCGAATCAGTGAGACTCTGTCTTTTTTTGTGGAGAACGAATTACAAATTTGTCTATCTTTTTGGTCAGCCAGGAAAGCAAAAGCACTAAGTCAACATGATCGTTCTACTACTTGTCCACTGCTAAGAAATGTTAAAAATATGACGCAACCCCCCACAGAGCTCGCTGAGGCCCCCTTGTGGGCCGAGACCCCCTGTTGGGAACTGCTGCCTTAAAGTGCATTTCCTGTTGCTTCTTGGTGTGTTTTTGTATCATGAGTTTCTATACTATCCGCTTGTTAAGTGTGACATCACACGAAGTGGCTTCCAGGTCCAAGCACTCTATCAAACTGTATGGGGTGCATGGCTTATCAAATGGTAATAATAAGCTTTTACAAAGCGATGTAATACTTTTCGAAAATCATGATTGCAATATATATAACCATGCCTAATATCCAAAGGTAAGAAAGTGATTAATTTTTTATAAATTGTTCAAATATTGGTGTCTGTGATGCAGCAAGTCCAGAGACTGATGTGTACACCATGGCTTTATATAAAAATCACTTTAATGTGTGATTAGAAAGTGGTGATAAATGAATATTTTCTCAATTCAAATGAGTAGCGGCTTGGACCCGGAAACAGTATTTTACACGTCAGGACTTAACAAGCAGATTTCAAAAGATGCATATTAATGCCTGGCTAACATACAGTATATGATTTATGCAAAAACATGGGTTACCCTTAATGGGAAACATTGTGTTATCATGACTAAAAAGTCATGCCAAAGACATGCAAGGAGTTAAACATTACATTCCTATCTACATCGCTACACAGACACACACATGCAGATTGTTGTCTTCTTTGCTTGCATCAGATCTCAAGCAGTTTCTAAGTGTCCCACAACAAGACACTCAAGACAGCATGTCAAGCTATAAATAACCCAAGTTTTAAAAACACATCTCAGGGCTCTTGAGTTCAGTTCCACTCTGTTGCACTACATCCAGCTGTTTTTCAACACTACACCAATGTACATAGATCCCATCAGAACTGGGTTAACCTAAAACAAGTCAACTAGCAATTCAGGAAACCTTACTTTTAATTTGATCTCAGAAAGAAGTATATTTTGCACCAAACACACTCCCGGCTGTGCCTGAACAATCCCAGCATCATCACTTTCTCATATGTTCAGGGTCGATTCGTTTGTGTATGCAGAAAGAAGAGGAGGGTCGACAGGCTGACGGCTCTCATTAGAAGGTGTTCTTCCTCCCTAAGCACTGGGCCTCAACAGAACCGGTCTGACAGTGCAGAGATTAATTTCCGCTCCGAGCAGAGAGAGCGACAGATACTGCAGTAGTGTTGTGTTGCTGTGTGTGTGGTGGCCTCATGAATTATTGTGTCTGTACTGCTAAAAGAGTCTATCCATCTACAGGCTCTGCCACATGCTATCACAGCAGTACGCAGCCCTGGCGAATGGGCCACAGTAAACATCCGGTGTGTGTGTATGTGTGGGGGGGTACTTTGGATGCATTTGCCACTCTTGTGAATGATTTGCTATGCACCAAGTACAAATGAAAGTTGTATGTCGGGGAATGGAAATGCAGGTTAACCCAGAAAATAGACTGTAAAAACAAAGATGGACAACGTCTCCATTTGCTTCCACTGCTCAAAAGTGAAGCCAAAACATCCCAGGTATGGTCGCTGATAGCTTTAGAATGATGATGAAGATCATTTTGAAACCAGAGTCATAAATTCGTGAGTGTGATAAGCAGTGTTGGTGAGTTATTATTAAAAAGTAATGAAAGCTTCAACAAAGTTTCTATCAGGAAGACTCTAATAATATGTCATTTTTCATAATTATCAATTCAGCCATTAATAATCAAGTGAGATATATATAAATAAGCCATCTAAACAATTTCTTTTGCTGTTCATAGGTGACGTAGCCAAAGTTCCCTCCATCCTCCCCACCACCACCAGGTTGGACCCCGTTCTCGCTGGGGGTTGGCTCCGCCCTGCCTTCATCTTCAGGCAGTATTTGTCAGCTCTCACGAGACCTGCATCATCGACGGGGCTTATGCCAAACGACTATACACAAAGGGCCCTAACTGAAATTGCAATTTTTTATGCTTTTTCAATAAATGTTAAAACGTTTATCCACCTCCCAAGTCTTTCTGGTAGAAATAGATTACAAATTACTGATTACTACTGGGAAATTGTAATCTGATTACATTACTACATACTTAATGTAAAAGTAATCAGATTACTAATTACTTTACTTTGAAGTTACTTTTAAAACATATAAAATATACCTTTAAAAATACCAAATAAACCCCAGCTCTTTTAGTAATTTAATATTCAATGAAAAACATTACAATGGGTTAATCACAGCAGCTTCACATTCAAACAACTAAAAGAGTTCACCCAAAACTTTAAATTCTCTCATCATCCACTTGTTCCAAACCCGTTTGTCTTTTTTTTTTTATGCACAAAAGAAGACATGAAGAAAACTGGATACCTGCAACCACTGACATCCATACTATGAAAAAAAATGCAGTGTTTGGGTGTTCTGTGTTTGTCTGAGATAATCAGTCTACCGAAATGTGTATATTCCATACAAAGCATGAAGCTGATCGGTCAGTTCTTGTCACGTGACTTGTAGTTTTCAACTGGTTCTACTGGGAAATGCGAGCGCTCCATATGTGCTCTACTGTATATGCGCGCGCAATAAGTGCTCCCAATATGCATGTACACAAAAGATACAATATGTGAACGGCCCCATAAGCAGCTACGCTTCTCTTCACATTCAAAAGATACCTTTACTCCTGATCCTGCACAAAAACCTAATTGGAGTTGGGCCGCTGTTTTTGGGCATCTGCTTGAACAAGTTGCTAGTCAAGTTAAAAGCAGTCGGAAGTTCTTTAGAGACTGGACATAGACTGAATTTCACAGCAATATTTTTGTATTCACGCTCAAACAAATCAAAGTAATGTCTGTATTTCCACTTGAAGAAGCAGCCACTCTCGACAGCAACCATTTCAACTCGCGTTCTCCAGCAATTTAAAAGCACATGCTTATTAACTGATGTTTCAGCGGAAAACATGATTTAAAAGAAGAATTTTTTTCTTCTAAAAACTATAATTGTAATGTTAGTAATGCAATTACATTGACTGTAATCAAACTTTAATCAAATTACACAAATTTAAAATGCAATTCATTACATTACTGCTTTCCTCAAAAATTTTATTAGAAAACAGTAACGTGTTACTGTGGAACTCGTTACATCCAACTCTGGTGATAAGCATGCTTAAACATTCCATTCATTTTGTTTCTTTATGGAACAGGTGGTTTCATGGAGGCAAACACAACCAACCCCTGATGATCATCATCATTCTAAAGCTGTCAGCGGCCATACCTAGGATGTTTTGGCTTCACTTTTGAGCAGTGGAAGCAAACAGATACATGTTGTCCAATAAGACAGTTAAAATATTTTTTTAAAAAATCACATACAAAGTAAGAATAACAAAAACAACATGGACTTAACCCTTGTGAATCCTACATCCACACCACTAGGTGTCAGTATAAATCCAAGTCAACTACCTTATTAGAAATCACAACAAACAATTACTGCAAGCGCTGGCAATTGAACTGCAATAATTGCAACAACAAATGTCTAAGTAAAAACCTTGTGAGTTTACATCCCACACTACATCAAACTGTCACAGTGTTCAATAGAAACCGAATCTTCTAATAGAGCTCCTTCGATTCACAAAATCAAACTAATCAATAGCTTTGATTGTAGATCAAATCAATAGTATCGTCCATCCTCACCAAGCGTAAGACTCAGCACATGGATGCACACTATTCGACACAACCCCAGTCAGCTGGGTGTTCTGCTGAGTACACACAACAACAGCCACAGATCTCATCCTGTCAGAGCTTCCGGTGTCGGTACTTTGTCAATTCGCACAGCCCCGCTCCTCTCCTCTGCTCAGATACGAGTCGTCTCTCCCCGCCTCACTTCCTGCAGGATTGAGGATGCTGCCGGTGGGTAGGCCTGCCGCCGGCCCCCTCGCTCCAGGGCCATAAGTAACTGTAAACGGTGCTGAGCAGGTGGGTGGGGGAATGAGAATGGAGCTGCATTATTTATGGGTTTCTTGCTTGTTTTGAATTTCATCCCGATAGCACTGTTTCAGCACTTTTCCAGTGCCTGCCACACGAGAGTGAGTGAACGAATGCCGGCGCATTTGCTGGCGCGAATACAAATATCTGACCTTCTTTTAGCTGATTTACAAGCCCATTTTCTGCTGAGGGAGTGCTAATATTACCCATTACACAAGACGGAAAAGAGAAGAAAACAGTGCGGTGAGCAGACATGACAACAAACTGCAGTGATTTACATAATAGCAGTTGTTGTTGGAGATTAAGAGCATTTACCAGTTCAAATAGATAATACATTGCAATAACTTTCGAGATACTAATTGTCCCATCGCTCAAACTGAAACTTTGGTTTCTGCTTAAACGCTCCGGTTAGATTGAAAACTTTATCAGAATGTTGTTTCATCCCAATCTGCACTCAGATACACACAATCTGAAGAGAACAGACATGGAATGCATCTCCCTGGACTCATCTGTTAATCTGATATCAAACTCTGAAGACTGTGGTACGACACACACAAAGAAGTTGCCAGAAGTCCACATCTGCCTTTCATCAGTATCAACAGTCTAAGAGGGCTCAGAGGAGGTGCTGCTGGATGAAACCTAACGCTACACACACACACACACACACACACACACACACACAGAGAGACTACAAGCAGGTGACTCACATTAAGAGCTGGATGAACAACTCAAAAGTGAAACTCAGAACCAATCGCCTAGAAAACCAAAGATGTGCATATGGAAAATGAAATAAGCTCAGAGCCACTGAACAGCAGAAAACGAACATGACAAATGGGCTTAGCAGGGATCCGATGAAACTTTAAAGAGATCCCATTCACTCTGTACGCCACGGAAAACAACCAGCGCCAGGAGAGAATTGCTCTCATATTCCCTAGGAAATTCGGCACAACACGCGGCAGTCTCTGTCAGGATACTAATGCGTGCGCTTCCAAAGCAGCTACCCGTTGAGTTTGCTGCGGTAGCTACAGTTTCTCATTGAGGATCTGCAGGTGGTCAGGTGTGTCTGCACAGCTGCACAAGCAGGTAATCAATCGCAGCGTTCCCTCCAGGCACAGGTGGCCAAGGCTTTGCCAACAACACGCTCTTTTGCACTTGAACCAGTAGGCACACCAGGACAATATGGAATAGCATCCGGACACAGTGTTTCTCAGGCTCAAACATGTAGATTTACACTCATCCGCGTGCTACCACCACACACGGCTCATCTGCTCAGCAGCCATAACCGCCGCCACAGGAGAGGAGCTGGAAAATATCAGCAGCTGACTGGCGGAAGTCAATAAGGTTTCTCATTTTCACTGAGCGAGCATCTGCTGATGAATAGCTGATATTTAATCGCAGTGATGAGACACTTAGAGCTCCGGCGCTCTGTCTTATTACATTCTGTCCGCACTAGAACAAGAGGCTTGAGCCCCCCTATCGTCTAGCGTGTGCTTCATCAGCTGCTGAGTCCAGCTCACTTCAGTAAAGCTTCCTGTCCCAGTAGATGGCTAAGCCATTCTCCCGCTCTCAAAAGCATTCATGCATCTGATTCAGAGCGTCTGAAGCTTAACAGGACTAATTAAGGCACTGTTGTTGTGTTGGAGAGATAGCTGGGCTTTTAGAAGGACCCCCGTGGAGAGCTCTCTCTCTTGGATCAGGTGCAGATCCCAACACAGATCTGTTGAGTCTGGCAGTACCGCCATCGACATTTGGTTGGAAAAATTAAGCAAATGCTAGTCCAAAAGGACTTTACTTGTGGAAAAATATGTCAAAAGAGACAAAAAAAAGTTTCAGAACAAAGAAAAATAAAATAGTTTAAAAAAAAAAATAGTTTCCCCCAAAATGACACGCATGTCTACATTTATACCCCTTCGGGATTTTCAGTGAAACACAAAGGGACACATTTGGAGGTCTTCGCTCACTTTGTTTGTCTGGAGTAAGGATGGAACACAAGTGAATGGTGACTGAAACTGTCAGTCCTAAACCGTTTGCCTCCTTTTGTGTTCCAGAAGGCAGTTTCAAACAACATTAGCATGAGTAAATGATGACACAATATTTATATTTTATTGAGTGAACTAATCCTCCTTTAGTAAGTAGGTTATCTCATATGTTCTGACAGGGAAATGACTCAATTGATATTATTCATGTTATTTCCGCAACTACTCTTGCTAGTAGTTTAAAAATGTAACTATTTAGTAAGGCTGCTTAACAATTGCGTAGTTACATTCTATAGTTGGGGTGTAGTTACATGCAAGACATATAATAAGGACTCTAGAAAAATGACTTTAAAATAATGATAAACATAAAACTAGTCATACTGCACTGTCACAAAGATCGTGTTGACTACCACCACAATAAAAATCCCCGTTTAAAAGTCCCCTTAAAACTGTTTAGCATTAGTTTATTCTCATTCTCTCAAAACTGAAACCAGAAATCACAGGGAATCCGTGAAGCAAAACTTATACACAAGTTTAAATTCGTTTATAGAAGCCACATGTAGCTTTCCATCAGAACTGCGAAAAGGTGCTACCGTTTGTTTCAGTTAATAGATGTGTCAATGTATATTTGGTAAAAGTGAGTTATCAGTCAGACAGTGTATAATAAATCCCCGCTAGTAAAACTCTCAGCGTGAAAATCTGTCTTCCAAATGAGAAACATCAGCAATTAGTGCAAAAATGTCCAACCGGGTCAATATGAAAATATCATCTCTTGTAGCTTATGTTTAAACGTATGTAACATTTATATTAGCCCCATGGGCCTAATGTTTGTTACATTCTGTATCTGCGCTGATACTCTTCATGATAGTCACTGGAGGTGCTTCATGTGCCGCGGCTGCACAATACAGTCGTCAAGACTAAGTACCCATGACACGAGAACACCGTGACTGGAAAAACGCCGTAAATGATGGGTTACGACTTTGTAGATTAAGAAAAAAAAAAAATCATACGTTTGAGGGTTTATAGGTGACAGGTTGTTGTTGAACTTAGGACCCCAATCGTATTGCGGAGGTTACTGCGTAATTTACTCCGGAGCTCACATGTGCGTTTTTGAAAACAAAAAATTACTATTCATTAAGAGAAAACAAGAAATTGTATCATCACTAGTTAATTAAAATACAAAACAAGTGTTTGGAAAACATGTAGTGGAGTCCAGTATGAAGCGTTGCGTTGTGGGTGCTCATGCCGAGCGCGCGTCACTCCAGCGGCAGGAGACTGCCAGCGCACGCGATGAGCTTTCACCAATAATCACACTAAAAACAAACTGGAACTAGAATACGAGAGGCTCGTCCTTTCGGTTTGCTAGTTTACCTCTTCCTCATTTCCAGCCGAGTTAATAATAAATGTTAAATGTTGCACATTTTGGCGTTTTTCTGTCGTTAGGTACGAAAACGTACATAATCAAAATTCAATACAAATGCCTATAATGATATAAATAATTTAATACACAGTCCATTTGCCTACTACATTGTCACGTAAAAACATAAGCGTGAATTCAAACCTGCACTGACAAATTCAACTAAAAAAGAAAGAGAAAAAAAAAAAAACAACTTACCCTCCTGTCCATAAACTAATGCCGCACACAAGACAAGTAAAGATCCACAGAGCTTTGCGAATAAATCCATCTTTCCTGGGTGAATGTTCACCCAGGGCGCGTAGAGGAAAAGCTGAAGTTCTTGTGATGTTTCTTTGTAAATGTTCTTCCCCACTGATGTTGTATCCACTTTGTGTCTTTGAGTCTGATTACAATATCTTCCGCTTGATTTTCTCGGTGTGCTTCAAAATGCCTGGATGCGTAAATTCCAACCCAGGCTGTTTAACATCTCCGGTTGTATCCCTAAACAAAAGCAACGCCAACGGAAACAAAAAAAGGCTAAACCGCTTTCTCTTTAAAAGCCAGAGTTCAGAGCGAAAACATATTTTGGCTTGATTTCCTCGAGCTACAGCGGCGGGTGAGTGAGCGAGGAGTGAGGTGAGCCGCGCGTTCTCTCGCCTTCCAATCCAAGTGTCCATGAAGCGGTTTTCCCGGTCTCGCTCCCCTCAGAATCCACCACCAAGCCTCTATATCTCGCATATGAGAAAACCACTGTCAGAAAAGGGCAGCTCGGATGAGGTGTTCCGTACAGAAGGTCCGTGAACTGAAGTCTTGTGATAGAGATCCTCCGCGCGCTGTCTCTTGGCACTGCGCGTCTCTTGCGTTTGAGCGCTGAGTCTTGCGCGGCAGCAAGCTGTGGATGTAATAGCATTAAGGACCGGGCGCAGCTATCGCATTACAGTCAGCACCTCGGCCCGCCTCTCCCAGTCTCTGATTAAAGACCAGCCACTAGTCCCGCAGTTACGCTATAAAAAGGCGAGCGAGGGAAACACAAGCGGCCCACAGCCACACGGCTCGTCAAACGCTCGTGGCTGTGCGAACCACAGGCTGGTTTGGAGAGTTTCTTTAAGGTGGTAGACGATGTAGGCTACATGCTGACAAATAATGCGGTCCAAAAAGTAATTTAAAAAGTCTCATTTAAATATTTAGCATCTCATTCATTAATGAACAAAATTACTTTTTTTGCGATCAAAGTTTTCAAATATTCATAGCACTATAAAATGAAGAAATATTAATAAACAATTATTTAGATTTGGCAACTTATTAATTGTCCAACTATTCCAAAACACTTCAAAATATTATAACAATATTCAGAAAATATTATTGTAGAATAAACTTAAGTCAAAACTACTTAATTGACATTATAACATTAAGTTATAATCTAATGATATGTAAAGGCTCTAAAAAATTCTAAACAAATGTCTCCCGCTGTATCCAAATAAAAATATGATCAAAAATACTTTTAACTTTGTAAGTAATTATAATAATCATATGAATGAAAAAAAGTTTTCTTAAGGTTATTCTGCTTGAAAAGAACAAAAACACAGATTTAGACAGCAAATGAAACGTTTCAGAAAACAAAACAAAAAAAGTATTGTAGGATAAACTTAAGACAAATTGCCCTGACTTGACATTATAATATTAAATTATAACCTAATGATATAATTTTATGCTTCATCAACATCTTGGTGATATTCTTTGACATTGCATTGATTGAAATAAAAAGTACTAAGGCTATAAAAATTTCACATTTTCTCCTGGTGTATCCAAGTAAAAACAAAAATACTTTTTTTTAAAACACTTTTAACTAGGTAGCTTAAGTAATTATATAATCATATGAAAGAACCCATTTTCATAAGGTTAATCTCCTTGAAAAGAACATAAACACTGATTTTGATAGCAAATGAAACAATTGTAAAAAGTAAAAAAAATATTAATTAAGATTTGGCAACTTATCAATAGTCCAACTATTCCAAAACCCTTGAAATATTATAAAACTTAAGTAACAAGTAATAATATAATACATATGAATGAAAAAAAAATGTTTTCTTATAGGTTAATCTGCTTGAAAAGAACAAACAACACGGATTTTGACAGCAAATAAAATGTTTCAGAAAACAAAACAAAAAAAAAGGATTGCAGAATAACCCCAAATAAGGGCTACATCATTGAACCACATAGGGGGAACAACAGACTGAAACTGTTGTAATTATGATAATTATGCATAAGCTGCCATTAATTTTGACCATGTGATCATGATGATTTAGAGAGCTAGCAGTTTGATGCCCCTCGGTTGACTTAAGGAGAAAAGTGAAAAAAGCTGAGTTGAGCCATGCATTAGGTAAGGCGATGTGCATGGTAATGTGTGCCTGAGGTTGAATTATGCGAATGTTTCTGACAGGAAGCCAAGGAAGATCAACAAGGGTACGGGGTCAAACTCTGTGCAAAATACAAGAAACCGAACAATCCAATGTAAACGTTCCATGACGACAGATGTTTGACAGCAACTAAAAACACATCTGTTTTCTTTCCTTCTGACTGATGCACTGTTTGAAAATAACCACACACACAGTTAACATAAGAACAAAAAAGGAGAAGTTTGTGTGGTAGGATGTGTGGGTCATTGAGAAAAAGCAGAAGAGAGAAACAGATCTTGGGGAGAGCAATGTCCCTTTGGCTCATCCAGGGTCCTTTAATTTAGACCCCCTGTGCTCAGAAATATAGAAATGAGAAAGTAAGTTACAGCGGGAGGTTGGGTTTAGAAAGAAGGGCTAGAATAAACCACACTGTGCACATCAAAGCTCGCGAAGAACCCAAAACGCTCAGATATATTCTTGTGCGCAGATCTTTTCAGATCCACCCAACGCGGGGACCAGCGAGGGCCCCAGTTCGCCACTAACTACAGTGGCTTTAATGACACAAGCATTTACCCTGCAGATCCCCAAAATAAAACTTTACCCTTATCAGGCATCCTACAGACGCTGTGCACAAGCACGACACTGTGACAGCAGGCAGCTGGGAAGCACAGTGAAGTTTTTCTTAGCTTTGATGCCTTGTCAGTTTTCAGGTCATGTTATATTGAAGTCAGATGATTAGTCATGTGCTACGCCATGCCTGAGCTGTTAATTCTGGGAATTGAGGAGGAAGAAGAGTGTAAAACGCATGATTGTTTTTCGCAACACTGGACTACTTTTCATTATCACCAACCTCTCAATGAGAGGTTTCATAAGCCTTGTTTCCATCCACCTATGCACATTTTGGATTATCGCACGTGTGAGTAGTATACACTTTTTATCTGATAACAAAAATAAAATGTGCATAAACTACAAATCTAATCACATTTACAGAATAAACTCCAGTATGTGCATGAAAAAAGTCATGTGATTTATTTTAACAGGTCATGTGATAAAAATTAGGAATTGGACTGTTTTAAAAGTCAAACCAGCGGTCCAACCATATTGTAAAGCATCTGAAATGTTGTTTTGGTTAATTGTAAAATTCCTTAGCCAAAGTCCATCATCAAAGCGGTTCAGTATTATTACCTTTTAGAACATTCTTGGGCGGCTCTGCTCCAAAAGAGCTATCTCATGGCTCCAAAAGCCACCATGCATTGGATAGGAAATTCTGCTTTATTCCCCAAATCTTTTATGCAATATTCCAGTTTAATTCACATGTTTGGATGGAAACATAGCTGCAGATGCTTTGACAAGACCTCAGCGACAGGTCACCATGCTCTTATCTCTGTGATAGACTCCATCTCTCAGCTCTTGAAACACTGGACTATTTGAACCTGGGGACTTGGGCCTGTCAACAGCAATGCTTGATAAAGGTGTGCTCTTTTACACAGTCTTGTGGTGTCACCTATCAGGGATGAGGTCAGAGTTTGGGTATAGTAAGGGCTGGTCTTGGATCAGGGCAATAAATACAGCTTCTCTTTGAAGTGTTGACAGGCCTGGCCTGTGCTGTCCACACACACACCTCGACCCACAGCAGACCTGTGATCATCCATCTTACTGGCTAATGCCAAGCTGAGCATGAGGAGATCTCTGCACAACAGTGGAGCCTCTGTGCGGGCTGGTGGGGTTATCCACACTCTCAGCCTCACGGGGGAAGTGTTGAGTGTGTGAGAGTAGAGAGAGAGAGAAAGCTCTGAGGTTTTTGACGGCCATACAGGGAGGAAAGTCCCCGCTGCGGTCCCAGCAGTGGCTCTACTTCATCTTCTTACGCCATTTGAGCTTAAGTCCTACTTGAGCCAAACTGCAGCCAAAGCTGACACATCTGCTTGTTTACAGCTACCACTGATGCCTGTATGTCTGGAAGGAAGAAGAAAGTTCTTGAGGAATGGAAGTACTGTTCACAAATATATGGGAAAAATAAATACAAAACTGTCAACTGGTGTAACCATTTAAAAGTTAAAATACAACAAATAAATAAATAAAAATCACCTTGAATCCTGAAAATGTATGCAACAGCAACTTAAGTCATAACTGCTTCACTTAAATTATAGCATTAAATTATAACCTAATGATATAATGTTATGAATTTCACCAACAACTTTTGGTTGATTGAAATAAAAAATATTAGGTAAAGGCTCTAAAAAAAAAATCAAAACAATGTCTCCCACACTGTAAAAAAAATCCTGGTTGCCTTAAATTTTGAAGCTGAATCAAATGAACCCTATGAGTCCATTGAACTTATATTATGTTAGACTGACTTAAAACAGCTTGCGTAACTTATGTCAGATTAACTTAGTTTAATAAGTTACAATGACCTAAAACATATGCTGTCAGGACTTATCAATCATATAATGTTTTACAGTGCAGTGTATCCAAGTAGAAAAATGAACAAAAATACTTTGTAACTTAAGTAATTATATAATCATATGAATGAAAAAATTCAGCTTGAAAAAAACAAAAACACTGATTTTGATAGCAATATCCACCATTATCAAAATTTGCATTATTTAAAATAGTTAAATAGAAGGAAATACTTTTAAAAAAGGAGTGCAACCATCAAAGGTTAAAGGAATGCATTTGCCTATTTGAGTTTATAGCACCAAGTCAGGAAATACCTATAATGATCCAATCACAAAAAACGTTTTTTTTTAAGATGACCTTCTTTGACCTGTGCAAAATGTGATAATATTACATGTGATATTTTTTTTTTTAAACAAGAAGATAATCAAGTAAGCAAATTCCAAAGTTTGCTTTACTTTAAAAAGTTCTAATTGACTCAAGATAGGCCATAAGGAACTCATTAGGAGTTTCACAGCATGGAACCACAGTGGCTAAACGCTGACTCTTCTGCCATGCTAGATACAAATAGCTGTTGTTTGAACTGATTTGTCTATATAAATCTAATATATTTCACAATCATATTGTTAAGGTATGTAGAGGTAGCCCAGAAAAGACTGTTAAGAGACAGACTTGCACAATTCCTCTGTCTGGTAAGAATCAGCAGTCCTGCAGCTTCATTCTGAATACTTGAAAGTCTGACGGAGCTTGCTGATAAATACTAAAGTATACCTAGAGTATATACAGGAATCAGAGACTAAAATTCAATACTTTTTAAGATCTTTTCAACCGGAAACACTGGTGAGATTTTAACTTACAGTAAATTTACTACATTTTAATGTAAGAACTAAAATGTAAAACTAAACCATTATTCATATGCTGAATAAAAATCTATTAAATCTAGCTAATTCAGCAGGTTGGCGCCTATAGAACTGCAGAAATAATGGCGCTGCCACATTGCATAATCAAAAATGATATAAAATGTAACACCTTGCAAAATAGCATTTGAGACTTATTGATACTTTTTAAGGGCCTTAAATTTCTCTACATTGATTTATCAAATTTTAATACTTTTAAGACCCTGCGGACACCCTGATACCTAAGCCATACAGCTTCCATTTAGGTCAGAAATGTTTCAGTTTTTGGCATCAGGAATGCCTGCGGACGTTTACATACTATGCAAGATGAATGTTAAGAAAGAACAAGTTAACTGTTACTGTGCATGTGTCAAACTCATTCATCCATGCTCATCTGTGGTTAAGTAAACTTGGAGTAAACGAAATGGTTGTGTGCGAAACAGCAAAATGTGGAAAGAGAAGTATACTTGGGCCTGAAGCCAGCCAAAACACTCCTGTGGCAGTCAGATGCCTGAATGAGTTTCTCACTGTCAGTACAGTGAACTGCTCTAGACGTATTGCACAGATTAACACTCAGATCCAATTACCCTTGCTAAGCAAGCCCTGGGGCTAAATAGTGTACCACAGCTGGAATGGGCATCAACTCTCTGCCCACATCAGACCTAGAGCAGAAAACACACAAAGTGAGGAAAACAGCTGATACACTGGTCTGAAGCAGATCTAGAGTGGAACCAGAGATAAATCTTTTTTCCTGTGGATACGAGTATCAAAAGGCTACCAGTGTTTTTTAAGATGAATAGCAAATATCTAGATCTAGATAGAAAAAATCTATCTATCTATCTATCTATCTATCTATCTATCTGTCCGTCCGTCCGTCCGTCCGTCCGTCCGTCCATCCATCCATCCATCCATCTATCTATCTATCTATCTATCTATCTATCTATCTATCTATCTATCTATCTATCTATCTATCTATCTATCTATCTATTCATCCATACGTCTATCTATCCCATCCATCCATCCATCCATCTATCTATCTATCTATCTTTCCATCTATCCGTCTGTCTGTCTGTCCGTCCGTCCATTCGTCCATCAACCCACCCACCCACCCATCCATCCATCCATCCATCAATCTATCCATCTATCATACATCCATCCATCTATCATCCATCCATCAATCCATCTATCCTTTTAAGTGCTTAGAAATGCATATTACTAATCAAAAATTGAGTTTTGATGTATTTACAGTGTGAAATCAACAAAATGGCTTTCCCACAAATGTACCCGTGCAAAATAAGGATGCTTTTGTCATCCAGGATACAAATATGGTATCCACGATATCTTCCACAATTCCTATAAACTTCCTTTCATCACAATAGTGATGCTTCAAGCTGTTTAAAATGGTTTTTAAGGGGTCCAGAATCACTGACTAAAACAGTGATGTTAGTACTTGTCCAGTATTAAGTTTTATCCAAACACAATGTGAATAAATTACCAAATGTAAACATGTCAGCCATGTGAACAGTTGGACGAATTTCACCATTGTGCTACAATAGCAATATGTAAACTGTATTTGACTAAAAATAACAAGAAAGTCTCATTGCTGAAGAAAGTGAAAATAACTAAAATATAACACTAATATCCACTTATGCCAAGTCTAATAAAGATTGCATTATTCCAAAACAAACTAGATAAATCCTAACCTTCCATTATTCATGCCTTTCTAAATGAGTATAACAACCACACACACAGAGATATCCTCACTCCCTGATCTCCTCAATAAACTCACCTTTGCACAGAACAACAGTAAATTACTATATCAGCACCACACACACACACACACACACACACACACACACACACACACACACACACACACACAGGCAACTCTCTAATGTGGCACACTGAAACATAGCTTTGCCTATATACCAGGAACAAACACAGCCCATCAGTGTGTCCCGATGTTCAGAAGACTCTTTGAGTTATATCTGCTTCTCCGTTTCACCCACTGCCTACACACACATACACATATCCAGTAATCACATCTATCCTCTCTGATCTGCCTGTTTGTGTACAGAAGTTGCGCTGGGTGCAGTAAACCTAAATCTGAACGCTGTAGATCTTAGGTCTGGGTGTCTGCAGGAGCGGACTTTTATTCCCCTATTTACTGCTGTGTGTCAGCCGTGTCCGCCTCCAGCGTGATTATCACTGCAGGTTGAAGCGGTGTCCTGGGGTTCATACAGAAGAATAGTGGTGGAGGAAACTGTAGTTCTCATTATCCACAAAGCCATCCAACTCCCACAAGGCCTTTCGTCTCCATACACTCACATTCATTTAAAACCAGCCTGGAGAAATACCTACTTACCAGCAGTGTTGGTCCTCTGCTAACAGTGTAACCTGTAAATGAGGGCGGAATTTAATTAGTCTAGGGATTATATAACATGCAATGTTTATGAAATTGCACAAGTGATGTTATTAATGCTGTTATCTCTTTGATGAGGATTCAGTTCTTTATAGAGTCCTTTAATGTGAACTTCACCTCTGAACCAATAGGGGGCGAGATGAGAGAGATGAAAGCATGGCAGGATCAGGGAACAAACGGGGAGAATTAAAGTCTATTGCTGGAACACTCACATCAAATTAAACGACTGCATCCGCATTTATGCTGAATCAAGGCATAATCATTTCAGCCGGCGAAATTTCAGTCAACTCATTGTGGACCGGAGGAATATGAGGGAATTATTAAATAACAATATAATATCTAAACCTGATGAATAACGATGACAAATGATATTCAGTCGTCTGTAATTATCTTCACAATGGCTCATTCTGCAGTGCGTCGATGCCTCCGCTGGGATACCGTATTAACGGAGGTCCCTGTATATCAGTAAACACAATTTCCTCCTCTTTGATTTGGGATTTCATTTTTGTAATAACTTGATATAGCCCATCTGTCACGTATATGACATAAACTATAGGATATTATTTGTAAGAGCTGTCAAATAGCCAGAAATAAGTGGGAACGTGCCTCTCTAGGTATTTGTTGGTATCTCTTAATCTTAGCTTTAATTTCGGGCTGTCAAATTAACATGTTGATTGAATTAATTAGGAAGAATAACACTATTTTTTTTTTATCATGTTTAATGCATAAAGCCCAGATCTAGATTGCATTTACAGTTGGTAACAGCTTACTGTGAGATGGAGCCTATAGAATACAGTTAACAAGGATCTTATACCTTTCTAAAGTCAAATTTAAGCTCTTTTCAAGCATTTTCCAGGTGCATTTTTAAACTTCCTGCATTCACATCTGTAGTAAATTATATATTTACATATACGTACTACTTTATCATATCATATCAGATGCTTTTTATAGGATTCTATATACTACTATAGACTAAGGAAAGAGTATACTAACCAATACATACTAACTTGACTTCTAGTTGATCATTTGGTATCAGAAGTGGCTTATATGAAAGGCAAAGGAGATAGATTACACTTATTTCACCAAAATAAAATATGATCATGCCTTGATTTTTAATTATTTAATTAGGACAGTAAGGTCTGACTTTGACAGACAAAAGTCTTGTCACAAAACAGAAATAATGTACAGTATAGAATATAAAGTCATGATGCAGTAGAAACAGAATAAATATTGTGTATGACTCCCATGAGCTTGGAGGACTGCATCCATACATCTCTGCATTGACTCAAATAACATATTACAGTT
This sequence comes from Danio kyathit, assembly GCA_903798195.1. Taxonomy (NCBI): domain Eukaryota; kingdom Metazoa; phylum Chordata; class Actinopteri; order Cypriniformes; family Danionidae; genus Danio; species Danio kyathit. The sequence goes on from LR812527.1 coordinate 19,909,423, forward strand.
TTTCTCAGTGGCTTTGGTGCATTTCTCGCAACACTATTTACATTTGCACAACAGTTAATGTATTTCTCAAAACAATTAGTCATTTGTGCACATCATTGTAGCAGTTTCTCATTCCTTCCAACTAATTGCCAATGCTTTTGGACATGCATCAATTGCTTTCATCCAACTCTCTGCTGTTTGTAACATTATCATTTGCTTATGTCATGTCAGTCGAAATTAACTAAACTTGTGAATGCTGAATAGTCATTCCATATAAAACTAATAGTCCTCATTTCATTACTTGAGTCATTACATACAAAAATGTTAAACTAGTTGTCAAAATCTGTCAAGCAAAATTAAAATTAAATCTTTTTTCCTGAAAATTTCTTTTAAATTGAACACTTTTATGAATGATGTAAAGAGCTATGTATGCTGTAGGTTCAGTTCCAATATGTACAGCAATATTGTTTACAGTTGTGCACAGCTCTACCCAAAGGAAGTTTACGTTTGGTGTAAATAAGGGTGTATTTTTTCTTTTGCACAATGCTGTTAATAAATTACAATTGCAAAAAGCATATGCAGTAAAAATGTGAAACATACATATTCAGTGTCTTGTACTCAGATACTTCACTAAATGCAGTGATGTCTAACTTTACTGTAGTTTTCAAACGGCTGTGTGAATAGTATATAGTGCTGTCTTGAGCATTTTCAGGAAGTCACCAAAATCTGACTTTTTTGCATTGGAAAAAATGTACAGAGTAAACTGTCATAATGAAAACATGACAAAGCCATTCGACTATCTTGTTCATAAACAATGGTGTCAGGACGTTTCATCTTGATGACACTGACACTTTCATTGCCATGACTATTTGAGGAATGAGCTATCCATTTCGAACAAGTGACACGCTTTTGCAGGTTATCAACTAGGTTTTGCAGTTTGTATTAATTGTGTGACGCTCCTTAAAAATAAAGAACAATAAGGATCCAGATGCAAGGTCTTTATTGACCGGTGGAATACAGGATCAAAAATAGAACAAAACAGAAAAATAGTGCGGAGCTGACAGTAAAGTCCAGAGAAGTTCAGATCTGTAAAGATCTTCGGAAAAGCTGACAGATCTAAAAATACAGAGCGTCCTGACGAGACACAGATAATAATAGAGCAATAACGAACTGACAAGATACAAAAGAACACCAAGCACAATATATAGAAGAGATAATTAGAATCAGCTGACGCGAATGATCAGCACAGCTGATCAGCGAACACGTGATTAAAACAGAACGCTACTACAACGCACATGAATGAGACAAAACAAACCACGTGACAATAACAGAGACACACCAGGATGTGCGCACAGCCTGCAACCGTGACAAATTGTTTTGATAAATGCATTAACTGTTGTGCAAATGTAAATAGTGTTGTGAGAAATGCACTAAAGTCACTGAGAAAAACTGTAATAAAGTCATCTGGAATGGCAAAGAAAGTGTTCTTGCAGGATTCCCAGAGTTCATCAAGATTCTTTGGATTCATCTTCAATGCCTCTTCCTTCATCTTACCCCAGACATGCTCAAAAATGTTCATGTCTGGTGACTGGGCTGGCCAATTCTGGAGCACCTTGAGTTTCTTTGCTTTCAGGAAGATTTGATGTGGAGGCTAAAGTATGAAAGGGAGCGCTATCCTGCTGAAGAATTTTCCTTCTCCTGTGGTTTGTAATGTAATGGGCAGCACAAATGTCTTGATACCTTAGGCTGTTGATGTTGGCATCTACTCTGCAGATCTCTTGCATGCCCCCATACTGAATGTAACCTCAAACCATTATTTTTCCTTCACCAAACTTGACTGATTTCTGAGAGAATCTTGGGTCTGTGTGAGTTCCAATAGGTCTTCTGCAGTGTTTGCAAATGACTAACTAGAAATCAAGTTACTATTTGTTGCTTTTACAACTGGGATTGACAACAAGACTTTTGTCAGGTAGTGTATATATTAAATTGGAAAAAGGAAAATCTTTAGGAAACTAGTTCGATAAATTACGAAAGCCACACAATTGCATTTTCAAGAGTTGAGCACTTTATCCAAAATCTAGGCACTTTTCAAACCTTGAAAACACTAAAATTCAAGCATTTTTAAGGATTTCCAGCACCAGTATGAACCCTAGATAAATGAGATGAGATATACGTCCCTAAATATCAGATTACTAGGTTATAAATGTCCCTGTATGAGATTTTTACCTTATATTTATATCATATAAACAATATCATACACACAGCTGTTCTAGTCTTGAACAGCATGAGTGCAAATTAGACGTTTTAATCAAGTTCTATAATTGATAACCTTGGGTCATATTTTAGACAGCATGACCTGTTTGGTCTCTCCAATCAAGACACAGCAGTGATTTGCTTCTGAATAAATCTGAATTCACGAGTTCACACTTACAGATATTTTACTCTATAAGGAAAATGCATATTAAGCATGCTGTCCAGGCTAGCGTTATTCCCCTTGTTAGGTGGAAGAGAGATAGGGGTCCAAGCTCAGTGTCTACCCCGGCCTCAAAACGCTACCCCTGCTTCGATTTAAGTAAAAATCGAGGAGTTGGAGTGGTGGAGGGATTGTGGAGGCAGTGGGTAGCACAATCGCCTCACAGCAAGAAGGTCACTGGTTCGAGCATCGGCTGGGTCAGTTGGCATTTCTGTGTGGAGTCTGCATGTTCTCCCCCGTGTTCGCGTGGGTTTCCTCCGGTTTCCCCCACGAGTCCAAAGACATGCGCTATAGGTGAATTGGGTAAGCTAAAATTTTCCGTAGTGTATGGGTGTGTGTGTGTGTGTGTGTGTGTGTGAATGAGTGTGTATGGATGTTTCCCAGTGATGGGTTGCAGCTGGTAGGGCATCCGCTGTGTGAAACATATGCTGGATAAGTTGGTGGTTCATTCGGCTGTGGCGACCCCAGATTAATAAAGGGACTAAGCCGAAAAGAAAATGAATGAATACAAATTGAGAGCCATTTCTTCATGAGCATCCAATACTGGTTTTGAAGGTCCAATGCCCTGCAATGTTTACACTATAAAAAAATGTTGATTTGTTTTAGGACAACATGAAGAAATTAAGTTAACTTATCAGGTTTTGCAAATTTAAGTGAATTGAACATGAAACAATTAAGTTGTCCTCAAAAAGCTTAAAATTTAGTTGTTTCAGCTCATTTTAAATAAGTAGTTTGAACAAACAACAAACATAATTTTTTAGAGTGTAGCTCTAACTAGCTTCAACACACTTACCTAGTTTGTAGTCAGTCTTAAGTTGCTGATTTGCTGTTTCGGGTGTGCTTGATTTGGGTTTGAGCTCGACTCTGCAGGACAGACAGAACGGGGACAGATTTGGATACACTTGATTTACTTAATTCCTAAATGAATCAGACAGATGAACAAATCAAATTGCAATGCTTTACCCAGCAGTAGAAATTGAATCAATTCATTGAAGGCAAACACCTTTATTCCACACATTGAAAAGCAGACACACTCTTCTCATGCACGGACTAGTTATTTTAGCGTTACAAATAAAATCAAGCACCAAATACAATAAAAAGGAAGAACAGTCTTTTGTTCAAACATTGCACACAGAAACACATTTACTACTTCACAGCATGTAATGTGATTGAAATGGTCAGTTTCTTAAAAGAATCACATATACTAAAGTTATGTACAGTTGAAGTCAGAATTATTAGCCCCCCTTTGAATTTTGTATTTCTTTTTTAAATATTTCCCAAATTATGTTTAACAGAGCAAGGACATTTTCACAGTATGTCTGATAATATTTTTTCTTCTGGAGAAAGTCTTATTTGTTTTATTTTGGCTAGAATAAAGGCAGTTTTTATGTTTTTTTAAACCCATTTTAAGGTCAAAATTATTAGCCCCTTTAAGCTATTTTTTTCTCGATAGTCTACAGAACAAACCATTGTTATCCAATCACTTGCCTAACTACCCTAACCCGCCTACACTGAAAAAAAAAATATTCAAAGATGATTCCTTGGATTTACACATTTTTTTTAAAGTGGTTGTAAACAATTTATTTGGGCTGAATTTAAACAAACAAATTAAGTTGAACATTACTACTTTTATTTTGTTTGTTTAAATTCAACACAAATTAATTATTTGCAACTAATCTGCAGACATCATTTTCTTTTTCAGTGTGATTAACCTAATCATCCTAGTTAAGCCTTTAAATGTCACTTAAGCTGTATAGAAGTGTCTTGAAAAATATCCAGTAAAATATTATGTGCTGTAATCATGGCAAAGATAAAATAAATCAGTTATTAGAAATAAGTAATTATTACTATTATGTGTAGAAATGTGTTGAAAAAATCTCTCTGTTATCCAAAAACTGGGCAAAAAAATAAACAAGGGGGCTAATAATTCTAACTTCAACTGTATGTGAAAACATAATTTTGGCCTTTACAGATTAAATGAGTGACTTAGATTATTGACATTTATTGCCACTTACTAGCAGTTTTAATTTTGTCATTAGTAGTAAAAACCTCTATCATGATTTAGCACCCATATATACATGACAATACATATGGCCAAAATATTAAATGTAGAAATTTGGAATCAAGAGTCTAATTTATGTGATATTTTACAAAACAAAAATTGTAGAACTGGTTAACTACAAAATATTAATTTGTTTAATGCTTGAAATTTCTTAAAATATATACGCTCTCTCAAGATAGTATTTGTAACATCTTTTTGATACATTTTCCCCCTTTTTCCCTATAAAAATTGCATTCTATTTTCATTTGGGGTAATCATTCATTCATTCCTTCATTTTCCTTTGGCTTAGTCCCTTATTTATCAGGGGTCGCCACAGGGGAATGAAATGCCAACTTATCCAGCATATGTTTTACACAGCGGATGCCCTTCTAGTCACAACCCCCCATACTCTCTCACATTCACACATGCACTCATACAGTACAGCCAATTTAGTTTGTCCAATTCACATATATAGTGCAAGGTTTTGGGTTGTGGGGGAAATCGGAGCACCCGAAGGAAACCCAATGCAAACATGGGGAGAACATGCAAACTCCACACAGAAATGCCAACTGGCCCGGCTGAGACTCGATCCAGGAACCTTCTTTCTGTGAGGCGACAATGCTAATAATTGCTGGTAATTATCAAACTGAATGTGTGATTACGTAGACTGATTAATTGCGAAGTCCTGTAATTAATTAGATTATACATTTTAATCACTCGACAGCCCTACTTTAATCGCATAGCTTTAAAACATGAGTAAATGGCCAGTCAAGACGCATTACTGTTTTCACCAAGTATTTACCTGCATCTAAACTTGTTTTACAATGCACCTAAACATTAGCATGAATCTGAATTTAAGACATTTAGACTCTTTCCTCTTATTTCATCATATTCTCCATTGCTAGTGCAGGAGAACTCAGTGAAAACTCAACAAACTGATTTTACTCTGCTTATAAGCGAGGAGAAAAGTAATTATGATTTTATTTGTAATCTATGTGTTTTGTTACTGTAATGTTAATATGCCTTGTTTAGCATGCTTAATATTGTTTGGTCAGACCACATACAGTGGGGGAAATAAGTATCGAAGGTGCTGTTGACTTGAAATTCACCAAAAGTTGGCGACAACCAAAGAAATCAACATAGGCCATACCTGGCAACCCTCCCGTTTTTTCCCAGGTTCTTCTATATTGTACAGGTCTATCCCGCTATCATCCCATAAAAGTATTTTCCCGTATTTCTTCTGTATTTTCAATCTTTCTTTGAAAGGGTGGCAATAAACATTAAAGAGCCGATCCTCCCTATACGCAACCCATACCGCCGAGCCACCAGGGGATGACCCTTGCTCCTAAATGCGAGACTGTTCTTTGCTTTCGTTTTATTTAGGCATAAAAACACTTTGAAATAAATATAAAAACGGCGGGATTCCCTTCCTTTTCATTACAGGTGCCGTCGCCCCTCCTATGTAATCCTCAAAACAGTCATATAGTGGTGCGTGATTGTAGCTGTGGCGCACTCCATAGTGATAAATAGATGCTGTTTCTCAAACGCATTCTGTACACGGGATTTGAAGTGGAGCAAAAGTCTGGGTTTTGGGTGTGTGTTTTAACAGAAATATACACATAATTATTAATAATAACATCTAAAGATGTCAATCTTGTTGGGGTTTTTTTCAAACACAACTAATTTTGTCCTAAACAAGCATAAAAAGTTAGGAAAGCAATCAAATGCTTTTATTATAACATTTGATGTATACATTTTTAAAGTGACACCTCTGTTATTTAATGTAATCAAGCAAAAAAATCTAAGATTCAGATTCATTCGTTGCTCTTTGATCAGAATGTTTAAGTTATACAGTGAAGAAAATTGATGAGTTAATGGATTAATGAGTTTTGATAACTATTTCTTTGTAATAGCCATTAATTTCAACCCAGGCTCATTCTGAAAACGTACTTCCGTGGACGTTTCTGGAGACCACGTCATATGTCCCGGGAGGTACGTATTTTTGCAGTTTTTGTTTTTGCGAATCCACGAGAGGCCGCTGTGTGCACGGGGCTACTTTTTCAGAATGAGCCTGTGTTGATTAATTTTAGTAAGCTAAACAGTTTGCTATTTTTTTTGCTGCTATTGTATACTATTTATTTTTACTTTTGTAAATACTAATAATAAAACATATTACTGACTGTTTATTTACAATGAAACAGCTCCAGATGAACATTTTCAGTAATTTGGGAATTTATTTTTGGCTGGGGGGTTGGGGGGGATTATGGTGAGCATATCCCTTATTTTCACATCCCAATGTTGACAGGTATGACATAGGCTCATTCTAAAAATGTAGCCCTATATACATTTCTGGAGATCATGAATTATGAAACCAGGTTACGGAACCAGATGTAAGGCAACATTTCGGCTTTAAAACAACGCTACGAGGCGGTATGACGCCATTCCTTTTCACATTTACCAGCTGACCGCTTACCTCAATATGGACGACTTTTACGCTGTTACCAGTTTGCCCAGTGGCTCGTCGCATACTTCGGAGGATTTGAGATGCAGAGCGGAGTTGACTGTGATGGGTTCAAGTACGGCATAGAATGGTTCTAGAAAGCAGGTAAGACAAAAACAAAAGCCAAAAAGTAAACAACTAAGTAAATAACAGGGTGAAAATGTGACAAAATCTGAAAACATGGTAAAAATCAGGCAGCTGCGAGAGCTTCTTTTTCTGGATTGTTTTTGAAAACACTGTCGGTTGGGTTTAGGGAAAGTGGGTGTGCTCTGATCAATCTGTGCTTTTTAAAACACTACTGGTTGGGTTTAGGGAAGGTGGTGGGTGGGTCGGTCAGTCAGTCGGGCGGATTCGCAAAACCTGCAAAAAACTTAGCTCCTGGAACCTATTTGGCGCTCTTCAGAAATGTATATAGGAGTACGTAATCAGAATGAGCCTGGGTTGAAAGAAATCAACATATATATGCAAAGGATGTTATGTGTGATAAAATGAAATGATGCACGGAAAAAGTATTGAACACATGAAGAAAGGAAGGTGTAGAAAGGCAGTGAAAGACTAGACAGCAGCTGAAATCTCTCAGTAGTTCTTCAGCAACCATTTGCCCTTCGTCATTGTAAATACTAGCTTCTTCAACGTCTCATTATCAGGATGATGAAGATGAAACCAGGGAGGACATTTCAGCAAAACAATGATCAAAAACACAAATGGTTTCACAGAAAGAAAATCAAGCTGTAGAATGGCCCAGGCAATTACCTTACTCGAATCCAATAAAAAAATAGAAAATAAAGATCAGATTTGATAGATGAGACCTGTATGAAACCAATACTTGGTTTAATTCAATGTCAAAAGCTCCGTTAGAAATATTATACCCAGGAAAAAAATGACGTGTTCAGTACTTATTTACCCACTGTAAGTGCTTACACAATGAAAACATAAAAAAATAAATAAATAAATAAAAACAGTCAAAAGTTGACACACTTTAAATATTTTATATCACATTTATACCTGTATTTAGTGTTGTCAGCTCATGATCAGGCTCATGAAAACATGTGTGAGCCACGAAAGAGAGCCACGAAACCCATATTCACACACAAACTGTAATTGAAACACCTAGAGTAAATGCATCTACTAATGGGTTTCTCCCTCTACCTCAAACACTGGTCACTGATAAGCCTGGGGGTCGGAGGTCATGGTTTCTAACACTGATAAGGCCGTCTCTGGAATCCCACCGAGCTGATTGGGATCTAAGCAAGCATGGAGGCCAGGGAATGTGAAGGAACACTGATCAAATACGGGGGTCTCCCTCCTCCTCACTCTGCTCAGCTTTTAGTTAGGTCTCCTATAGCAAGGCTTATCTGCAGCTCAGCATGAATGAGATGTTTGGCCCTCCAACAATATCTTTCCTATTGGGTTTCGCTCTAATTACATGTTTGCAACTAGCAGTCCCATCTGTGTCGAGGTCTTTCGCTTGTTTACTGTAAACATCAAGGTCCAGCAGAAGCAGCAGGATGGACAAATAGGTGATTGTCCTCAGCGAAGAACATCTTCATATCTTATCAGAAGCAGACAACAAAGAACGCAATCTGGAGTCATAAAACAGACATGCGATTGTTTGATTGGTAAACGTTAGGGTTCCTGTGCATGAGGAAGTGGAACTTATTGGACTCTAAAGACTTTATTGGCTGGAGTTAAGCTGTTCAGACAGAAAAAGCCTTGACAGCAGCAAAGTCTTATTTCACAACATACATCAGTGCAGGAGCCACAGAGTGCTTTGATATCAGCACTTCTGTAATATATTCTTTGAGTTATGAGTATAAATGAGTTGAGTTGATGATTGTGCGTTACTGTTTGAAATTAATATTTGCTGCGCTACCCCAGGCACAGCAAGCTTGCAAATCTGTACTCTCCCTCATAAGAAGGCTTGCTATCATAAACATTTGATTAATCAGAAGTAAACGCGTAAAACAATGCTGTATAAACGGAGATAGCAATCATGCGATTGCGTTATGAATGGCGTGTCGTGTGACTGTTGGAGTGATGCAGTAAAGACATTTCTGCTGTGTGTTCATTGCGTTTAATCAAAGCGAGTCGCCATTTGGGTAATTAATTTGAGTAATGAACAAAAAAATTCACACATCTGCATTTTTCACTTGTTGGGTCATTTTTCTCTGCTCTCATGAGATGCAGTAAAATCAAAGGTAATTGAACGTGTGGAGTTTTACCCCATTTTCTGCTAAAGGTTCTACATCACGGCTTGTCTGATGATAGACCGCAAAACAGTTTGTCAGTTCCAAGAATCACATCAAAATGTAAGTAAATTTAATAATTTTGCTAAATGTTGACATAAGACTATAATTTAATGCACCATATTTTATCCAAAGATGAGCTTTAAGTCAACAGAAAGTACTAACTTTTGCCAAAGTTGCAAAATATACTAAAAAATATAGTATTTTTGAATGTTTTTTTTGTAAACAAGTCACCGCTACTTTATTAGGTACACCTGTCTAACTGCTCGTTAATGCAAATTTCTAATCACATGGCAGCAACTCTATGCATTAAGGGATGTAGACATGGTCAAGACGATCTGTTGCAGTTCAAACTAAGCATCAGAATGGGGAAGAGAGGTGATTTAAGTGACTTTGAATGTGGCATGGTTGTTGGTGCCAGACGGGCTGGTCTGAGTATTTCAGAAACTGCTGATCTACTACGATTTTCGCGCACAACCATCTCTAGGGTTTACAGAGAATGGTCCGAAAAAGAGAAAATATCCAGTGAGTGGCAGTTCTGTGGGCGCAAATGCCATGTTGATGCCATAGGTCAGAGGAGAATGGTCAGACTGGTTCCAGCTGATAGAAAGGCAACAGTAACTCAAATAACCACTCGCTACAACCAAGGTATGCAGAAGAGCATCTCTGAATGCACAACACATCGAACCTTGAGGCAGATGGGCTACAGCAGCAGAAGACCACACTGGGTGCCACCACTGTCAGCTAAGAACAGGAAACTGAGGCTACAATTTACACAGGCTCACCAAAATTGGACAAAAGAAGATTGGGAAAACGTTGCCTGGTCTCAAGTCTCGATTCCTGCTGTGACATTTTGATGGTAGGAAATTAGATTTTGCCATCAACAACATGAAAGCATGGATTCATCCTGCCCTGTATCAACAGTTCAGGCATGTGGTGGTGGTGGTGGTGGTGTAATGGTGTGGGGGATATTTTCTTGGCACACTTTGGGCCCATTAGTACCAATCGTGTCAACGCCACAGCCTACCTTAGTATTGTTGCGGACCATGTCCATCCCTTTATAACCACAGTGTACCCATCTTCTGATGGCTTCTTCCAGCAGGATAACGCACCATGTAATAAAGCGCGAATCATCTCAGACTGGTTTCTTGAACATGACAATGAGTTCACTGTACTCAAATGGCCTCCACAGTCACCAGATCTCAAGCTAATAGAGCAACTTTGGGATGTGGTGAAACAGGAGATTTGCATCATGGATGTGCAGCCGACAAATCTGCAGCAACTGCGTGATGCTATCATTTTAATATGGACCAAAACCTCTGAGGAATACTGGAAACCTTGTTGAATCTATGCCATGAAGGATTAAGGCAGTTCTGAAGGTAAAAGGGTGTCCAACCCAGTACTAGTAAAATGTACCTAATAAAGTGGCCGGTGAGTGTACTGTATATAAACTGCCACAAACTGTAAACAACTACTCTTTTTTTATTTATTAAATAAAATTACATTTTATTTTAGGTTATTTCATTTAAATGTTCTGTATTTAATGCTATTTACTTTAGAGATTAAGCTAATTTAAAGCAGCTTTTCAAGCATTCTGTGGAACAGGGATCCTAAACTAAACCCATTGAGGGTTAGAAAGACTGCCAATAACAATAAGACAACAGAAGATGGTGCATGATAAAGGGGTACTTAAAAGTAATGAATCACTAAACAACACTTTAAACTGAGCACGCTGCAATGGTTCTCGAACAATACGCAGAATGGATAAAGAAAGGAAAAGGAAAAGCTTAATTAGACTTTAAAAAGAAAAGTCTAAATGTTCATCAAGTAAGTTTAACATTTTGGACTTTAAGTAGCGATTGAGGACTGTGAGACTGAGGCTGAAAAACAGGAGATGATGATAGTTATAGTGTTTGTGTGTGTCAGAACACAATTGTGTATGCCATGGGTATAATATTACATAGTAATGGGGAATTAAGGACTCTACTGATGTCCTCATTTTTCAAAAGGCTTATAAATCATACAGAATTTTATTTGATTTTTTTCAGAAAGTAAAATTGTACACAGTTTCCTGTAAAGGGTTTAGTTAGGTGTAGGGTTGGGTACGGGCAATAGAAAATTAATTCTGTATAGTTTAAAAACAATGGAAACCTATGAAATGTCCACACAATTCACAAAAACAAACCAGTGTTTGGGTGTATGTGTGTGTGGCCCTCAGATTCAATTTAGCATTGGAGTGTCACTGAGATGGTTCACTGAGCATCTGATATGAGTGACTGATTAACTCAAGCTAATTGATTGAGAAGCGTCACACCGGCGAACTAAGATGGAGACAAGGGGGTCAACATCTGCTGCTTTCCCACAAACCCCCTGCTTTACCTTATCCCATTACCCTTCAATACACTCTGCCCCAATACCCACAAACACACACACACATGCGCACACGCACAAACATCAATGGAAATCCAGCAGTCACTCGAGGTTATGTGGAAAAACTGAAGGAAGGATGAAAACTGAATGATGGCATTAATTTTTAATTAGACATGATTAATTGTTGTTTCTTCTTCTGCTTTTGATCCATTCAAACAGACTGTGATTAATGTGACCCAGTGAGGAAATCACGGCCTCGCTCAAATGAAGAGCTATTGATTATTGGCTTCAGCTAAGCTAACAAAAATTTAACAAAAATGACCTTCATTCGTGTGCCGGATTACTCAGTGGAGATTATTAGTCACCCAGGCTGATACTGAATAGTTCAGAGGTTCTGTTTGAAATAACACAATAAGTGATGTGGAGACAGAGTGGACACTTTTAAAAACAAACAAGCAAACATCCGTTTCCACATCGCAAAACTGACAATGCATACAAACAATGTTAAAACGTCTCTCAGAAAGTAATTTTAGTGGATTTAAGAAGCCATTTCTCCTCACGTTCACACAATATATTCACATATATATTGGCACCTAAAAAGTGTCTATATTTTTTTTCAAATCGTAAAGGCTGTGACATGTGCTTTGTGTTTCAGAGTAAAGTACTGCACTGTGTTCTCCCATGATCCCATAATCTGCTGGTGTTGAGAGTGGTTTGGTTCGCAGCAAATGCTTCTCTGCACATTCACAATCTCTGCATCTGCTTTGAGTTTGGGATCCTTACTGTTTTCCTACACTTGTAAAAGAGAACCGCTTAACTTCATATGTTTGAAAATAAACTTTAGACAACCTTAAATATCAGTATTGTAAATTAACAGTGGCAATATGAAATAAGTGAAAGCTTTCTTCTCTTAAATATATTTTTTAAAGTTCATCAAAATCAAATAGTGCTCTCTCTTTCTCTTTATATATATATATATATATATATATATATATATATATATATATATATATATATATATATATATATATATATACACACACACACACACAACAGTTCTGTCTGGTTCTTGAATCTGATAGCTGTGTGATATTCTGCAAATAAAAGCACCCATCCACCCACATATAGCAACAAGCAGAGGACACGCTACAGTTTGACAAATATTGCAGCTGTTGGACAACATAACATACTTTTGAGGCTTTTTTAGTTGAGAATGAAGTTGTTTAGATTGCAACTATGCAGTTTATTTATAAGGATAGTTTCTAATTAAATATTCATAATTTCTGAGAGACAGCGCGTCAGCGGTCATTAGCATGTCTTTGAGCAGACCAAAGACGATTGATGTTGTTCATCCACAAGATGGCGACAGAGACCGCATAATAAACCCTTAGAAGATAAAAACAGTGTAATTTCTAACTACAGCTGATCAAATCATTATTTAACAGGCAAGTGACATTCTAAGTCGATCTCTCTCTTATTTCTAATGCGTCTCCTGTTTTCAGTACTGCAGACTAGTTCAGTAAAAAGAAAAAAAAAAAAGAAATCCCTGCGTATGTTTAGCGTTTTTCCTTATCGCAAACACAACAGTAATCTGGTAGTGTTTGCTTTGGCTTTTTTGAGGTTAATTATTGTGATCTCCCGATTGCAACAGATAAATACTGGGAAATCTCTGTAGACCGATGCCATTTCATGGCGTTCAGCCTTATAATTTTAAAATGTGAGCAAAATCAGCGGTTTTGTCATCACGTTAGACATTACGCTAGAGAGTCATTTAAATACTAGCTCTAAAGTGACGTTGGTGAATGAGCTAGTTTCTGCTGTTCTGACATCAAATGCAGATGTGAATGAATGGTAGAAGAAAGTAGTTCCTCATACAAAAGGGTTTTTAGACTCTCGTGTTTGATTTTCTTTTTTTATATACACGATTATGCTGTTGAACTGTTGTATAAATGCAATATCACACGAGTTGCAGTGCAATATGGCTGTATATCAGCTGATATACAGCCATATCACACTGCTACCCATGTGATATTGCTCATATACTGTATATACAGTTGAAGTCAGAATAATTAGCCCCCCTGTTTATTTTTTTCCCCGTTTCTGTTTTTTCAACACATTTCTAATAACAGTTTTAATAACCCATTTCTAATAAATGATTTATTTTATCTTTGCCATGATGACAGTAAATAATATTTTACTAGATATTTTTCAAGACACTTCTATACAGCTAAAGTGACATTTAAAGGCACAACTAGGTTAATTAGGTTAACTAGCCAGGTTAGGGTAATTAGGCAAGTTATTGTACAACGATGGTTTGTTCTTTAGACTATCAAAAAAAAAAATTGCCTAAAGGGGCTAATAATTTTGTCCTTAAAATGGTGTTTAAAAATTTAAAAACTGCTTTTATTCTAGTCGAAATAAAACAAATAAGACTTTCTCCAGAAGAAAAAAAAAATTATCAGACATACTGTGAAAATTTCTTTGCTCTGTTAAACATCATTTAGGAAATATTTAAAAATACTTATAAAAGAGAAAAAATTTCAAAGGGAGGCTAATAATTCTGACTTCAACTGTATTTATATACACGCAATACTATATTGCATTTTATCTACTGTATACAATAAACTGGGTCAAAGATGAAATGTTCAATGCAGGTGTCAAATATACAATTGGTTTTTAAATATTGGACGATATTAGGAAAATTGAACATTGCGATATTTTGTTAATTGTCAAATGTATACTTTTATGATTTATAACTTGTAAAAAATAAAAAAAAAATATGTTGAAATAATCACATATTTAAAATACGGAACCGGACAGAATAGAAAGAAAAGAAAGGAAGAAAGATACATTTTATTATAAAAGTAAATATTTAACACAATCTATAATTATGGATACATTTTTATGTATATATATTGATAAATTATTTCCGTTTATAATCCATTTTTGATATTGTTTGTCCTTACAAAGGACACTGGATGGGTAATAAGCAAAGTGTGATGGATCAGAAAGAGACGGACAAGCAATACACACTTACTGCGAAACCCTTGAAGAACTACCCACTGGCTCCACCATCGCCACTTTACACTGAATATAAAAAGCCTACACACTCAAACTCACCTCACACCACCATTACCCACAACCAAGAAGCGTTCGCCTGTCACCGTTCAAACAGGCCTAGGAGGATTTGAACATCAGGCAAGAATATAACCACATACACACACACAGACGAAGTTTCACAATCACACACACAGATCCCAATATAATTCCATTTAAATCCTCACTGCTTTTGTGCTCTTTTGCAAAGAAACATAATAGTGACATTATTGGCTAAAGGATCTTTGATGTGTGGACGGAGGGCTCAGTGAATGGATTCAGGAACAATCAGTGTGGTGAACAGGGAACCTGGGGAGCTTTTCAATACACGCTTTGATGTCCCTCTATTAGTTTAGAGGGGGATGATAGTGGTTTCCATGGCAATGCTGGGAATGGGAATCACATATTTAAGTTTGACAAAATAAACAAACAAATCTTCCAGGAATAATTCATTTATATGAGCTATAAATAAGATATTTACTGTATTACAGCTCATAACGAGGGGTTAAAAAATCTTTCAGACTTGCTTGCTGTCTATGAAAGACTTTGGGCTCATTTTTATGTAAAGGATGTTTTTTTAGAGGGAAGTTAAAATCGATGTGTACAAGCCACTCTAATATGCTTTTAAAATGTTTAGGTAAAGGATGAAAGAGTTATTTCGTACCATAAAAATCAATGTATAATGGAAAGAAACAGACTACAGTAATAGAAAGTATACAATAACATAGACAGATGCTGCCTCAAATATAGACTCATATATACTTGATATATATAAAATAAAACAGTGTCCTAACTACACATGACGTTGTGCCATGATACCCAACAAAGGATATATTTTTCAAGTGCAAAAGTGCAAGTACTTGAGGTCATTTTTATTCAATTAAATGTAAAAATCTTAAAAGTTACTAGAGTAAGAGTAAAATAGTATATTAAAGCAAGTAAATTTAGTTACTTTAAGCTTTATACAAAAACAAAAAGATTCGAAAAAAAAAAAAAAAAAGCGGGAGATGAGTCTCTGTAGCAACTTCTCGCAACAACCTCTCTAATGCAGCAATATTTGTGAATAAGTCATATTTATTACCATTTAACAGGAACTGAGGAACGAGGCCAAGTTTTTTTTTTTAAAAACTAAATACATTTTTAAATGAATGCTATGCGGAGGTATGACGCTGTTCCTTTTCAGCTGACCACTTAGCTCTGTATGAACAGCTTTCCCGCTGTTACCAGTTTGCCCAGTGGCTCGTAGCATACGTCGGTGAACTTGAGATGCAGAGAGGAGTTGACAGCGATGAAGGGGATTGAGTCCAGCGAAGAAGGGTTCCAGAAATCAGGTTAGACAAAAACAAAAGCCAAAAAATAAAATAAACAAGTAAATAACAGGGTGAGAATGTGGTAAAATCTGAAAATGTGGTAATAATCAGTGGGCTTTTCTTTTTCTGGATTGCTTTTCAAAACAATGTCGGTTGGGTTTAGGGAAGTAAGTGGGCACTGGTCAATCGGTGCTTTTTAATATACTATTAGTTGGGTTTAGAGAAGGGGGAGGGTGGGATCGGTCAGTTGGTCAGTCAGTCAGTCGACAGCTGTCTCTGGTGCATTTACTCAAGAAGAGCAGGCGCGAATGGCACTCACAAGAGAAATTTGAGATTTAAAAAAAAGGGTACACAGCACCCTCTGGCAGATTGGCGAAAACAAAAACAGCAAACAAACGTACCTTCTGGGATGTATTTGGAGCTCTCCAGAAATGTATATAGGGCTATGTTTTCAGAATGAGCCTTGGTTGAAAAGTACACATGTTAATATATACTCAAAAAGTACTAGTTATGCAACAATTTTACTCAAGTAAATGTAACGCAGTAAATGTAATTTGTTACTACCCAACTCTGCTCAGTGCAAGCCACATCAGTTACTCAGCCTATGTACTTTTAATAATATTAAATATGTAGTAATTATATTATAACCCTTACCATTTCATTGGGAGTGCAGAGGCTGATATCTAAATGAATGGCTGATATTTAAATGTTTCTGTTGTGTCGCATTGTGTTTGGTGCAGACAGCCAAATAACTTGTCTCTGAAACCTTGTTGCATCACGTGTTGTTAGGACACGGTGTAACTGTCTGTTTCCTATTGTCTGTCCACAATGCAAACATATCTATTTGATCAGATGTTTACTTTACTGCCATTTTCTTTCTGCTGTCATTTTTGTTATGCGTTTCTTTTGTTATTGAGAGGATAAAGCATGTATGGCATGTTTGAAAAAGTCTAGACGATAAGGTCTGAAAACATGATGACAATTCAATTTTTTCATAACGATAGATCTTTTCCCCCCCACATCCAGTAACAATATTGTTGTTATTACTGTATTATTAGTAGTACACTGTAAAAAGTCTTTGTGTTTTGTAGTGACACATCTAGATTTTACAAATTTAAGTGGTTTGAACATAATACAATTAAGTTGTCCCTCCAAAATCTCAAAAATTATGTTGTTTGAGCTTATTTTAAATGAGTAGTTTGAACAAACAGCAAGCAACATTTTTTATGTGTTTTATATCAAATCAATCAATTCAGTTAACAAAACCAGTCTAAATTAAAGCTGCAAGCAGCAATGAAAGGGACTTCGCACTCGAGCTCAGGCCTTAGGATGACAGAGCACAATGGACAATAATAATTTAAGCTAATAAATATAAAACAAACTGAGAAAATCAGAGATTTATGCCAAACTTCCTTCTGTCAGCAGGTGGCGCTATGACTGTGACTCAATATTGGCATGTGGATGTCTTCAGGAGAGGAATCTCAATGAACCTGTGAAATTTTGTGGCTGAGTTATAATTACTTCCTCCTCCATGGCGAAGCACTGAACTTTGTCAGTCCGCCACGGACACGCCCTTCGGCGAAAACTTTAGATTTTCATAATTTCACATCACAAAGGCCTTTGGAATAAACATGGATTCAATCTCATACAATTTCTAGGAGGAGTTTGTCTGTAAACCAGGGCTATTCAACTGGTGGCCCGCGGGCCGAACCCGGCCCCCGAGGCAATTTGTTCCAGCCCCCCAAATAGTGTGACCAAGATGTAAAATTTTTTTTTAGTTCAGTCGAAAAACGGGCGCTATAGTTATGAAGTGACGTGCGTCTGTTGAATACAGCACGAGCTGCAGTTGAAGGCTGCGCAGAGCGTGAGTCACTTGACATTAAGTGAGTGGCGCGAGCAGCCAAAAACATTTGGATAGGTTTGTAGAAAAGGCCTTTTGTACAATGAACTGATATCGTTAATAGGGTTATCGTTAACTATTATCCCCGCTTTTATTCATTAAAGGCTTCTCAACGCCGAATTTCTGTTGCACGGAAAAAAGCTGCTGCAACTAGTTATGCCAATACGCATGCACATTGGATTAACTATAGCAGCAAGCCGTTGACATATTGTGTCTTTTCCGCGCACAAGTTTCCAATTGAGATGTGCCCATATTGGAAGCGGTGCACGCACGGCTCGAAAGCGGACCGACACACCTGCAGGGTGCGGCACACAGTAGAAATTATCTCAGGCTGTAGCGGTGAGAGTTGTGCGTGGCTTTCAGTGCAATGCAAACAAAAGATATGTTAGACAAATTATTACAAATTATTAAAATGATTATGTATGTATGAATGCAGATAATAACAACAGTTCATTTAAATTCTTAGCTAATACATAGCTTAAATTAACATTAGACAAATACTATTTCTATTTATTCTTATTTTTATGTATTTATTCATTGTTCTGTCATTTATTTTCATTGTAAAATTATCACTCATGTTTAAATCAAAAACTTTTTCATTTATTTTTAATTCCAAAGAGAGAAATGGACTATTGTTTGTGTTTTATTAATATTTTGTGCTGTATTTGGTTACTGAGCAGCAATAAACAACACTTTAAAATGAAAGCAGTTTTCTTGTTATTTTCTAAACTAGAAGTGTTTTAAATTTAATAAATGCAAAATAATGGTGATAACCGTGAAACCATTATTATTCTTCAGAATATAATCGTACAACCAAAATCTATAATCGTTTTATCTCTAATTGTTATGCAGTTTAAAACATAACATATGCATGTGTATGAATGTAGAAGAAGCCTACTTAAACAATACACTGATTCTGTGCCTCGAAATACATTTGGATATGCTTGTAAAAAAAAGCCACATTGTACAATGCAGTGATGTTACGTAGTTTCAAAATACAACATATTAACGTTTTAATAGAAAAAGTCAACGTGGGTGTCTTAAGGAGCAAAAATGCAGCATATGAGCTCTTATATTGCTGTTGTATCATCACTTATATTGCAAGTCATATCTCTCCGGCCCCCCGTTTGGGATGCTTTTCATGAACTGGCCCCCATGACAAACTAATTGAATAGCCCTGCTGTAAACCATGTCATTTCTTGTTGCCAGCAGGTGGAGCTATAACTGTAACTGGATATTGGCATGTAAACCTATTCTGGCCAGGACTGTTATCAAATTTTGAGGAAGATCGGACAATGCACGCCAGAGTTATAACAACTTTCTGTTTCATGGTGAAATATCAAAGTTTGTGCGGGCGCAACAGACAAGCCCTTCGACGAAAACTCTAGATCTTCACAATTTAACATCGCCAAGGCCTTTAGATGACAAAACTTTTTTATCTAGGTATTGGCATGTTTGATGTGTGTGTCAATTTTCGTATGTGTGCATAAAACACAGTTCGGGGGCCACTCCGTCAAAAGTGCATAGGTGGCGCTGTCAAGTTATTTTGCCACACCTACTTCCGAAACAACAAACGTAAATTTTCGCCATTTAAGGTGCGTGTGCAACGTTTTGTGAGTTTTCCAGCATGTTTAGACCCTCAAAAACGTGATTCATTTTAAAGAAGAAGAAGAAAAACCATAGGTGTTTGGTCCCTAAGGGCTTATTCACTTATTAGTCAATAATCCATTCAAAGCTAATCAGTAAATAACAAATAGTTACTCGTCACATAAAGTTGCCATATAACTTCAGAAACTTGGAGGGCACATTTTTCATGGCCTTCTTTTATGATATACTTTTATAGTGCTTTGTGCCTTTTCGAAGATTTAAAGTCTCAGTTCACATTTATCATAACGGAAAAACACGACCAACTACATTTTTGTTCATTCTTTTGTGCTTCACGGATGAAAGTCAGTCATTCGGGACTGGAACGACATAAAGGTGAGTAAAAAAATTGCTGAATTAATCCTTTAATAAGATCAAAACCACTAACCCTTCAATATGCAAACCATAAATAAATACAGTAGTAATCCTTAGTTTTTCAGCCATACCCACAGACAAAAGCTCTGTGTTTGCTGTAAATGTGAAAAAAAGAAGCAAATGCAGGATCTTGGGTATTGTCTGTGGAAAAACACTTTCATGGAAGTGAAAGTACAGCTTATTTTCCATAAGAAAAGGTAGGCAGCAGAGAGGGAGGTACTTGACAGGTAGCTGATCCACCATCTGAAAGAGGTCTGATTTATTTGAAGGAGGGAATGAGAGCTTGATGAGCTCAGGAAACCAACAGCAGACAGTAATTCCCCATCCCGTCTTTGTCTTTTACCTCAGCGTCCGAACAAGCTTCTCGAAATGGCACAATGGATTTAATGAAGCGCCTCTGCACACTCTAACTCTATTCTTTTATGGCATAAGCAACGCCACAAGTTTTATAACAGCGCTGTAAAAGGCAGACAAAAGGCAAATGGCCGTCAGTAAATGACTGCGGTCCTGCGGGCTGTGACTGTAAAGTGGAGGGGGGTCTTGAACAAAGCAGGAGAAGGAGGGGTGCTTACTTTGTTAGGCAAACCCCAAAAAGAATATGACGGCAGCCGAATCCAAGCGTGCCCCCATCCTGCCTCGTCACCCACAAAAGCACACATGTACACACATGGCTTTCCAACTCCATTAGCTTTAATGTGTCCTGATTGGAAGGCAAGCCAAAGCTTTTCAGTCAAACATCAGTGTATTTTCCCATCTCTCTCTCTCTCAGCTTCATTACTCTCATCAAGACAGAATTCAGCGGAACGGCATCTCCAGGCATCTCTTCTAAAAAGAGTTATCAGAGTGTGAAATAACGGTGCAGATGTCCAAATATTGTGTTTTGACAGTCTTGGAAAGTGAGGATTTGGGTTTCAGCATTAGCTGGAATTTCAAATAGACTTCTGAAAAAAAATGTAATTGCTACAGACATTGCTCTGGAGACTTCTTGGTCTTCTTAGTGGTGTTTAAACTTTATCTAAATGTTATTATCTAATATTTCGCTTAAAATTCATGAGAATAATAACTCAGTTCCTTTAATGGTGGTTTGTAAATAATCAATTTTTGGAAATGGTTTTTATTGACATATTTTATAATATTTTAAAGTATTAAGATGAATTAAATGGGTAAAAGTTGGGTAAAATTAAAGACAATTATACTAATTTCTGTTAGATTATTTATTTAATATAAATACTGTTCTTGCCCATTATTAAAGAGTTTTATGATACTGAAGTAAAGGCTGCTGAAAATTATTCATTGACATAAATGAAATGAAATAATGTTAAAATGTAAAAAAAAAAGTTATATACAATACCATTTTAAATTGAAATATTAATTAAGAATATATGTATTTTTACTATATTTCTGCTAAAATAAATATTGCCTGAGTAAGAATTTTCTAAAACCTAATTTAAAAGATAAATAAATAGTGTAAAAAATGTTACGTAAGGAACTGAAACTAACATTTAAACAAAAAGAAAAGAAAACATGGTTGGATATACAGTGGTCCCTTGCTATAAACATTATCCACACAAAAGCAAAAAAAACTTTATGAACCTTTTGAGGACAGTGATGAATGTTTGCTCCTGTCAACAGGTTTTAATCTTCGGTTTCATTATATAATACTGAACTTTGAGAGTGTTTAAACGAGAGAAAAGTGTGAAAATGTTAATGCCTGTCTGAGAAAAGTGTATAAAGTGTGTAATGAGGGGGTTTACAGCCTTAAAACATCTATAATAATTGTAGAAAAAATAAAGCTGACTACTTCATGGATTTCGCCTATTGTGGGTTATTGTTAGAATGTTACTCCTGCAATTAATGAGGGACCACTGTAATTATATCTCAAAAAGAATTCATATAAGTGATTTTTCTCTTTTGCTTACAGTACATACTGCAGGACCCTAGAAAGTGTACATATTCTGCAGGCACAGGATGTCACCAGGACGTCATATTGACGTTGTACCCCAATGTACCCCAACATTGTGGGGACGCCGGATTTTGTTGACATGAAAATCGTGTTGACATTAGAACCCAACATCAGGTTGATGTCAGTGTCCAACCTAAAATCAACCAAATATCAATGTCTAATCATGACGTTGTGTGGATGTCACCACTATGGCATCTCTCACATGTTGGATTTTGGTCACTTTCCAACACAACCGAAAATCAACCAAATATCAACATAATTTCAAGTCGTTATTGGACGTCAAAATAACGTTGTACTTAAACGCTGGCTAGACATTGAATTGTGGTCACCTGACGTCATGACCTAAATCTAACCTAATATTTATGTCTTACAATGTTGTGTGCCTGCTGGGTAGAGTGAGATTATTTATTATTTATTAAACTTAAGTTTTTTTTCGTCTTAAATCTGTATCCAAATTAAAATAGCTGTATTGTTCTGCATATCACAACCAAAAAGACAAAAAAAATCAAGACATTAAAGTGATATCTTTTGTGATTTTTCTTTTCTATGTAGTTCTATGTAGTTTAGTTTCTTGTTGTTTAAGGCAATGAGTTTCCAATTTTCAAGTAAAGTCAACTATTTGTGTTAAGAGTGTATGGATTTCCAGATACATAGGTCCTTGGAATGGTATTTTTAGATTTCAGCAAGTTCTTAAGACTTCAACAGCCCCTAAAGATACTGAGCACACAGGGTGTCGGGTCAAAACAAATAAACAGATCGCCTTTTTTATCAGTGATCAGAATCACCTCCTTCCAAACACACTCTTAAAGTGAGCAGATTAAGCAACACAAACGCCCACATACTCTACCGCCCACTATATCAACACTACATCACTTTTTACTGTAAAACTAGCGGATCATACATGGTACAGTACGGTTGTCTGTAATCTTCACCAGCACATGTAACCTCTGTTAGAAAGTAATTATGTCATTCCCAGTTCATAATAGTCCAAAAGGTGATGATAAACATGGCAGTTTGTTCATGATTCAGGTTGTTTAAACAATTTGCTCCTGTGTTTTGTCTGGCTTCTCCTTTGTTTTTCCGGGCTTCACTCTCGCATTTGTCCTTTTCTTTTCTGAAAGGATCAGATGTCGGAGACACTTCAATAAATCACACACACGTTATTATCATCAGCTCAAGAAGTTCGTTATATCAATTACAGACGCGATTGCGAGCTCCCTGGAGAAAGCGAAAACCGCTCGTACTTTTAGATGGCCTCGTAAAACAACAACAGCACGCGGCAGATTTTGTTCTTCTTGGCTTTGTGGCTTGTTCATCAAGACAGCGACAAGGTTTGTTTGAGCTCGGGTCATCCATGGATCGTTATTATATGCATATAGTATTATGATTTAATGCGGTTCCTTTGTTTTCATTCTGGCTAGCTCCACAAGCTCGTGACGTATCTCTGTAACCAATCAGCATTCAGCTGCGTGTGTAGCTCCACCTTTTGGTACCCTTTCTTGTGTTTGGTACCCTTTCGAAAAGGGTGCCTAAAAAGTAGTACTGTGCAGTATGCCTTTTGACAGTGGAAACGACCATAAAAGCGTAACGAACCGTATCGTACTGTACCGTACCACTCAGTGGTAATGGGCAATAAAGGCTGATTTATACTTATGCTCCAGCGCAACCTTCGCGTGGTTGCATAGCCTTTGCCGTGGCCGTCGCCGTTGCGCACATCTCAAAAAATGTAACTACACGTTGCAACGATGCGTAGCGCAAGCTCTGTGATTCATCGGCTTGGTAGTGCTGACAAGTGTGGGCGGGACCGAGAGCCGTGCGAACCCGTTGGAGCGAGTGTTCACAAGTGTGAAGTCTCCATGAAGGAGCTCCAGATGGAAAGTTTTGTTTTGTGTTTACCTTATGATTAAAGTTGTTGCACGTCTGCCGGTTCACTCCTCTGAATAAGTGAGTTTGAGCCACTTGTACATTAAGGTAGCTTTCAGAAAAACAAAACACCAGCAAAGAAACTTGACACAGAGGAACATAAAAACCCACCGCCAGCTAGCGTTTTGGAAGTGTTATTGCAGAGCAACACAAACAGAATGCAGAAGTATAAATGCACGGCAATGCACTGTGGGTCACGCTGATCACTCGACACAGAAGTATAAACCAGGCTTAATTCATCAAGTGTTCTCCTTTGTCTCAAGATCCCCTGTAATTGCCGAGATATGCAAAAACCCACAAACAAACCAACACGCATTTGTCAATGGCAAAAACAAACTCCTTCTCCCCGACAAGACCGTTTGCGTGTGTGTGCAAATGGCTGTTAATTGACGTGCACCATCCTTTGTTTCATAATTTAAGAGCCTCCGTCATTACTGTGCCATTCTGAGCACAGAGTGCATCCACCCCACAATAAACAAGCAAAATGGGCACCTTGAATAGCCCCATTTTATCATACTGACAAGCTGAGCGTGTGCGCGCATGTATTGGGTATTGATGTACATATTTACAGAGTGCTAGCGTGTAAATAATTCATGAACTTTAAACAAATGCACGTGGAAATCAGGATGACTTTAAGTGTTGGGGATTACAGATTTAAATCACAGCCTTTACCTGTTTCCAGTGTTTAATGGACAGACCATTTCCCTGTTGTGTAGGATATGCACCAGATGTGGCGGAACCCATCGCCGGGATGTGTTTTAGCAGTAATCAAGCTGAGAATGTGTGTAAACATGTGCCAGACTCTCAGACATGGGCTTTGGATGGTGGAGACCTGCCGATTTGACCCCACCAGGTGAGCACCTGTTTAACTGACAGACACTCTAACAAGTCAATTATAGTCCCGCGAGAGAAAATGTCACGGTGGGACTCATTCCAGACCCAAACCTCACCACGGTGCATCAATATGCACTTGACATTCAGCCTATCTGTCTGAGATCCGGCAAAGAGTGACAGAGAAGCAGCTTCCCTACAACACTGGCGCGCAATTGATCTGCGGCTAAAGAAGTGCGTCTCAGTAAACAAACGCAAACAAATGATTTAGAAAGAGAAGACTCACATCCGAGCTCTCTCTTCTTTGGAGAAGATGAAGGAGAGAAATGGAAAAGAGAGGAGGATGGAAAAATGTGGTGAATAGATGCTGCCGACTCTGCCGTTAAGAGGATTTCGGCGGTTGGGAATGAGAGGAGATATTTGAGGAGAATTACCCTGGAATATTAAAGCGTTGACACACTCCCTCAGACTGGAGCTTCCGGGGAACCAACACACACCTTTAAGAGGCTTAGCGACTGCTGAACGCCAGCACACACGCTCTCAAACATCTCGCAAGACTGCGTTTTAGTGTCTAGCGAGAGATATGAGGTCTTTTATAGCTGCCCTGATGTGTCATTTTATGTGGCACATACATCCTGGCCAACTGAGACAACATGGAGGGCGAAAGCCAGATCTCTCACTGTGTCATAGAGGGCCTGTTGTCTTTGTGCAGAGCCAAACGCACCCTCGCGCCGCACTTATCTTGATCCAAGGCACGGAGGGGGAAATATTGCGCGTTATTTGTGACAAAAGCCAAAGCTAGCAATAAAAGATGTTTTTCGTGCGGCACCCGCTGCCAAACATGTGTGCCTTGAGTCTTTTTCTGTGCGGCGGGGAGCTTTGAACAACATCAGCTTGTGTTTTGTTATCAATGGCTGCATTCATGCTGACTACAGTGCTCTGTGTACTCGGCTACTACTGGTGTGTGTGTGTGTGTGTGTGTGTGTGTGTGTGTGTGTGTGTGTGTGTGTGTGTGTGTGTGTGTGTGTGTGTATGTGTGACGTAGTGTGTTTGGCTGCTCCAGGGAGGGTAAGCTGTTATGGAAAGTCAGATAAGGCAAGCATAAAAAAGGCCAATTTTCAGCCATGTTTGCCAGGCAGGTCAAGGATGCTGTTTGTTTGCGGTAGAGGTCACCCGTCTGTTGCAGTGTGGACACAGAAACGTGAAACAGAGCCGCCTGTGTCCTCCAGTGTTTGGAAGAGATCTCTTATCTTTCTTGCTTTTGCAATTTGTCCAAGCCCATGTTGTCCCAACTGGATGACAACTTCGTAATAGAAAGCACATTGAATCTATTCTCCCCTCTCAGATGGCATCAGTCTATACTGGATCTTTGTAAAGCAGCCTTTGAAACCTGCAATCCTGAAACTCTATTGCTAATAGGTGCCCAGATCAAACAAGCGGTCACATTTGGCAAACTTTTTTTTTTTCACCGGTGTCAGCAATCTCAGACGATGATCAATCAACCTGTCAGGTTCTTTGGGTTTTCCGGGAGTCATTACACCATGCACACACACAAATGCTGCTTTAATTCTTTCCCCCTCTCTGGTTATTTGCATTAGCACTCTATTTAGAGAACTTAAAGTCGGCCAGCAATTGAAAAAGTATCCATTATGCATTCATTAGCATTGAGGTGCTGCAGAGATGTGAAACTTCCTGTATTTACACATTGTCACTAACTATTTATAACCAGATTGGCCAAATTATAATGGGAACCATTTTCAGCATCTAGGTTACAATACCCCAGTGTTGCTGTAAATGATTCATATTTATGTATTTTTTTTTCTGCTCAGTTAGGTCATTCTGGGGGTCAGCATGATTTTTATTGATATTTATTGATTCTTTAACGAAATAGTCAACTCAGAGTCGAATGAATGAATCGAGTTGGGTTTGGATCTTTTGCTTGAACGCGTCAACGTCGATACGGTACATCACCAAATATGTAGTACCGTTTGCGGTAAAATGTGAATGCGTTTTCCATTCAGACACTAGCCGAGCGTGGGATCATGACATGAAGATGACGATCACTGACAGATGAAGATTCGGCTGCTGGGAATAAAGGGTTAAAGTTCATTTTCACAACAACACCACAGTATAGCCAAACTAGTGCTGTGTTTGTTTCTGTCATTTTTCAGATTTTTGATACAATAACCTATGCTGCAAAGCAGGATTCGTCGGCCGTTTACTATAAGAGCAAGACTATTATGTATGGGACTTTGTCAGACTTTGACAGGGACTTTGTCAGTAACTGTTGCAGTTCATATAAACCAGTTTCTTCTTCCTCCGCATTATACATAATACAATAATTCTTGTGCAGTAAAGTACAATCTAAAAATGTGTATGGAAAGCATTGTCAATGCACCGTGAAAGTCATGAAATCAATATGAAAAATGTAGCACAATCTAAATGTAAAGATTTTAAAGGTTTTATACATCTACAGTTTAAATCAGAACTATTAAACCCCCTTTGAATTTTTTTTTTCTAGTTTATATATTTCCCAAATGATGTTTAACAAAACAAGGAAATTTTCACAGTATTTCTGATAATATTTTTTCTTCTGGAGAAAGTCTTATTTGTTTTATTTCAGAATAAAAGCAGTTTTTTAGTTTTTTAAAAAACATTTTAAGATCAAAATTATTAGCCCCTTTAAGCTATATTTTTTTTTTCGATGGTCTACAGAACAAACCATCATTATACAATAACTTGCCTAATTACTCTATCCTGCCTAGTTAATCTAATTTACCTAGTTAAGCCTTTAAATGTCACTGTAAGCTGTATAGAAGTGTCTTGAAAAGTATCTAGTCAAATATTATTTATACTATTATTAATACTATTATGTTTAGTAAGGTGTTGAAAAAATCCTCTCTCTGTTAAACAGAAAATGGGGGAAAAAATAAACAGGGGGGCTATTAATTCAGGGGGTTTAATAATTCTGACTTCAAATATATAAGATCTTATATATAATTTATTTAATTGAATTTAAAATACTGTAGTTATTTTCTTAATTTCTTAATCAACTGACAACATTATTGAATAAAATGGTTTTAAATAAACAGCATAGTGTAGCATACTTTGTGATTATGCTTGGTCTTTCTTTGGTGGTTAAAATCACCACATCAGACCTGTGAAATGATTATAAATCGCATTTTTAATCGCAAATCGTAATTTTGATCAGATAAATCGCAATTAGATTTTTTTTACCAATCATGCAGCCGTAATGCATATTATTTGTTCAACAGGCAACACAAAATAAAGGTATGAAAGCCGTCACTGAGGTGGTCTCTTCTCAAAAGCTACATATTTTTACCTATTTTTAGAGTCCAAATTGGTACTTACAAAGAATAAAGGTGTACCTTTTACAAAGGTACTGACCACCTAAGTGAAGTTTTAGAACGTTAATTTCTTAGAGCAAAGCATAAGTAACCAAGAGTTGCGTGCTGTTGCTCAATACAGTAAATGACATTGCCAATGAATCAAACTTCAAATGTGTGTGTAAATATATTTAATGATATAATCTTGTGTATGTACTGTCTGGGTGTGCGAATAACACATCATAAGTTCGATGTTACTTGACCTGTGTTTCTTCTGAAGAACACATTTATTTTCAGGGCTCAGGTTTCCAGGTCAAGGTTATATTAAAAAAAGCAATGCACAGGGAAGGCTAGGTTATACGAGATGTCTTGGAGAAATGTCACGGACTGCTACATAACCATAAGATTAGCCAGACAATCTCTGTTCCCTCTCTTTCCTCAGCGGTAGGCATGAGGCTTATTAAAATAGCTATGAATCTGAGGCTGATTCCTAATACACTTTTTATAATTTGATTGGTGTTGCTATGGTGAACTCTGGACAACCTGGGAGCAATCTTCAAACATAAATTTGCTTTTAGCAATTAAAACTAAACATATTCAAACAAATAAACACAGACCTATTGAAACACTCTTGCTTCAAGCAACAAAAACACCACAGGCTAACCCTCCCCATCTCTTTGATGAACGTCATCGAGGAGGCAGAACGATGCCAATATTTTTTAAAGGTCTTTTCAATAGTTCCATCTCCTACTGAATATGATTAGCTGTAATTAGCTTATGCAGATTGCTGTGCGGCTGCATGCAGATGTTTGGATGAGGTTTGGTGCAGCTGAGACTGAGGCGCTGTGTTATTAGATAATAGAATGACCCATCTGGGTCATATTTCTATTCCAACAAGACTTATCATCCAGGCCTAAAATCAGGGGATAAACCCAATGTGTGCTCCCATCAGCAGAGGAACTAAACACATTTACCTCCTTAAAGAGCAAATTACTGTTAAAACATGAATGAAGGCGTAGTTTTAGGGTGCTTTCACATCTGTGGTTCGGTTTATTTGGTCCGGACCAAGAGCAACAAATTATAAATTGTAGCATTTTTCTGTGGCTTTAGGGTCCTTTTCACACCACACTGATTGCTTTGGTCCAAACCAGTTGAAAAAAAAAACAAAATGCAGTCATGTGACAAACTCCACATCACTCATTAGCCAGATGTAACTCCCGCAAATAAACAAACAAACTGGCAAACACAAAATGTTGCCTTTAACTATGGAGGGACGACTGCGCTGGCTGATTGTATCCCTGGTCATAGTATACTTTGCAGTTTGTATACATCACTTTAGACCAACTATACATTTCAAGAATGAAGCACGGCTGCAGCTGGAAAGCAATGTGTTAATGCATTGCAAACGGCGAAGGCGCATCGCAAGTCACTTCAGGAGAAGATGTGAATGAATTTAACTAAACTGCAACATGGTCATCTTACAGATATATTACCAACGGTCAATGAGGTAATGTTTTTCCTCTCCCTCACTCTGGTTAAACTTTTTGGTAAAGCGCTGTCAACAAATATTTTTCCTCCACACCCCATTATGCACAGCCCATTGGACTACGGCAGCAGAATTAGTCCAAAAAGGCGCAGTACTTTTTGAAGTTGGGTCTGTTCTAGTTTGGAACATGTTCTCACCACAAACTAACCGATCCAAGGTTTGTTTAAAAAGCGTATCAAGACCACCTTTTCAAGAAGGTCTCAGTTCACTTTTTTGGTCTCCTTTTGGTGTGCACTCAAATGCGATTGCTACATTCACACCTGCCCAAACGAAT
The DNA here is from genome assembly GCA_903798195.1 of Danio kyathit. NCBI lineage: Eukaryota > Metazoa > Chordata > Actinopteri > Cypriniformes > Danionidae > Danio > Danio kyathit. Next base: position 19,939,241 of record LR812527.1, read on the forward strand.
CGCACCAAGAGGGAAAACGAATTCTAGTGTGATTCAACCAAACTAAAATAAAATTTAAAATAAATCAAGGCAGTGATGTAAATAAGGCAGGTGTGAAAACACCCTTATATTTATTGTGTATTATATACAGTACACAACTGAGCAAAAACTGAACAAAAACATTTGTTAATAAGAATATTTGTTGTTACATTTGCCTTATATTAATATTCTGAGCAAAACTGCTAACATTGATTTGAAATAAATTCATTTTAAATAAATGGTAAATGGTTCTCTTGCTTCAAGCATAAATGTTATGATTAAATCAAGAATTTAAACATTTATTTTGCTTCTGTTTTTGTATTATTTTTAAGGATGTTTGACTGGAATACATGACAGAAATACTAAGAATGTGACCTTCTCCAGTGTAATAGGTTGCAGAGATCTGGTATAAAGTAAGGGTGCTCTCACACTATGCTATTCGAATCGTGCCCAGGTGTGTTTCCCGGTTCGTTTGACAAGTGTGAGTGCTCCGAATGGTTTTGTTGGCCGGCCCTGGCCCAGTTGCAAGAGGTGTGCCAAAGCGTGGTTCAGTTGGGCTATGGCGCAGTACGCTTGTAGTGTAAGTGCAAAGCATGCCTGAGTCCAAATCTGAAGACGCGACGTCACTTTTAAGGGACTGTTTCAAATGGATTTATTACTCATTCTTAATTTTCAATGAATGCAAACTGTCGTAGTTTATTAAAGACGCAAACCCCTCGCTGCACGTCAGCTGCATCTTCAGCAAACCTCCTAATACATGCAGCATGAGGACTTTCATGATAATTTTTAAACGTGAAAAGTTGTGGATCTGTTCGGCAAAATATTTGACTGCGTGTCACTGCATCCCAAACGACTAAAACAATATAACTAAAGCAATGTTTACTGTGTTGAGCAAGAGCGCTTCTCTCCCTGTTAAACTGAACAGTTGTATCATCGATGATGTACGCGTGCTCAGGTTTGGAGAGCAAAATGCAGTGTGAGTGTGGGTCGTCAGGGGACAGGGGAGGGGGAACAATTAGGGGTGTCAAAATTAATCGTTTCTTTGGTGCACCGCGGTGCAGAAGCGGACAATTCGGTATCGGTTCAGTAATAATCATAACCGGTTATGTACTGACGTCATTTATCTCACATGCGCTATGTCGCCGTAGCTTACTATGGCGAGGGAGGCGAGCCGCGAGCGCGAGTATTTAAAACGATCTAACTACGTAAAAACTCAGAAACTGTGCACAATTTCACTGCGTGTGTGTTTGCTGAACACTGTTTCACTGACACCTACAGCAAAAGCCCCTATTTCACGGCGATTAAGAGAATGAAAGTACTTTCCATTTCTCTCTCTCTCTCTGTGGCCCATGAGGGCATCTGTGAAAAGCGGCAGCGTGTAAGAGCCAATTGCAGCCCTTTCTGCTGAGCGCGTGACCAATCAAAGGGGTGTAAGAAAGATCTTGGTAGACAAGGCTCAGAGAGCGAGCAGGATATTTATATTTGTTTATTTGCTATAAATGCTCGTGTTGTTTAAAAGTACAGTTTATATATATGACTGTTTGTATTAAAGGACAAAATTGTTTTACAAATAGCAGGGGCGTCGCTAGACACAATTTACTGGGCACGCAGTGAGTTTTGCAAGTGGACAAAACTAAAGTTTAAACAATATGATGGTGATCATACTAAGCACGCCTCCTCATAGATTTATTTGTATGAAGCACAAAGGAGGGATGCAGTCAGGGAGGTAAAACTTAATAAACCTAATTCTCTGCCATGTGTCAAGTCTGAGACAACACCTTTTTTGTATTCTATAGAATTGTCTATAGAATTCCATTAAAATGAAATTATTATTCATGCAAAAGATTTTTTTAATGATCTTAGCATATCACTCCATTGTGCCTTTACATTATTTTCCAGTTACATTTAGGATTAATTATTTAGAATAATAATTGTACAATAACAATAATAATTTTATTATATATATATGTATATATACACACATTTTCTTAAGGGGGGGGTGGGGGGGGGGGGGGGGGGGCGTGCCCCAGTAGAGCTTTATGTCTAGCAACGCCCCTGACAAATAGTATATAAATATATTTATACATTTTAATACAAGAATTGCTGTGCTGTGAAGAAAATATAAAACTGTGTATGCAAAGAATCGTCAATGCACCATGATGCACCGAGATATCGAATTGAACCGAATCGATGGCATGATAATCGTAACCGAACCGAACCGTGAGACCAGTGTAGGTTCACACCTCTAGAAACAATAGCACTTTGGCACAGTTCAAGGCAAATGTACCTAGTGCGAGTACACCCTAAGATTGTTATTCATCCTGCCCTTGGTGTCTGCACAGTTTAGGTTTAGAGTCATCATTGTGCCCTTTTGACCTTTCCCAGCACACAGCTTGAAGCAGTGTTTCTCTGTTATTCCTGGCGATTCAGTGAAACGGCTCTGATAATAGGCCCACTCGGACTTGTACTGGTCCAAACTAGTCACAGCCAAGTGCATTTTATGGCCTCTACAACTCATCACCTGCGGAGGGTTTACACAGCAAGCTTTGAAATGAGCTAGAGCGAACCATGTGGGTAACGACTATGAAAGCCAACAAGGGTCATTATGTAAAATGAGAAAAACAGTCCGTTTGTATGGGAACTGACCACCACATATGGACGCCCAGAGTTGATGTTTATTTGACTGAATGCTCTATTTAGGCATTCAGAATAGTTTAGAGTCCTCAGTCTATTTTGCTCACTGTTGATACTGTCAAAAAATGACTGGGTAAAAAGGTTCAATGATAAAGGGATAGACTAGATGCATCGTGATTAATACAAATATTTACTGTCACTAAAGTGTTGTGAATACATTGTCGAAACTAATTCTTACAATACATAAAACATAATATTTAGTAACAATCCATTGACCTTTTTCACAAGAGTGTTATGATGCCTTTAAAGGTCATCATAATCTTAAATCATTAAAAGTTTTTAGTATTTAGATTTTTTATGTGTGTGCATTTATATGTATTTACATATGTATTATATCATGTTTGCATCAAATTACAAAAAAACTAATCACCGCTTATGTCAGGTTTGTCTGACGCTTATATGGGTAGGGCAGTAAATTTGACGTTATTCTCTGAAGTTGCATGTTTTTGGATGGTGGGAGGAAACTGGGGAACCCGGGGGAAACCCAGATGAGCAATGGGAGAATGTGAAAAACTCCGCACAGAAACGTCGACTGGCTTGGTAAGGACTAGAACCAGTGCTAACCACTGGGGCACCGTGCCACCCATCTAGTAAAGGAGGAGGAGTAGGGGTGGAAGGGGGGATTCTTCAAAACGAAGATGGCTGTGATATGGAACTTAGGGTATTTATAGTGGCTAAGAAATCATGTGATTGGTGAATCATAAATTGGATAATGAGGGACCAGCGGCAAGCAATCATAAGCACAAGATCCTCTCAAAATTAGTTTATAAATAAACCACTTATTTGAATTTAATTTGATAATTTGACTATGAATTTAATTTCTAATGCCTTGTTTAGACTACACAATATTTTTGTTGGTTGCGATAGTTACAGTGTCAGATGGTATTTTGAATTAAACATTTTTGTCATTTGATGGGTAATACTGTGTTCACACCAGACGCGGAATGCACAAAAAAATCAGCACATAAATGGACGCGTAAACATTTTGAGATTACTGGCTTCATTCGCACATCAAATTCACAATAGATGCAGATTCGCGTCATGGGCAGGGCTTCAGTTTGCCCCGGTGACTCTAGCTTCATTGCTAAATGGCTAACATGGATTTTATTGAAAGAATAGCTGTGTTTATGTGCTTTAGGAAGGCTGAAAAACAGCGTAGATTCATTCGGCATCATGTCTGAGTGCACTAGATCCTTTCAGGGGTGCACCGAGCTCCGTGAGTTTATCAACTCCTCCAGAAATTATACCTGGATGATGGAGTTTTCAGCAGTGCTTCTGACTGAGCCGAGCCCAGCTTGATGAACTGTTGTCCGATGTCTGCAAGAGAATTTCCCCTCGGGACACCAACAACAGGCGCTACGTTATAATCACTCCCCTACAAGAGCAAGCTGATGATTGGTTAAGGCCGCACACATATCAGCTGAAGTTCAGATTTTCCAATGATTCGCACTAAACGCGTCAAACATGCAAAATGCTCAACTCGCTTCATTTGCGCAAATCACATCATGCGCACACTTTATTCACACTTTTACATTGACCTAACATTTAAATCACTCGCGCTTGACGCTTCATCCGGATCAGGTGTGAACACAGCATTAGACTCATGTCAGACTACTCGATGTTTCTGAACAATCTCCACAATGGATGCTCACAGTTGTCAAGCCCTTCCAACTTTTTAGACTGCAGCTCTGCCACTTTACGCTTGGCCAGGGGAGACCTGGTCACCCTGACTGAGCCTGGTTTCTCCCAAGGTTTGTTAGATGGTGGCGTTTTGGTTCCTTGCCACTGTGGCCTCTGGCTTGCTTGGTTGGGGCTGGCAGAACTGCTCTTCGCTTCAGTTGAGCTGCCCTTCAGTGGATTGGCTTTCAACAGTGACAACTAAATGTAACTAAACTAATTACGTTTAAATTTAACTAGAACTACACCAGCATTTTACCACTACTCTCCTCCCTGTCTGACATTCTGGAATGTTTCCACAATCTAGAATAATGTTTTAATTTTATTATTACATCTATGTTGAGTTGCTTTGACACAACCTACAATGTAAAAGCGCCATGCAAATAAAGACTTGACTTGACATATGTTGCATACTGCAGTCCGAATGCGGCATTAGCGTTTGCAAATCAGTGTTATATTAGATCAACCAGAAGTACATTACAGTAGAACATACAAAAATAGATGAATATAACCAATTACTAGAAGTAAATTTATATACAGACACTATATATATATATATAACAATTTGTCAAAAGACAGAAACAACAAAACTATAAAATGATGGCTCCTTCCATTCTCCTTTCCCATAAATTTCCAGACAAAACGAACCATTTCCCCCTGTAGGGTGGCACAGACAGTCTCCATTAGAAAAGCCAACTTTGTCAAGTCGAGTGTGTCTATTCTAGCCCATCCCTGGAAACTCAAATGGGGCAAAGTGATTTGTGTGTGTGAGGCTGTGACTGGGCTGAGAGATAAGAGAGACAGCGAGAGAAAGAGCCCTACTCGTCTGCTGACTACAGAGGAGTGAAGTGTCACAGTGCGGCCTGGTTCTCTCAGGACAGGAAATGAGGACGGGAGGGGATCTGAGACATTAACACGCACAGTGCTGATTCACGGCAAATTTCACCGCTGTCTTCCTCCAGTGCTGATAGCGCCACAGAATAAAGCACTTGCCTGGCAGTCTGCAGGGCCCGAGATGGCTGGGTATACGCAGGCAGAAAAGTCTGTGCCAGAGAACACAGGGGAAGCAAGCGTCACCTTTTATCTCTGACATGAAGACAGCAGAGGAGAAAGTTTAAAACGGTGTTATTCAAATGTAAAAGGCTAAAGCCAAACTTTGTTTATCAACGGTGGAAGCTGGAAATCTTCAACATGGACAGCGGGACTAGGGGTTTTTCAGAGATAAATCCAGTGTCTAGGGCCTGAATAACAGCAGAAGACACAGGTGTGATATAATGTCCATTAGACAACATTTTCAAACAGTTCAACCTGACAAAACATACCCGATATAGCACATCGACTTTCTACAGTCTCTGTCTTGGCTATATTTCTGGCTGATGGATCCTAATAGATAATGTTCCTACTGGTTAAAACTGGGCTGCACAATATAGGAAACTGTTCAATAGAAATCAGTTCAAAAAAATAAAGTCGGTTATGCTCAACAAGGTTGCGTTTCTGTAGTGCAGGTTACAATAAAACTGAAATGCTGTATAATATTCATTCATTTATTTTATTTTCGGCTTAGTCCCTTTATTAATCTAGGGTCGCCACAACGGAATGAACCGCCAACTTATCCAGCACATGTTTTACGCAGCGGATGCCCTTCCAGCTGCAACCCATCACTGGGAAACACCCATCCACACTCAATTACACACATACACTAGGGCCTATTTAGCTAACCCAATTAACCTACAGCACATGTCTTTGGACTTGTGGGGGAAACCGGAGCACCTGAAGGAAAGCCATGCGAACAGGGGGAGAACCACAAACTCCACACCGAAATGCCAACTGACCCAGCCGATGCTCGAACCTGCGACCTTCTTGCTGTGCGATTGTGCTACCCACTGTGCCACCGGGTCACCTTGTATAATATTACAATTGTAAATATATATGTTCTATTTAAATACATTTTAAAATGTAATTTATTCAGACTGAACTTTTCAGTGGTCATCTTTATAGTTTTCTAAATTTCACACAATTCTTCAGAAATCATGCTACTCATATATGCCCAATCCCAATTCTATTTTTGTGCCCCTACCCCTTCCCCTTGGCCCTTGAAATAGTGTGAAGGGGAAAAGCTTTAAAATTTACCACTAAAAAAATGGTACAGCACTACAACACCTGCACACGTCATCATATGTCATCACAATCGCTTGCTTCAAATGAGATCGATGATCGCGACTGCTGTAGTTATTCCAGTTGTGGTATTTTTTGGTATTTATCTTCAAGAAATCATTGAAATCATATATCATGTTATCATAACGATATAATGTGGCAATAAGATCATAACTATACTGTGCATTTACACTGTGGCCATATTCATCTATGTAAACACACGAAAACAACACTAACATTATAGCAGACACTGTAAAAAGCTCATTCCCAGCCACTAGACTTTTCTGACAGGGTATTCGAGTGTCATAATGTTGTGGGACTACAATACAGGAGTTAATGTTATTATTATTATGGATTATAGATAGCGAAATTTTGCATTTTTTTTATGCATGATGGTAAAACACGAACGCGGTTATGAATGTATTAAAACATGTGCTTGTTTGTTGTAAAAATTTGTAATAATGACAAAAAAATACTAATTTGTACATCTCTTGACTTTCAATGCAGCCGTGCTGCTGTTGTAGATGGTATATTCTTGGAAATTTTCTTACCACTTGGTTTCGAGTGTGGTCCTGAAAAATCTCAGTTTCAAGGGCTCTCTAGCCCTTCAAGCTTCAAGACCTTCAAGCTAAAGACAATTGGGACACCCCTACTCCTTCACGAGAACGTGTAAAACAAGGGGTAGGGATAAAGGGAAGGGTTAAGGGGTAGAACTGGGATTAGGCCATATAGTATGATAATAAACATGCATATTAATATAAATGTATGTAACATTTGATCAATTTGATGCTTCCCTGCTGAATTAAAGCATTGATTTTGTTACAAAAGAGTGCTGGGTAAATGGTATGGCTTATGTAATTGGACTTTACTACATAAAACTTTCCAATAAACTTTTGTATTCCAATAAACTCATATAAATAAATAAATAAATAAATAAATAAATAAATAAATAAATAAATGTATACAGTTCTCAGCATAAATTAGCACACCCCCTTTTGAAAATGAATAGTCTTATACATTTTTCAGTGAATATAGGCAATAATTTTTGGTGCATTTAAACAAAACTGTTTTATGAAACAATTAGATCCATGAAATAAGAGTTTTGTCTTATAATGCCTTTAGAACTAGAAAGAAAATGCATTTTTATCCAAAGGATTTATTGCAAAAAAAAAAAACAACTACAAAATTTCAACTAAATTTTATATATATTTTTCACGATTCACTAGATTCCAGTTTATTAATGTTATTTGATACTTTGCCCCAACATATTAATTTGGGTGTACTAATTTTTGCTCTGCGATCTTCTGTTTTTTTGTTAGATTAGTTCAACTTTGGGTTTGGTACTACCACAGACTAACCTGGGTGCAAACTCCATTGTCTCTGCAGACAAAAGGATGCCTGAAAGATGCCCAAATTTTTTTGTTGCACTATTATTTAAATTAAATATTAATTTAAAATAGTGATTTGTGAGGGGTGTACGCATTTATGCTGAGAATATTATATACTGTAGTAGCATTAAACACATTTTACATGACACTAAAATGAAGCTAAAGTAATGCAAAAACGCATATAATTAATTAATTAAGGACTGTAAAAAGCAAATGCTAAATCCCTGACATTTTAAAGGATTTAGAAATATCCTTTAGTCTCAAAAAAAGGACATCTCTAGAAAAAAAGAGATGCATGTGTAGATTTACCTTACATCTAGTTAATGAGGTATACGCACACAGACTTTTAATTTCAGCAAGCCAGCCTCATCGCTTTTGGTGAACTGTCTTTCCATTATAAAATTGCCACGTTTAAGATCTGATTTCTTTAAAAATCTGTGATCTTCACTGCCGGATAGATATATACGATATAAAGTTGGTCTCAGAACAGTTAAGAAGCACTGCATTAAATTCCATTTCCCCCCGCCATGTCTTTAAAATATGATAGTTTATTTTACCCCAGTATTTTTAATGTAGTTTCTGTGCTCACCTGCTGTTCTTGACGGCGCTAGTGGTTACATGGTCTTTCATCTCATTTTACTCTTGAACAAATAAATGAATGCTTAAATCTATTTAACTGAATGTATTGTGATTGTTACAACACTAATGCTCTAAAAGAAACCTTATGAACTTGAAAATAGTCACATTAAGCTTTCACCGGAAGTTTATCATTGGCTGAAAAACATTAGCTGTGAATATACCCCACTCAGAAAAGCTTCTGGTGGTATAATGTTGGCAATTATAATTATTTATTTTGACTTAAATTCATAATGAATTACCAAAACAAACTTGAAGTGATATTAATCATCGTGAATCAGCAACCATCTGCACAAAACAAGCCATGTTGAAACAGCAAGCCTTCGCACTCCGAACTAGAGCACGACTTTGTAAATGAAGTAACTCCAGGGTGTGTGTTCAGACATTACAGATGATGAAGTTATCACTCATTTGGCTGCTGAAGAATAATTCAGTCTCTCAGTAAAGCGATAAAAGTGAGAGGGCCACTCAGGCAAAGAAAACACACTCAAGAAGGAAATCCAATTGAGGAAATTGGCGAGGAGCGAAAAAAAATGTCCGAGGTGAGAGTGAAATAATAAACATGACCCTGTCGTTTATTTTTGCTTTAGACTTCAATTAAGTCTAATTGCATTTCTAATGAGGGTGACATTTTTCAGCCCTAATGAGACTCTGAGAGGTGACGGCCCAGCGCCTCGAGAACTCTCAGTGTGTTTGCTGTTGGAAACCTCATATATCTCCAGTTTCTAAAGGGACTGTGTTGCTCTCTCGCTCTCTCTAACCAATGTTTGTTTAAAATTCCAAACCTGGAATGTTTCAAGGGCATTAGGGATGGCTTGTAGAGTAACCAAACACTCAGCAACACGGACCAGCCGACCGTCTACGCAGTGGTAAAAAGAGAGAGCGAGATTTCCGACATTCTTTAGACTGTGTGAAATAGAGCAAACCGGTGAACGAAGCCGGCATTAGGAGCTAAACTGCTCATAAACGAGGAACCCGAGATGCCGAAATGCAATCTGCGGCCAGGTGATAATCATTTCTCACAGCTCAGCCGTAATTACTCACATCACAGAAGGGCCATACGATCCAGTCCTCGGAGGAACGCCACACGGGCATTATAACAGAAACATAAGAAACCCAAACCCTGGCTATGAGCTGCCTGGGAGACATACTGAACAGTGCGACATTGCACATTTCATTCATGACTGGAGAGAAGACAGACATCTCTGTGTAAGTAAACTTCTGACAGAGATAATCAGACAAATGACACTTATAGTTTCTATGCGCAAATAAAAAAAAGGGAAAAATGTTTCCCGCTTGTTTGGTAGAGTGTTGGAACTTGACCACCAAATTTGACATTATTTAGAGATTTTCAATAACCCCTCCAGTCATTAAACTCACTCTATGGACAAAAAAAAAGTACAAATGTTAATTTTTGCGTTGGTGCTGGTTGGGTTACAGGACATTTTTTGACATATAAGAGTGTAAGAAGGCATTCACACAAAATTTAGGACACTGTGAAACATCACATACAAGGACATTTTGGGTTCCAGGGGCAAAAAGAGCAAATTTACAAACTAGTATTGTGTTGTACTATTACAAACAAGTAATGTGTATTTATTTAGCACATTTATGGTGTATGGCCATACACCCAAACCACTTCACAATCATGAGGGGGGCTCTCTTCATTTGGATGAAGCAACGGCAGCCACAGGACAACGGCACCAGTGTGCACACTACATACCATCCATAGATGGAGCGGAGACAAAGTGATAGAGCCAATTTAGTGGATAGGGAGGATTGCAGACAGAAAAGTCAGTTCCGGGGGGGGACATAGATGATTTACAGCAGTTTTCGAGAGTTGGCGGGGGTTTAAGATTAAGAGTATACCATGTAAGCAGAGATTTTTGATTCATTTAATCCAATTAAGGTCATAATCGAACTAAACACAAATCGGATTAAGACATGTGGAGTATGACAATTTTAGTCACATTATTGAAGTGCAGTACAGACATGTAAACACCTTAATCAAACTATTACCGTCGTGTAGGATTTTTGCCGTACAGACACCCACATCACGAAATGCAGAGTTTTTTTCCCCACATGGCGTGCAGTATTAAATTCCATTAAAACAACACTCTTCCAGCAGTTCAAACTTGCATCAAATATATCGTTTTTCACGGGGGGCATGAATGAAATGTTCCTGAATGAAAGTGAAACTGCCAAACTGCAGTTTAAATCGACAAATTTAAAATGAAACACCCAAATTACATACAACTCTGGAGGAAATGTGGATAGCGTGGTGACGCAATGACGTTAATCGAATTATGTGCTATAACATGTAAAACAGGCTCATGAATGGAACATTCAAAAAACAACTCATGTAAACATCTTAATCATGTTATTGTCTTATTCAGATTAAGGCAAATAATTTGATTACTGATGTCCATGTAAACGTAATCACTATATGCTCATATAGTGTATATGCTATGTCATGCTTGACATACACTTGACAAAACAGCAATAGCAGGACTGTATATGGTATGTTAATGCACATTTTGAAGTGCTGCATGCGAATCGAATGATGCAAATGCCAAATTTCGAATAAAAATCCCTTTATTCGCAAAACTCGCTCACTTGAGGTGGCCTTGTGCAAGAAATAGTTAATTAGTGAATAATGGGAGATGAGGATCAATCCGTTCTCTCCATTATGATTGTTTACTATTGGTTACTAGGTTACCAATACTACAGACAGCCGCTCTAAAAACTTGATGGATACAATTTTTTTTTTCTGTTTTTTGATAAACTTTGAAAAGATTTGCTTCGCATTAAGATGTAAAGCCAGCTAATGTTTTTTATCTGTATGAAAAACGTTTTGAAAAGCAACAAAAAACATTTTTTGTTCACTTGTTATGTTAGCCTAACCTTAAGGTGTGCAGGAATGCAAAGTAACCAAAAATATATTGGTGATAGGGCTGCACGATATTGGAAAAATCTATTGCAATATGTTTTTATCCTGCAATATATATTGCAATATTAATATAATTTCACTAGATAAATTGAATTTGGAAAGAATTTATCATTTTAAATTGATTGGGATGATTCTGTAGGGGAGTGCATAAAATATAATAATATACAATAGATAAATTCATTTATTCATTAATCAGGGGTCGCCACAGCAGAATGAACTGCCAACTTATCCAGCATATGTTTTACGCAGTGGATGCCCTTTCAGCTGCAACCCAACACTGGGAAACACCCATACACGCTTGCATTCACAAACTTATACACTACGGCCAATTTAGCTTATTCAATTCACCTATACCGCATGTCTTTGGACTGGAAGCAGAGTGACGCCCGTAGATAAATTCAATAACGAAAAATATAACATCGTTTAATAAACATTGTTTTATTGTTTTCAAAAAGTCGAACTGTATTCAGGTATACAGTAATTGAATAATCAAATGTAAAATAACACTGTTTCCCAGTGATGGGTTGTGGCTGGAAGGGTATCCGCTGCGTAAAAACGTGCTGTATAAGTTGGAGGTTTATTCCGCTGTGGTGAACCCGGATTAATAAAGGGGCTAAGCCAAAAAGAAAATGAATGAATGAATGAAAATAACACTGCATAGTCTTCGTTTTATAAACAATTCAATAAAATTAGTTGTTATTAATTCGTCAAGTTACAAATGATACAATTTCTTATGCCTGAATGCCTTTAAAACCCTCACACAGTCACAAGCCTCAAAAACAGTTGCGAAATGAATAGTTATAATCCAGACTCAACATTGCATATGCTTGTTATGTGACTATTGCACATGATCACACTGCGATATCAATGCTAAAGCGATATATTGTGCAGCCCTAATTGGTATATATACACATCCACTGTATGTGTTGCACTTTGGCTTGCAAAAAGTCTGTTAGATTTGCAATTGAATTTTTGCCATCTGTGAGGACTTGTGCAAATGATATGATTGCTTAAAAAAAGGTGTCAAATGCATTCATGGTCAAAGGCTTGCATGTTAAATTGTGCATGAATTGGAGCAAAGCAATTAAAAGTCTCCAGGGTTTCGAGCACATTTTTACCTTGACAGATTGTCTTAAAAGCAGAGCACAGGAAGCTGAACAAACAACAGGATCAGTTTAGTGCATTTTGCATAGAAAAACAATTCAAAAGCAAGACTCTGGAATGGGAAAACATGTTTTGTGTTAACCCGTGTGCTGTTGACATGAGAAATCATGAACATTATGCACCTTTAAAAGTCACGAGCAGCTCCAAAATGAATCTATCATGCTGTCTGAGCTTTTGGCTTGACTGGGGAAAAAAAGTGATTTAAAAGCTTTCTGACTGACTAAACTAAGAGGCTTAATCACTTTTTTGTACTGTATTAAATTAAATTCACCATTTACGAAGGCTAATGCTGTCACAAAGACCAGTGTGATATTTCTGGCAAGTTATTTGTTCTGAATAAAAGTTATTCATTAGTTCTGAATAAAATATTTATAATTTTTCTTCAACACATACTTCTACAAAACAAGTTATACCATATTTTACTATTGACATACAGTAAGATATATAATAATTTGGGGGGCAGAATTCAAAATATTCCGATTTTTTGACATCTCTTCTGCATTTTTAAGGACACAGCGATTGTCCTTTCTCAGGAGGAAAATCCGAAAAGCAGGAGAATTAAGCCTAAATCCCCCACTTCCCCTCTATTTAAACTTATTATTGTCTAGGAGAAACAGCAGATATAAAAGAGATCTATTCTAGTTTTGTGATTGACTTTAAGAACAATGTCCTGAACTTTCCACACTGCAGATTTATTTATGAATGACAGGCAAGCGCCTTTAGTCAGAAATGTGATCAGTAATATTTACTCCCAAGTTCAGCAAACTTCTCTGCGAGTTACATTACTGCGACATATGGGCCCTCCCCGGGGATCCAGGATAAACTGCAATGCCATGCATCCTACTCAGACCTGCTAACTGAAACATACATGTTAACAGCAGGGGAGACGTGTGGCGTAAGTATGAAAGAGAACGAGCAGGAGGGAAAGGAACGCCAGCAAGTCTAAGCGCTGCGGTGCTAGGTGTCATGTTGTTTACATTCCCTTGGACACGGTTCTGCATGTTCTCACCACTTATCTCTCCGAGTCAACAAGAAGACAGAGCGGTCCTGCAGTGTTTCACTTCAACTGTCCAATTGTTTAAAATGGCCATTGTTCATCTCTGAGCGTGTAAATTAATCTCCTTAAAAGATCTTTTGAGCGATGAGCTCTAAAATACACTTTGCTAAATGCCGACTATAGCCAAATTCCACCGGTGCTTTTAGGAATCCAAAAGGTGCTAGTTTCTCAAATATTTGTGTCTGCAAACTATTTTTAGCTTAATTTCATTGCCATTGACAGCAATGGCCTGTTTTCACTGAGTGGTACAGTAAGGTGTGGTTCAGTACACTTTTATGTCGGTTTCCACTGTCAAAAAGTACCAAAAAGCGAACCGTACCACACCACTTTTTGGGTACCCTTTCGGAAGAGAATAATATCTACATATAATAATGAGCCATGGTCGACCCAAGCTTAAACAAACCTTGTCATCATCTTGATGAACAGCCACAAAGCTAAGAAGAGCATAATCTACCCTGTGCCCTGTAGTTGTTTACAAGGCCGTCTAAAGCGCGAGCGGTTTCACTTACTCGCGTGCGAGAGCCACTCGTCTATTTTTGAGCTAACAAATTCTTGAGCTGATGATAATAACGTGTGCATGATTATTGAAGGGCTTCTGACATCAGATCCTTTCAGAAAATGGCCAACGCCAGAGTGACGCACAAAAAATACAAAGGAGAAGCCAGAAAAAACAAAGCAGCAAATGATTCTTTCAGCAGCCTGAAACATGAACAAACTTCCATGTTTAACTATTATCATCAGTTTTTGGACTATTAGGAATTACTTTCTAACAAAAGGTTACATGTGCTGGTGAAGATTAAAGATACAGATGAGAGGTTTGCACAGACTGTGGGCTAGATGTTGCGTGCTGTTTTTGAACCCAAATAAGGACTAAATGTATGCTGTGTGTAGTTTATCTGTAATTGGTAACATATCGGCAGTGGTGGAAAGAGTACTGAATAAACATACTCATGTAAAAGCACCATTACTTGCTTAAAAATGTAGTGCGAGTAGAGTAGAAGTATCTGTTGTAAATATTACTCAAAGTATGAGTAAATAGTAGACCTTTCAAAAGTACTCAAGAGTAGTGAGTAGTGAGTAATACGCTGTAAAAAGCTGATGCATTTACATGTAATTTGTGGATGTGTGTAAATGTAACATTCTGTAGTGCATTTAGTTATTTCTCAGCAGGCACAACACGTCATAAGATGTTAATATCAGATAAGATGTAGATTGTAATGTCAGGTGACCAAAATTCAATGTCTAGCCAGCATCTAAGGACAATGTTATTTTGATGTCCAATAATGACGTCAAATGACTTTGATATTTGGTCGATTTTAGGTTGTGTTGGAAAGTGACCAAAATTCAACGTCAAGCTGTCATCTTAAACCAACGTCATATTGACGTCAAATACTGACATTTATTCATCAGTCATAGCAACCAAAATCCAAAGTCTGATAGATGTCATAGTGGTAACGTCCACACAACGTCAAGCTGTAACATCATTAGATGTTGATATTTGATTGGCTCGACGTTGAGTCCTGACGTCAACCTGATTTTCATGTGCAAACAAAATGCAATGTCCCCATGACGTTAGGGTACAACGTCAATCTGACATCATGTTGACGTCTTGTGCCTGGCTGGGGCTTTAAGGCCATTTCGGTCATCATTCAGTAAACACCCGTCATCTTTTCATCAGTGACATGCATCTAAACAGACTCTGGGTCAATGCATGTAAAGATTTTGGACATCTTCGTGGACGCCTTTAATGCTTCCAAACAGTATGCTGGAATTATAAAGCGCACATGTCTTGAGATAGCTCCTTATGATGTGGATTACCTTCTGTGCTATTTGATTGGACAGGAATCACAGGACTGATTTTTCTAATCCCTATAGACAGGAAAAAATAAAGTAGTAGCTGCAGGTTGAAGAAAAGTAGTGGAGTAAAAGTACCGATACTGCACTAAAAATGTACTGCACTAAAAAAGTGAGACTAAAAGTACATCTTTTTAAAACTACTTAGTAAACTACAATTTCTGAAAAAAACTACTCAATTACAGTAGTTTGACTATTTGTAATTAGTTACACCACTGCATATAGGACACTGTAAGGGGCTGTATGTGTTCATATTTGTTGCATATATATGTTGTTATTTATTTATTTTATAGAATTGCAGACGTTACAGTTGGCTATTTTGCAACTGTCATTGATCTGCAGTTATAATCAAGTCATGTTTATAGAAAAGTTAGTAAAGAACATTTATACACAAGTATTTACGTGTATAAAGCATCTGTTTTGTGTTTCTCATATGATATGTGAACAACCCGTACAGCTTTACTGTAGACATTTCCTCGAGCGAGAATGACATCGACTAAACTTTCTGTACCCTTTTGGCAGTGGAAACGCAAGCCTGATAAAGGTGACCCGTACCGTACTGTAGCACTCAGTGGAAACGGGCCACAAATGGATATCAGAATACAATAATGATCTGTCTGTTTGGTTTTGCTGAAAGGAATGCCTCTCGACATGCCAGGATATAAACAATTTTAGATTAAGCCAGTTGGGTGTTTACTTACACGGGAATGAATTATACTGTGCTGAACAAACACCATAAAAACTTTTGGAGATGTTTAGCATTGTGTATGTGTTAAACGCATACGGTGTTCACACTGCTGTTCTCAGCTCATCAGACACACTGAAACTTCATTCAGCCTCAATTATTTTGTATTCCCATTTTCCGCAGAGTGTTCCAACATGAGCTCACCGCACGGCTTCCAATGAGGACTGGAGAGGGCCAGTATTCCTGGACCTCACAGCCGCCGATAGGCCACAGAGATCTGACCCACGTTGCTGTGTGGGAGGTTGCCATAGCAACTGTTTGTTACAAGCTGGCAATTGGCGTCAATGATATTCCTAAGGACACCCCGCTAGAAAGCCCAAAACCCCGTTTAGGAAGTGTATCTGTGCACATTTCAACCGGAGAGGATTTGAATTTACACCCTGTTAACAAGTAGGATAAGACTCTCCAACAGAGCGGATTAATGTGGCGAGTGCGTGAGAGTGGCAAAGACTTGTGCCGTCTGGCTCCTGCACGGCAACATGCCGTCAACGGCATTCGTTACCACAGCGACTCCATCTTCTGCTCTTGCAATGGTTTGGAGTGCACCAAAACGGTGGAAGGCATTTCCCCCCTTTATTTATGCATTTAAATATTTATTTATCCCGTTATCATGAGGAACCACAAAACAACACATGTTGGTAATCTGGGCTGTAAATTATGTGCGGTGGAAAATCCCTTTTCTGCATTTTCTCACTCAAATAGCTGTGTGAAGAACGTAAGCGATCTTCCAGTGGCGTAAATTGCGGGTTCTCTGAGGGTTGCTCAAGAGCTCTGTATCTGTGAGGAGCAGATCTAAATGGCTTTGCCTTTTCAAATCACTCCGCTTGGACACTTCAGTGGTTTTGGATTAGACTTCAACTTCCCTAATGCAAAACCATTTAAATGCTAGCACATGCCGACGCAGACTATTTACACCGTCACTGGCAGCTGAAGAAATTCCAAGCACTTTTTTTTTTCTTTCAAAAGAAAATTTTCTCTCTGGAAATGAATGCCTTTTTGACAGTAATTGTGAGATCCAAGTACAGGAGTATGCAGACAGAATGCTCCCTAGACAGCAGTAACAGGGTGCAAAAACAAAGCAATTAGCTGTAGGCTCCAGTTGGCGTAGCATTGCTCTAGTTGCACCGTGATGCAGAATGAAGCATATAAGATTCTGGCTGTATGATCTTCTCTGCTCAAAACGTAGATAAGATCTTTGTCCTGTTTGGGATGGTTTTAGGAGGCAGAGATTTCCACACTCGAATGAGTCCCATAAAAATCAACTGTAGCTTTGAGGCTATCCATATTCTCATGTCTTTCGGATGAGACGTTAAACCGAGGTCTTGACTCTCTGTGGTCATTAAAAATCCCATGGCACTTCTCGTAAAGAGTAGGGGTGTAACCCCGCTGTCCTGGCCAAAGTCCCTCAATCGGCACTTACCCATGGCTTCCTAATCATCCCCATCCACCGAACTGGCTCTATCACTGTCTCTTCACTCCACCAATAGCTGGTGTGTGGTGAGCGCACTGGCGCTGTTGTCCTGTGGCTGCCGTCGCATCATCCAAGTGGATGCTACACCCTGGTGGTGGAGTGGAGAGACCCCCCTCATGATTGTGAAGCGCTTTGGGTGTATGGCCATACACAATAAATGCGCTATATAAATACACATTACATTACATTACATAATGTAGTTCTCATTTAAAATCTTCTAATAAATGTCACCATTACAAAACATTTCTTGTAACGATATTCCAATAAGCTATGTTTGCAATAATGGTGTCGTAAAGTATGCTAACTGTTAACGAAGATGGGGTCTTAACATAAGGCATAAACAGAAATTGACTTTTTAGGAATGTGCCTTTAAATATTTACAGTTTTAATCAAAGTGTCAGAGTTTTGATTGTTGGTTGCCGCAATTAAGGGCCATTCACACCAAGAACGATGACTATTTTTGTCATTCATGACCTTTTGAAATATTTTTCTAGTACTATGAATTCAGCATGCTATTCTTTGGGAGTACTATTTACCATTCAATTCAATTAAACTCATCTTTATTTCTATAGCGCTTTTACAATGTAGATTGTGTCAAAGCAACTTAACATAGAAGTTCTAGTAAATTGAAATTGGAACTGTGTCCAGTTTTCAGAGTTAAAGTTCAAATTAGGTTGCTTTCACACTTGGTTCAATTGGCTAGACCATAACCAAGTTCGATTGTGCCCCCCTTGCCACCTTCTCGGTTGGTTTGTGTTCAGGTGACAGACATGAAAGCAATGCACCAAAATGGAAACACGTACGCACTAGGCATGGGCTGGTATAAGATTCTGATGGTATAATAACCTTGGATAAAAATATCACGGTTTGATGGTATTGTGATCACTGCTCTAAAATATATTCTTTTTAAACTAAAAGTTTTTTCCCTTTTAGACACAATATATTTTTGAGTAACATTTAAAATATTTTGGAGCAGTAAACATGTCAGGCTAAATAATTCAAATAAATGATTGAATTCTGCTGTCTTCATTAGTTTCAAAAACACAGATTTCTTTTTCTGTTTGGAGAAAAAAGTTATCTTTTTCTTCCGGAGATACTGTTGTCTTAAAAAACAAACAATAAAAAAAGGAAATAAAAAAATCTTACATACATTAGGAACAGTATAACAGAAAATTTTGACGGTTTTAAAACCTTGACTTTTCCAAACCGTGGTATATATGGAGTCAGAGAAATCTCAAAAGAAATTCACGCAAAAGACACGATGTACACATGCGTAGCCAAATTCACATGCATAAAACTAAATTCACGTGCGTAAAATATTTATTTATATTCACAAAAACAATTTACGTGCTCAAAATAAAAATACATATTCATAAAATACGTTTCACAAATGTAAAACCCCATTTGCAAGTGTATAAGAGTGTACAAAAACTTTTGAATGTTTAAAACTTGCGAGTTCATCCTGAATGAGAATGTGCAAATCCTCTTTCACGTACGACTCCCCCTGGATAAGTGTGTGTGTATTTTTGAGACTGTCCTGGCAAAAGCAAGCAACTCGTAACCTTTCAGCCAATCAGATGAGAGCTGTATTCGATGTCACCGACTCTGCGCTCCTTTTGCGCAGACGGTTTCTCTCCAGCATGGCGAACGGAGAAAGAGATGCGCAGGCTTCCACCCAGAACTATTAAATCCCCTGACTATCATTGACTAAAAACTTAATTTACATTATATCTAATAAAAAGTAAACTGGCTGTTGTTGTGCTTTAGTAATATGTAGAAGATAAATATAATATTAATACTTTTCGGGATCTTTTTCAACACAAATCGGAGCCTCTCGGATCATTTCAAACATGTTTAATGCTGTTCATGATTTTAAATCGGGCTGATCACTGCTCTGATAACCTGCCCTCCAACCTACAGCCGCATCACCAAAGAGAGGAGCTAAGGAGAATCACGTCAGTTTTAATAAATTCAGTTAGAAGGTGTTTTTAACTGCAGTCACGCCATCTGCGGTTCCGAGAGAGAGGGTCATGCTATCTGTGCTTCAAATTGCAGTGCGCGTCTACTCGGTGTTGTGCGGTAGATTAAAGACGCGTGTGTTTAATGCGCTGCAGTTTTAATCTTGTTTCACTTTTATTCGCGTATGAATTCAAATGAGAGATAGTCATAAATGGTCACTTTTATTCATGTTTGGATTTATAAAAATCATGACTTTGCATGTAGGCTATGCTATTTTTCCTTTGTTTTGCTGTAATTGTGTTTTATTTGCGACTTTAACAACAAAATTAATAGCATTTAAAAGTCATTACCCGGCTGTCATAACTATTCACATTCGTTTTCTTATTTACAACCTACTATTTAGGTGTTACTGTACTATTATGATTGTTTTATTGGTTTATTTGTGTTTTTCAGTAAATATTTTCCCTTTTTCATGTGGAATGTTGCTAAATATTTTTTAAAAATGTTGTTGTACAATTGTTATGTTACCACTGTGCTTACTTTTCATATCATATTACTGTTTCATATTTGAATAATAGCACGCTAAAATCATAAAAAACACAGTGTTTTTTTTACTGAAGAGTCATATTAGAAAAATCATAAAAAATTAAATAAAATTGTTTTCTGCCAACTCCACCAGATTATTGTTCTAATATGATTTTGGCGTGCTATTATTAAAATATAAAAACAGTATATTATATGAAAAGTGAGCACAGTGGTACATTAGGACATGTAGAACAATATTCTGGTAGAGTTGGCAGAAAACAATTTGATTTTATTTTTTATGATTTTTCTAATATGACTCTGAAGCCTGTGCATCTCTTTCTCCGTTCGCCATGCTGGAGAGAAACCGTCTGCGCAAAAGGAGCGCAGAGTCGGTGACATCGAATACAGCTCTCATCTGATTGGCTGAAAGGTTACGAGTTGCTTGCTTTTGCCAGGACAGTCTCAAAAATACACACACACTTATCCAGGGGGAGTCGTACGTGAAAGAGGATTTGCACATTCTCATTCAGGATAAACTCGCAAGTTTTAAACATTCAAAAGTTTTTGTACACTCTTATACACTTGCAAATGGGGTTTTGCATTTGTGAAACGTGAATTTAGTTTTATGCACGTGAATTTGGCTACGCATGTGTACATCGTGTCTTTTGCGTGAATTTCTTTTGAGATTTCCCTGACTCCATAGGTATACCTTGAAAACGGTTATGGTCCCATGCCTAGTACGCACATCGCGGTCATTTTGCTTTTACTGAATCTTTTGATTTTGGACATACAGAAAGGGACTCATGTCTACCTGCCACAAAAATATTATAAATGTTCAGAACATAACGCGATGTCTGCAGAAGCTATTTTTGGAGGAGACAAGCAGACATCACTGTTTTTGCCCTTGCTCAGTCCCGCTTGTCACCAAGGTACAGTACGTGATACACAGACACACACACAGACACACAGACACACAGACACACACACACAGACACACACACACACACACACAAATGAACGTTATGAAAACAAAAGTTTGTTTTACAGTTGGCGGTATACTTCCATTATTTGGTACGATTGCATTCACTTCAGAAGTGAACCGTACCAGAGTTTGTGTGAACCGTACCCTAGACCACCTCTTTCAGGCGGACTCGGGTACAGTTCACGGATGCGCACCCGAGTTCAGAAGACACGTTCACACTAGCTAAACGTACAATACTCTGACTTCAAACAAACCCAGGTGAGGACCAAAAGTGCTTGTGTGAAAGCACCCTTAGTTCATTTCAGTGTGGTATCATTTTCACTGCTGAAAGTCCGAACAATGAAGAGTAAATGCATTGATGCGCAGCTCCACAAGTCGTAAACCAAGCAAGCCAGTGGCTACAGTGGCGAGGAACAAAACTTCCCCAATACTGTATAGCATGAAAGATGCTTTGGGAAGCAGCGAATGATAAATAAATTATAGCTATTGTAAAATTGTCTGTCTTCTCTTAAAAAAAAAAGATTTTTTTTTTCAATGTAAGTTCTAGATTAATCTAAAATGTACTTTTAATGGTGAACACGTTGAAGATGAACTGATAACCAGTTGATTCATTAACTTTTAAGCCATTTTTTTTTACAAAAGCATTTTAGTGAAGCCTTTGCTGGAGCCTCTTCAACAAGCTCCATTGGCCTCCATAATAGGCAAAACAAATACTAAGATAGGTTTCTTTTTTCTTTATATCTTCTTTTGTGTTCAACAGAAAACAGAAAATCATAAATGATTAGAACAAATAAACGGTGGCATTTATGGGTAAACTAACCTTTTAACACTAGAAATTATAGCATTATATGGACAAAACTGTTTTTTTTTCTTGTGACAAGGATTTTTGAGGTCATGCAGCAGACACGGAAATACATCAAACTGCTAATCAAATCATTTAACAGGGTCTTCATGACTGTTTCCAGCATATTGTGCCCTTAATTAATTGAGGAAGTCATCTTTTCAACGTTTAAAGTCTTTGAGGAAGGATCTGGGCTTATCTTAGTCATTTTGCAAAGAGCAAAAAACCAGAAACACCCCTCAAAACACAAAAACAGGAAAATGGAGGGATTGGCGGTCCAACAATCAGGAGGAGAAAGAAAGAGGTGAAGAAAAGTGTGAACTAAGTGATTGAGTGAATGAATCAGGTGAGAAAAAACCAGATGAGATCAGGCTTGATTTCTGAATACAGGTCAATTTGTTCCTGTTTCTTTGCATTTTGAGTGAACGAAAAAACTTGCCTCTCTGACTCTTTCGCAATCAGCTCGCAAATTCTCTCCAAAATAACATCAGCCTTGATGAAAAGTGCGAGACATGATGACAACATGCTTGGTTTAGATGCAAAGAGTAACACAGACGTCACATTTCTTCCTCTGAATTAAAGATATACTTCAAAATCACTAACTGCTCGCTCACCATTTAAATGATTGTGTTGTTTGCCAAACGCCATGTCCAGGGATTTTTTTCCGTAGGCCCGGCCATGACCCTGGGGACGCTTTAGATGAACCTGTATCATAAGACCCCTGGCAGTAAGCCTGACCACAGGAAGTAAAAAGCACAACAGCCTTTAGCCACTCTTGGAATGTGGGCCAACCACAAGAGACAAAGGGAATATTGTATTCCTGAAAGGCCTAATAGAGAGGGGAAACCAAACTATGCCAGAAATCTCTCTCTCTCTCTTTCCCAAGCTTTAATTTGTTCTTGGTTTCTGGCCGTTCCTCTGCTCTCTGCACAATATGTTTGGGTCAAGAGTGGGTATGGTGGGGAACCTCAGCCAGAAGGGAAACAGCTGCTCCGGTGTTTGCAAGCACCATTAGACTGATACGAGGACAGGAAATGGAATTTAAACCGGCCAGATGCAACTGTGCTTTAATAGGCCCGAGCCAGGCATCTTAATACTCTGCCTGTGACCTTCATGGGGAACAGATTTTCAGGGCTGTGGTATCAGTGATACTGTACCGGTTTACACTCCTGTGAGCCTTACAGTGGAGGCATCGACTCGCTATCAGGATAGTGGTGACTGTGTCCTTCGTATCTGCAGGACTGCTAGGCTTTAATTCCAGTGGAAAGGTGCACTAGGAAAGAGAGAATGTGGTTAACATTTATGATTTTGAAAAACTCATTTAAAACAATAATGATAATAAAAATAAAAAGGCAACGTTTTAACAAAAAAAGGAGGAATTCCAGCATTATGGATGTGAAATTTGCAGTAAAAACTTAAAACATAAATTCACACTGAAAGTATTTGTTAACATTATAAAGAAACATCTGTTTATATTTTCCAGAACAACTAACCACAGTGTTATGGGATCAGAAAAATATCAATCTGTAAAAAAATTATTTTATTCTAAACAAGGAAAATAAACGTGTTATGGATGTGACCAAAAAAGTCAGTATACAACATACTTTGTAGAAATTCTGTGAATTAAAGGGCACCTATAATACAAATCTACATTTCTGTAACTTTTGAACTATGTGTAGGTATACACTGTCCACGGTCAAATTTTTGTGATAGAAACACAATAGTCTTTTTTTTTAATTTCCTGACGATAAAATAGGATCCAAATACCTCCCATTTTGAGGCCCACCACACTATGACGTAGGAGTGTGGTTTTCCCCACCCACTAAATTGATTGACAGACGTGTATATACATGCCTCCAGAGTAATGTGTATAATCATATCAATAAGACTAGACATGTGCAAAGCAACTGGGATAAAAAGATCTGTTCAACTCTCTGTGATCATCTGCACCTCAAGAATGAGTTTAAAGTTTAAAACATTTGAAATTTAAAACATGTTTGTAATAAAAACAGTAAAATCACGACATAATTCATCACCACAGTCACCTGTCAGTACAATTATAAAAGAAGATGCTTCAATCTTGGTTTGTAGATTTAAATCAGGTTTATTTTGTACATTAACATAATAGATGTCCATACAGCAGTGGATATTAACGTGTAACCTGTCACATTTGCCGTGCAAAGGTAAAAGTGTGCGTGTACTATTTTTATAATGACACTGTGTATGACTCATCATTGCAGAAAGGCTTGAATTGACTCCACAAAAAATATTTCAAATAACAATTGGGAAAGTGCTTACTGTAGTAAGCGAGAACTGCTTCATTCTTGTCTGTCACTGTGCTGTTTATTTATGTGAAGGCTACATGCTTTAGAGAAATACTGACAGATCTCTGTGCCTCTAACAGGCATGTGAGAATGGTGGGTGGGGAGAACCAGCTCATTTCATTAAAGGCACAGGCAACAAAAGCAGCTACAATGCCCTAACAGCTCAAATTTCACAGATTTAAAAAGGTATCATAAATAATCTGATGGGTGTTTTGAACTGAAACTTTATGAAGACACAAATAATGCTAATTAAGGGGATACGAGTTGACTTACTATATAGCAAAAATCATGAATTTAATATTATTTTACATTTTTGCATTTATGAGGAAAAAACTTCTTTGTGAATGTGACACCTCTAGTTATGAATGTGACATACAGTTGAAGTCAGAATTATTAGCCCCACCCCCACCCCCCACTTTAATTTTTCCCCCCAATTTCTGTTTAATGGAGAGAAGCTTTTTTCAACACATTTCTAATCATAATAGTTTTAATAACTCATTTCTAATGCCTGATTTCTTTTTTCTTTGCCAGGATGACAGTAAATAATATTTTACTAGATGTTTTTCAAGACTCTTCTATACAGCTTAAAGTGACATTTAAAGGCTTAACTAGGTTAATTAGGTTAACTGGGCAGGTTAGGGGAATTAGGCAAGTTATTGTATAACGATGGTTTGTTCTGTAGACTATCGAAAAAATATATAGCTTAAGGGGGCTAATAATATTGACCTTAAAATGTTTTCTTTTTTTTTTTTTTAACTGCTTTTATTTTAGCCAAAATAAAACTAAAAAGACTTTCTCCAGAAGAAAAAAATATTATCAGACATACTGTGAAAATTTCCTAGCTCTGTTAAACAACATTTGTGAAATATTTTAAAAAGAAGAAAACAATTCAAAGGGGGGCTAATAATTCTGACTATAACTGTGTGTGAAATTACCACTTGTGTGACTTTGGTAAATCCAATATAATTGTTTGAAAGAATTAACAGACATAATTAGTATTTTTTACAGTACTGTAAAATATAAGCCTACGTAAAATACAAACATCATAGAAAGAGTTTCACCATTTTTATTCATGGGAAGGTTGACATTGACATAGAATTGCTCTAAAGCTTAATAATTACAGCTAATTGAATGGATTTCTTTAGCATTTAGACATTATAACCTTCACTATGTGATGTCAAAATCATAACTCATATTTTATGGTCACATCTCGTGACACCATGTCTAGCACGGGGTCATTTACCTGTCTATGATCTGCACGGCATTCATATTTCAGGCCATACTAGAGTTTGAATGCGGACAGAATCCCATCTTTTTAGAAGTCTTGGTCCCTAGACAGCAGTGGGGTATATGCACACGGACCTTTAATTTCAGCCAGCTAGCGTCAGCACTTCCGGTGAACTGTCTTTCTATTATAAAATTGCCACGTTTGAGGTCTGATTTCTTAAAAAAATCAGTGATCTTCACTGCCGGATAGATATATACGTTATAAAGTGGGTCTCAGACCGGACAAGAAGCACTGCATTAAATTCCATTTCCCCCCGCCATGTCTTTAAAATATGACAGTTTATTTTACCCCAGTATTTTTAAGGAGTTTCTCGCCTGCTAATCCTGACGGCGCTAGTGGTTACACCAGGGGTGGGCAAACTTGGTCCTGGAGGGCCGGTGTCATGCATAGTTTAGGGTGCTTTCACACCTGTGAATCGATTCAGTTGTTCCGAAACAGGGATTAAAATTGTTACATTGCTGCTCTTTGTTGTTGGCGCGGTTCGCTTTCACATGGCAAAGTTTCTAAACGGACCAAAAGAGCTAAAACAAGTCACGTGTGAGTAAACTCTCCTCACTTTGGTCAGAGTTTCACGGTTTATTTTACAGAGTCCCGCTCAGCTGTCGGGGGTGGTTTGGTGGTGTTTGACAGCGTGCGCGCGACATGTCTGAAGAGCGAGGAGGGATGCGGTGGGGAGGGGTGATGAGAAGGGTGCGCGACGTATTTTGAGGACCGGGAGGAAGACGCGCGATTTCCGGGAGATTATCACTCTTTGCGGGCATCCGGGAGTCTCTGTGCATTTGCGGGAGACTCCCGGAACTTCCGGGAGACTTGGGATGTCTGGAATGACTCGTAATCTACTCATAATTCTCTCTTCATATAGCCTTATGCCTATTACATATCCATAAAACACTGTGATATAGGCGGGCTCGGATCGTATCGCTTTCTCACTACAATCGATCCGCTCCAGGGTTCGTTTCAATCGAGCCGAGACCACCGCATTCAGGCAGTCTCGGAGCGATTGCTTTGGCGCGATTCCTGGGCAAACGCTAACTGGGCAAACGCGCCAGGTTCCGGAACAAAAGTCTAGGTGTGAAAGCACCCTTAGATCCAACTCTAATCAAACACACCTGAACATGCTAATCACTGTCTCCAAGATCACTAATTATCTACAAGCAGGTGTGTTTGATCAGAGTTGGAGCCAAACTATGCAGGACACTGGCCCTCCAGGACCGAGTTTGCCCATCCCTGGGTTACACGGTCTTTCATCTCGCTTAATGCTTGAACAACTAAATGAATGCTGACGCCTATTTAATTGAGAGTTTTATAATTATATTACAACATCAATGCTGTAAAAGTAACCTTATCAAATTGAAAATTTCACATTAAGCTTTCACTGGAAGTTTTTCATTGGCTGAAAAACACTAGCTGTGCATACCTCATTGGTTGATGTGGACCATTTTGTGGTTTACATTTATTCTAAGAAACCACATTGAGTTTTTTTAACTGAATCAAACCTGTTCAGTGAGTGTGAACGCACTGTAAAAACAATATATAATATTAATAATAACAATAAATAATTAAAAAAAGAAACAGATTTTCTGCCATAACAACCCCCCACATAGTTTTTAAAAATGACTTTCGTGAATTTCTGAAACGCCAGACACCATAATAAAAAAAAAAGCTCTTGCAAATGTGTGATATTCAAAATATGATATTTTTGTGTGTGTGTGTATCAACACCATATGCCGTCAACACCATAACAATTTCTGACTAGCGACAAGCGAATAGATGTGCTAGAAAATCAGCCTGAGAGCATCTTGTACTCTCAATTCATTTGTTCCCCGAAGTGAAGATTTCTAAATATCTGTCACATTATTTGCGGTTAGCACTATTATTTGTATCTGACACAAAAGACACCTATTCTATGAGCAAATTGAAGAAGCGTGTGAGAGTGTGCCAAAAGATGAATGAATACATCCGAAGCACTTCAAAATGATTCCTTATGCACATAATCTGTTATTTTGTCAGTTTCGTCGGCTGTTTTGTCACCGCGCTCAAGAATCAGTGTCGAGTCAATGCGACTTGGGTCTTTTGAAATAGTGTGTATTTACTGGAATCTCACAAAAGACAAATGTAAGGTTTTAAGCACCAGTAACTACAGTACAAAAGCACCACTGGCGACACTGAACATTCAGCTCACAGGCGTGGAAAAGTTAAAATGAGTATTTTTATGTTGCTGTTAAGCTGCAAAGCTCGAAGAGAGAGAGAGAGAGACGAGAGGAAACAACTCCAGACTGTCTGTCACAAGCTGTCATAAATCAGATTCCCAGCATGCATTTACACACAGACAAAGAGACAAAAAACATCCATACACTTGCTTCCAATTTAAACTACATTTCCACAGGCACATTTGAACAGTTCTCCTCAAAAATTTCCCTCTTGTGCTGTTTGAGAAGATAACATCTTCAAACCAAAGAACTGCTTGGGTTGCAAATACACCAAGCTGAGACTTCACCATATTGAATTAAGTCGAGAAAGAAAGGGATTGTGAGGGAGACGTAGAGAGGCGAACAGAACTTCATATTAAAACAAAGCTTATAACGTCTCTAACATTACGCATAAGCTAATCACCTGTATTTTTTTGCTTTGTCAAATTGAATTAGTATCAAATTAATGGCTCGTGTTAAAGAAATGATCCGTAAGCCAGTGAACGTGTGGCACGAATGACAGCACAATAATTTGATCGCACTGTGTCAGAGTCATTCAGCATATCTGTGGGAGACGCTTCTTCTTCAGCACCAAAACAAGCACTCGGACTCGCTCTCTCTCTCTCTCCTGTCAGCTGTGACAGCGCGTGCAGCCACACTAAATGGAAATGTATAATTACTACGGCCTCGAATGCTAATTAAAACTTTGCCTAATAATAATTCTCAATAATTACACATCCCAAATGGATTCTGGGAGCGACGAACGTCTGGGCAATTATGGTGGCGCACTTTCTGCCTCTGAGAGAAATGGTCCATCCACATACACACACACACACACAGACACACACACACAAGAAGAAAGAAAACTCCACTCGCAAACCTCAGACAGTCCTTGAAACGACAATTAAAGGGATTTTTTTTTATTTAGATAGGGGCGTTAGAGCTGAGGAATAATATCATTAGCTTGTAAATCAACACTTGCGGAAAAGCGGAGCGAAAATACTGCGTGATGCAACAAAATCAATCGAGTCACTAAGCCAATCAGAAGCTTTCTTTCTGTTTGCTCTTTCTATTTATGACTGCAACCATTAATAAACAAAACAAAGAACACATACCTCGAAATTTCATGATGCTTTACAGGACGACCTTGGGGCTTTGTCATTTTATATTTTGAATTTTGCACAATAGGCAAATTCTCCTTGTACTGATTGCTATAGCCTACTCAAAGCACATGGCTGAGGCACCTTCAGGAAATTGAAGGTTTGACGACGCGTTTCCGCCTTAATTAAAATAAATCCATAATAAATGTAACATGTTTATGTTATTTTTGTCTTTTTATGTTTATTATCGAATATATATATATATATATATATATATATATATATATATATATATATATATATATATATATATATATATATATATATATATATATATATATATACACACACACACACACACTAAAATGTTTGGGGTCAGTAGGATTTTTAAATGATTTTAAAATGAGCTTCTCCTGCTCACCAAGGCTGCATTTATTTAATCAAAAATACAGTTAAAATGATAAAATTGTGAAATGATATTTAATAATTTATTCCAGTGATTTTAAAGATGAATTTTCAGTCTTCAGAGTCACATGATCCTTCAGAAATCACTTTAATATTAATTATTATTGTTAGTATTATTGATGGTGATAGTAATAAAACCATTAATGACGAGTAATAATTTTATTTGAAACTACATACAATAAGTAATAAATAAATATTTAATAACTATTTAACTAATATTTTTACATTTAATAAATGCCGCTTTGATGAACAGAAAAAAATTATTGAAATGTATATATTTCATATATATATATATATATATATATATATATATATATATATATCGATATATATATATATATATATATATATATATATATATATATATATATATAAAGGGAGTGCAGAATTATTAGGCAAGTTGTATTTTTGAGGATTAATTTTATTATTGAACAACAACCATGTTCTCAATGAACCCAAAAAACTCATTAATATCAAAGCTGAATATTTTTGAAAGTAGTTTTTAGTTTGCTTTTAGTTTTAGCTATTTTCGGAGGATATATGTGTGTGCAGGTGACTATTACTGTGCATAATTATTAGCCAACTTAACAAAAAATAAATATATACCCATTTCAATTATGTATTTTCACCAGTGAAACCAATATAACATCTCAACATTCACAAATATACATTTCTGACATTTAAAAACAAAACAAAAACAAATCAGTAACCAATATAGCCACCTTTCTTTGCAAGGACACTTAAAAGCCTGCCATCCATGGATTCTGTCAGTGTTTTGATCTGTTCACCATCAACATTGCGTGCAGCAGCAACCACAGCCTCCCAGACACTGTTCAGAGAGGTGTACTGTTTTCCCTCCTTGTAAATCTCACATTTGATGATGGACCACAGGTTCTCTATGGGGTTCAAATCAGGTGAACAAGGAGGCCATGTCATTAGTTTTTTTTTCTTTTAGACCCTTTCTTGCCAGCCACGCTATGGAGTACTGTCCTGCATTGTCCTGCATGAAAATCATGTTTTTCTTGAAGGATGCAGACTTCTTCCTGTACCACTGCTTGAAGAAGGTGTCTTCCAGAAACTGGCAGTAGGACTGAGAGTTGAGCTTGACTCCATCCTCAACCCGAAAAGGCCCCACAAGCTCATCTTTGATGATACCAGCCCAAACCACCTTGCTGGCGTCTGAGTGGGACTGGAGCTCTCTGCCCTTTACCGATCCAGCCACGGGCCCATCAAGACTCACTTTCATTTCATCAGCCCATAAAACCTTAGAAAAATCAGTCTTGAGATATTTCTTGGCCGAGTCTTGACGTTTCAGTTTGTGTGTCTTGTTCAGTGGTGGCCGTTTTTCAGCCTTTCTTACCTTGGCCATGTCTCTGAGTATTGCACACCTTGTGCTTTTGGGCACTCCAGTGATGTTGCAGCTCTGAAATATGGCAAAACTGGTGGCAAGTGGCATCTTGGCAGCTGCACACTTGACTTTTCTCAGTTCATGGGCAGTTATTTTGCACCTTGATTTTTGGTTTGGTTTTTCCACACGCTTGCGACCCTGTTGACTATTTTGAATGAAACACTTGATTGTTCGATGATCACACTTCAGAAGCTTGGCAATTTTAAGAGTGCTGCATCCCTTTGCAAGATATCTCACTATTTTTTACTTTTCGGAGCCTGTCAAGTCCTTCTTTATAGGGTGTTGATGTCATTAGACCACACCCCTTCTCATTACAGAGATGCACATCACCTAATATGCTTAATTGGTTAGCAGGCTTACGAGCCTATACAGCTTGGAGTAAGACAACATGCATAAAGAGGATGATGTGGTCAAAATACTAATTTGCCTAATAATTCTGCAGTCCCTGTGTATATATATATATATATATATATATATATATATATATATATATATATATATATATATATATATATATATATATATTAGGGATGCAACAATACAGTTAGCCTACGGTTCAATACATACCTCGGTTTTTTAAACACGGTTTTCGGTTCGGTTCTGATGGCTTAACGCATGCGTTTTTTGTTTTTTTTTGTTATTTTATACTTAATGCAATGGGAGAAAAGCAAAAAACGATTTATTGCAATACCCCTTTATTTTACTTTAAAGCCAAGAAACGTACACTAGTTCCTGGTGTATTGTATAATAAAAAAATGAACACTGAAAACTCACAGCTGCTGATAGCCCATGTACAAACTGGGCAACACATAAATTCTTGCATTTTGAAAATAAACATGCATGTGAAGTTAATAAACATAAATTGACCATTTCAAATAAACATTTGTATGTGTCTCTCAGAAACAGTATGTTTGCTGGGAAGATTCAGCGAGGGATTTGAGGACTTTATTACCTTCTCTGCTATTCTGCCTTCAGAGAGTGATATTGCTGGGTGATGGCGCCGCAGATGTGCAGTCATGTTGGAAGTGTTTCCGTTTGAGTAGGCTATACGCAGTGCTTAATTTGTGAATTGCGAGGTCCTGAAACAGATCGGGGTAACAGATCCGACATGTTACCCGTGGATGGAGAGGTGTCGCGCACAAAAGTGGAGAGCGGGAGAGGGCGTTGGATGGCGGAGGGGTGTCGCAAACTAAGGACGAAAGTGAAGAGCGTGGGGGTGTTGGGGACGAACGTGAAGAGGATTGGGGAATCGCGGAAGAAAATGAAAGTGAACAGCGGACGGGGAGGTGGGAGTTTGAGGAGGAAGATCGGTAAAATGAGGCGCCAGATCCAGTGTGTTCCGGCACAAATTAAGCCCTGGCTATACGTGTAAAACAATGCTTGCAGTGCACACAGTCATTTTTTAGCTTACTGTTTTTTCTTCCTCGGCATTATACTCAACGGCAAAACCGAAATGTCCCCACACCGGAGATTTGAAAGACACCGGTGCTTCCTCGTAGTGTTCTCTCTTCACCGCCACTCACCATGGCCGTGGAATAATGGTTAAGCGCCCCCTAACTTTAGAGCATAGTTATTGAATATATACTCGCGGGGAGGGGTTTCCTCAACTCAGCTCGTGGACTTATAGGCACACACAAACAGTCAATTCGGAGAGAAATAAAACGCACATAAAATATTTAAACGTAAAACCGAGAAAACTGCAATTCACAAGCATGTATTGAACCGTGGATGTCGTACCGAACGGTTCAATATTATATTGAGAATTGTGGCATCACTAATATATATATTTATATATATATATATATATATATATTAATATAATATAATATAATAATATATATATATATATATATATATATATATAAATTGCAGTAAAAACTCAAGTAGTTTTTTTTTTGTTTTGTTTGTTTTTGCATTTTCCATCAATAATCAAAGCTGACAGCCAAATTATCAATATTTTGATAACACTTTTTGTATGAACAACATGGGGATAAAGAGACAAGTGACCAACTGCAGTTTATACTGGAGCACTTTGAAGTACTTGATAACATCATTCAGCTTGCCTTGGCTAATCTGGTTATCCTCACTGTAAAACAAAATATCATACAAAACCACACTCTGCCTTTCATTTATAAATATCTCAAACACATTAATAGTCACAACAATGTAGTTCAGGCAAACATGGATACTAATGTAAACTGTGTATATCTATAGCAAGTGTCAGTTTGTTTGTTTTTTGATAGAAGACAAAAAACTGTTACCAGAATAAGCTGGTCAGGCTGGTTTAGCTAGTGATCACAGCTAATTTTAGAGAAGTTTTGAACACTTTTTATAGCAGTCAGGCAAGTCTGAACCCCCATAGCATGGTCATTGAACAGTTTACCCATTATGATATTAGAATGTAAAAAAGCTTATAACATAGGAACTAAAAAAAAAAACAATTCAATGTTCTAGCATAAGAGGGGTTTATAAATATATGAAATTTCACTGTGTGTCTGCAAAACGCCTAGAAACAAATACAAGATTTATGAGACAAAGGATTAGATATACACACAATGAATTATAGAGTTATAGCTCATGTTTAACAACCATAGAAACATCAATCCAATAGCAAATTCCAGGAGAACGGCATGGTCTAGTATACTGTTACACAATGGCAGTTCATTCATTTTCCTTCAGCATAGTCCCTATTTATCAGGGGTCGCCACAGCGGAAAGAACTGCCAACTATTCCGGCATATGTTTTACACAGCAGATGCCCTTCCAGCCACAACCTACTACTGGGAAACACCCATACACTCTCATATTCACACACGCACTCATACACTAAGGCTAATTTCATTCATTAATTTTCTTTTTGGTATAGTCCCTTTATTAATCAGGGGTCACCGCAGCAGAATGAACCGCCAACTTATCCAGCACATGTTTTACACAGCGGATGCCCTTCAAACCGCAACCTAACACTAGGAAATACCCATACACTCTTGCATTCACACACATACACTACGGCCAATTTAGCTTATTCAATTCACTTACAGTATAGTGCATGTCTTTGGACTGTGGGGGAAACCGGAGCACCCAGAGGAAACCCACGCGAACACAGGGAGAACATGCAAACACACAGAAATGCCACCTGGCCCAGCCGGGACTCGAACCAGTGACCTTCTTGCTGTGAGGCGACAGTGCTAACCACTGAGCCACCGTGCCGCTACAATGGCAGTTTTATTTTATTATTATTTTACTTAATTAGAAATTTTTCTTCTCAACCTCACACCTGCTAGTTTGATCAAGATGCATACTGGGATACCTGGCTGTCTCTTGTTTAACCAAGTCACACCCTATGTACATTTTCAAAAACAGGGATTTGAACTGTGATGTAAAACGTGGAATCCCTCCTATTTTGAGGCCCACCACAACGTGACGTAGGAGTGCGGTTTCCTCGCCCACCGAATTGATTGACAGTTGCGTATTAACATGTCTTCATAGTAAGGACGTCCGCAAAGCAACTGGGATAAAAAGATCTGTTCAGCTCTCTGTGATCATCAATCATCATCAAATGTGATCAAGAATGAGTTTTAAAGTGTTTTTAAAACAGTGCATGTTTGTAATGAATTACAGCGATTTTACCGTCTTTATCACCACAGCCGCATGTCAGTTCAATTACAACAGAAGATGCTTCATTCCCGGCTTGTGGACGTTAAATCAGGTTTATTTTGTACATTAACATAACAGATATCCATAAAGCAGTGGATATTAACCTGTATCCTGTCACATTTGCCATGTCCACTGTGTGTGTGCGTGTACTTTGTAACGACATTGCATGTGACTCATCATTGCAGAAAGGCTTGAATTAACTCCACAACAAATACATCAAATAATCATTGGTAAAGTTCTTACTGTAGTATTTCTCACAAACGTTACTTGAGATCTGCTTACTTCACGTGTGTCACTGTGCTGTTTATCTAACGCAGCCGAGGCGGAAACTGAGGCACACTCTGATGCTGTGTTTACACCAGACGAAATCACGATATTTGCGAGTAAATAGATGCATGAACATTTTGAGTTTACTCGCTTTATCCGTGCGTCAAATTCACTGCACAATAGACGCGGATTCGCATCATGGTCAGGGCTCCTGTCTGCTCGGTGACTCTAGCTTCATTGCTAAATGGCTAACATAGATTTTATTGAGAGAGCAGCTGGGTTTATGTGCTTGAGAAAAACTGAAAAACAGCGTAGATTCAATCAATGCCGTGTCTGAGTCCACTAGATCTAGATTTCACTAGATTCATCAACTCCTCCAGAAACTGTACCTGGATGATGGAAGAGTTCAGCGGTGCTTCCGACTGAGCCGAGCCCAGTTTGATGAACTGTTGTCCGGTGTTGGCAAGAGGATTTCTCCCTGGGACACCAACAACAGGCGCTACATCATAATCACGTCCCTACAAGAGAAAGCTCCTGATTGGTTAATGCGGTGCGAATATCCGCTGAAGTTTAGATTTTCGCGCATCGCTCAAAATGCTGAACTTGCACCGCTTCATTAGTGCAAATCGCGTCATTCATGCAGCAGGATGTCTATTCGCATCTTTGCATTGACTTAACATGTAAATCACTCGGGCTTGATGCTTCATCCATGTCTGGTGTGAACGCAACATGACAGGCTCGTGGAAACAGGGTGGGCGGGGAGAACTCGCATTAAAGGCACAGGCAACAAAACTGCTACACAGTCCAATATTCTGAAAGGTCTATTAAATAATCTGATGGGTGTTTTGAGCTGAAACTTTACAGAGACATTCTGATAAGTCAAAATACTTATCCTAAATCTTGAAAAAGGGGTAAAATAGGTGGCCTTTAATGCTTTTGATATTTTATATTTCACCTAATATTAGCAAACTGATTTTCTTGACATGAAAATACAGATGCACTTTCAGTACTGCTTGTCTATGGAAATCTAGATGTAAATTGAGGAAGGTCGATTTACTTGCTGAAAAATGGCATAAAACGAGGTGAAACATTAGGGTTTTTTTTTTGTTCCTCTCTCCTTTCTGTAATTCCTAATTGTTGTTAAGTCGTTTGGTGCCGCTGGTGGTCTGAAATGGCACACCTTCCACCAAATGCCATTACATACCCTAATGTGTCTTTCTCTCTCAGCATTCCTCTTCAGCACAGAGCTCTAATTAATCCTGAGCAGATAATGTGGTGTGCGGCCTTTGTAATTATCACATGAAACTCTTCATTCTCCAATAGCCCGAATTTCATCTGAAATTTAGAAATTGGACCGTAATCACAGATGCATATCACCTCTTCATCTTAATTGATAATTACTGCTGTGTTAATTTGCAGCCATCTATTATCACACGGGGAGGTAGGCTTTTTATCAGGGGGGGGCTTGGAGATAAAAAAAAAAAAAAGCCGAATTGTACCGGAGCATTTGGTGATTCTCCACAGATACACAGCTAGACGTGAGTTTGGAATGCATATTTATTGAAAATGTGTTATATAAAAGACAACATTTTTTGTACATGGTGTTAATGTGATAGGTGCACAGATCATTCTGTTTTGTAAAATGCTACATTTGACATGATTATCGTTTACTACGATCAATAATACTTTTATTTATCATGTTACCTGAACTCTGAATGCAGAGAGAGTCTTCAGTACCAAAATACATGAAAAACCATTAAACATAAATGGAATGATATACATACACACATATATATATATATATATATATATATATATATATATATATATATATATATATATATATATATATATATATATATATATATATATATATATATAATGAACCCCATTTTTGAAAGGGGACACATTCATGCAGTAGGTGTAGATTCAGGTGGGATCATTCATTGTAAGCCCAGGAAGACGTGTGGTTCTCATCCTTCCTCTGTGTCAGAGGTGCTTTGGACTCTCCTTTCCTTTTCCTGAAAAACAACCCCTTATTCTTCATCTTCCTCTGTTTATACGACTACACATACGGGCAGTTATGATGGTTTGTGCATTGTTGTTGTTGTTTTTTTTTAAACAAAATACTCAGCAAAATTGCTGTATTATATTTTTTGCTATGGATCTATATGCTAGAAACAAAAATACTGTAAGAGTGGCATGTTCATTTACATCTCATTCAATGAGTTAATGTTCTTCCGTAATACAAATTCAAAATTAAGCGCAAGTTGAGTTCTACTGGAAATTTGGGTATCGTTTTATTTTGATGGTTTAATTTTAGTTACTTTGCATCTACATGCCAACTAATTCTCAATAGATTTTAAGTAGACTGTCGAGGTTAGGGTTAGTGTAAGTTGACATCTAGCTGCAAAGTCTCCTATAGTCAGTTAAATGTCTGTTGAAGGAGCAGTATCATTAAGCAGACAGTCTACTAATACTCAAATGAGAAGTAATTGGCATGTAGCTGCAATGCAACTTTTAGTCAACAAAATGTGCAATAGGGACCATCAAAAGAAAGTCTAACCAAAATTGATGTTAATTTACTCACCCTCACACACTTTTGTTTTTCTTTGGTTTACTATTTAAGAATAGTTTTAAACTGAAACTGTGTTACTTTGTGACTTATAAAATGCAAGATAACAGCTACCTGCATTTTAAAACACAAATAACATAAATAGAAAAACTAAATTAATACTGGTAGCTCTTAATGATACATTGAAGTCTTATAAAGCAAAACAATCAATCTGTGAAAAAAAGAATCCACATTTTTCTTTAAATAACATTATAAACTCTAATCCACAGCATCTCAAATTCCTAATGTTTGGAATACATGAACGCATTATAGAACTGTTTGCAGAGGCTGTGGATTAAAAGGTATAGATGTTATAAATAATGTTAGGTTTCTCTTCATAACATGTCAAAGTATTGTCAGGACGCATGTGTATTAAATTAGTGTTTCCTGTATATGTGTTTTCACTGGTGATTTGCCTTCATGACCATAGTTTCAACATTCTACAACATCCTAAAAAATTTACCTATATCTTTAAGGACCAGTTCATTCAAAAATGAAAACTGTGTCATCATTGACTCACACTTTACTTGTACTTTTTGTCTTCTGTTGAACACAAAATACTATATTTTGAAGAAAGCCAAAAAAAAAACATCAAGTTCCATAGTATTTGTGTCTCCTACTATGTTAATCAATGGATATAGGTTTTCAGTTTTCTTCAAAATATCCATAAAGAAACCCATAAAGTACTTGAACTACATAAGGATGAGTGTTAACACTTTACAATAATAGTAAATGAATAATGATGTATTAATATATAAACTAAACATTATTTTATTATGAATAATGATGAGTTAATGCATCCCCTAATCAAGAACTAAATTTAACTAAAACGTCACAAGAGTTCATGAGTAAATAACAGCTACCTTAATTACTTGTTGTTAATATATGTGTTAAGATTAAGCTAAGTTTTATCGACGTGAACTTATGAGCTGTTAATGTATAATTATGTCATGACTTTACTTGGAGGGGCACATCCCCATTAACTCATCCTTAACTACTCATGAACTCCTGTGTTTAAACTGTTCTTGTTAATGTTGACTGAACACTTTTCTATTGTTATTCTTCGTAAACGCACTAGTTGTTTGTGAATGAGTTCATGAGTAGTTAAGAATGGGGTAATGATGATGTGCCCCTCCAAGTAATGTCATGATATAATTATATATGAACATATCATGAGTTCATGATGGTTAAATTAAGCATAAACTAATGTGGTTAATTAATAAAATAATTAGCAAACAATCATGTACTAACAAGTAATTAAGGTAGTTGTTATTCACTCATGAACTCATGTGAATCATGTTGCCGTTAAGGTTAGTTGATGAATAGCGCATGCATTAACTCATCATTAGTTTATAGTAAAGTAATGCTTAGTTTACATATCAACACATCATTATTCATGTACTGTTATTGTAAAGTGTTACCGCATGAGCAAATAATGAGAAAAATTTAAATTTTAGGTGAACTATCCTTTTAAATAGTTTGAGAGTGAGTAAATTACCAGGAAAAAACGTTTATTGTTAAGTGATCTATCCCTTTAAAGATTTATACACAACCAGACACACATTAGCACACGTATGACACAGTTTGAAATGACAGATGTAAAGATTGTGCCAATAAAAGTGGTTCTGGAATGGGTTTATATCTGGATCTCGCCAATCATCTGAGAGCCATCATTCGTCCTACAGACACATGAACATATGGAGGGACCGTCTGAGTTACATATGAACGAAAGCTGCGTTAAAAACCTAAGACGCAGCTTTGGCTATCAAGGCAAAAACTGTTAGTAAAAGCATGTAAACACCTGTAGATAATGGTGGCCGTGTTTGGTGTTTGTTCCAGAAACTTCGTACACAAAGTGGAAAGGGAATGATAGTGTTAAACAGCTGCCGTCATGGGACTCTTCTGTCTTGGGTCGGAGTGTCTGGGTTCTCCGTAGGTGTAGCGCTCTGGGCTGGTGTTTCGGTAGCCGCCACGGTTCATGGTGTCAAATCGAGGGCCTCTGATGGGTAGGGTGGGAGATGGGGGGACGTCCTGTCGAAGTGGGCCTCTCTGCTGCGGAAGAGGGT
Organism: Danio kyathit; assembly: GCA_903798195.1. Taxonomy (NCBI): domain Eukaryota; kingdom Metazoa; phylum Chordata; class Actinopteri; order Cypriniformes; family Danionidae; genus Danio; species Danio kyathit. The sequence goes on from LR812527.1 coordinate 19,978,730, forward strand.
GGTAGAAGCCGGCGTCGCCCTGACGAGGGTCCAGCGGGCGGGGGTAGGCCTCTCTGGGAGGAGGAGGGTAGCCGAGGTGGTAGCCTGACTGGGGGTTTGGGTACTGTGCTGGGTCTCTGTGTGTTGACCACTGCTGCACCGGATACTCATTAGGGTCAACTGGTGGTCTTCTGCAAGACAGCAGAAGTGAAATACAGTTAGGGGAAGAACGAAGACGGTAAAACTGGTCAAATTTTCTAACAACCCATTTGTTTTTATCGGCCAATTGATAATTTTCAGTCACATGACCTGTGCGGAGGCTGGCGAATAAATAAACAATGGGCCATAATAGCATCTATACTGGAATTTTCATAGAAATGCAGCACAAACCGGTCATATTTCCTTCAGTTTCAAGCTACGAATATTTGGATCACATATCCAGAGAACAAAACAGAGATATTATCTGTAAATTGTGAGCACTTGTGATCAAGATCAAAATCTATCGTTTAGATATTCCTAATCGATTTAGCCATTATTGATGGCGTTATAGCTCGTAAGTGTCTGCCTTTATATTTAGTGTCTTTTTTGCATAGATTAATATTTTGCTCTATTAAAATCTATTCATTCCAACTTTCCAAGAGAGCAGAATTGGCATGGACGAAGGGGACGTGTCCCAAACAATATCTACCAATTACTGAAATGTCCCTACCAATAATTTAATCAACTTCAAAATACAATAATGCTCCGTTAACCCTTAGTAACCTACTTGTGCACATAGGGTTAAAGTCAAGTTTGCTATGAGTTCACTATAATACAGGGTGGGCAATTTATATGGATACACCTTAATAAAATGGGAATGGTTTCCTGAATACAGTTTCTTGAAAAGTGGATTGGTCGTCGTGGGCCAGTTGAATGGCCCCCAAGGTCTCCCGATCTGACCCCCTTAGACTTTTTTCTTTGGGGTCATCTGAAGGCAATTGTCTATGTAATTTATTAAGGTGTATCCATATAAATGGCCCACCCTGTACTATTAACCAAGGCTGTGCAATTAATCGAAAATTCAATAATCAGGATAAAACAGTTAAATTGCTTCACACACATCTCTAAATTTCTCTACATTCATACCTCCTCAATGCCAGATTGCAGTAAAATAATGTAAATTGACATTTGCAGCATGGAACGTGATTCATTAATCATTATTTGTATTATTAAGTGTTTATTTTATGCTATTAAGTACTTTATTCATGTTTTCAAAAGAGCAAAAACAATGTCAAGAGTGAGTCTACGCCCTTGATTTATTCACTTCCGCGATTATACTTTGATTTTGCATTTCAATTGATACTTTAATATATACTTTTTATAGATGGGTCAAAGGTAGGCCCACACGCAATCTGCGCGCGCAGAATTCCGCAGATTTTTTGCTGATTTTCCGCAGATTTTTAGCCCATCATTAATTCTGTTTGTTTACTTACAGTTAACTATTTACAGTTAATCTAATTGGATTTGCATTTTAAAATTTACATAAAAGTTAAAAAGATATTATTTTTTATTTCACATTTTAAGCTTTTAGTTATGAAAATAAAATAATTCCGCAAAAATCCGCAGATTTTTATCAAAATTCTCCGCAGAAATAGAAAAAGACGTCCGCAGATTCCGTCTGGCCCTAGTCATGGGTTAATAAACCTAACATTCGACACAAATACATAAATTTCTCCTTTCAGATTGTTCTTTCTCTGAAGGAATTCTGCACATCCCGGGCATGTCGTATGTTTGGTTAATAATAATAATAATAATACACTGTAACCCCCCACCCCCCCCAAAAAAAACAAAAAAAAAAAACAAAAAAAAAACGATTGCAACAAACCATTTAAGTTTAAAAAAATTATCGTAATGAGTACTGTGTACTGCATCCATTTGAGTAAATGAAGCAATTTGAGCATAGTAAAACCCATTAAATGAATAGAACTCAAACCAACTGAGTACTGTAAAACCCAATAAGTTAAGGCAACTCAAACCGTTTGAGGAAACCGATTGCTACAAACTATTTGAGTTAAAAAAACTAACCTATATGAGTTTTGTACTTACTCCATTTACCTTCAACACTGAGTTCAAACCTCTTTTCAAATGAGTAAAATTAACTTTCAGTAAATTTTGAGTTAACTACACTCATTTCATTTGACAAAGCTGACTGTTGGATTTTACAGTGTAATAATAATAATACATTTTATTTGTATAGCACTTTTCCTACATACATGCAACTCAAAGCGCTTTACGAACAACAAACAAACAAGCATTGTAAAATAAACCAAATATATAAATGTACAGACAAATAAACCAAAATAAACAGCAAATATATACTCAGATAAAAGCAAACATGTACACGCATATATGCATATATCTACACAATCACACACACAATAGTCCTTACATAAGCATATACATGCCCACACTGTACATGCATACAAGCATACACCTACACAATATACATATATACATAAAATGCATACACTTCACATACTGTTTCATTTATATGCAATTTTAAAAAGATGCGTCTTAACATGCTTTTTAAAAACATGAATGCTGGGGGATTCTTTCACTTAATTTGGGAGACAATTCCAAATTTTTGCAGCACAGTGCTATATCTTATTGCACATTAATTATCTGTTTTTGTTTAGCAGTCAGCAGAAGATAGTAATGTTTTGCCTGCCAGGGGGGTGTTCCCCTGATGGTGTGACGACACGTTAAACCTATCAACTGAAATTTTATTTTGCTTGTTTTCATATCTTTGTTTATATTTTTATATTTTTTCATCCTCTTCTTTTGTATCTGTTGTTTTATTGTATTGTAACTTGAAACGTGTTAAGTATACGAATAGCAGGAACAAAGATGATTTAGCAACAACAAAAGAAAACAAAGAAAAATAAACAAATAAATAAATAAAAAGCTGTCAAGCCTGCATCTTCAACAACAAGAATGTGGTTTACATAAACACGCATGATAGGCATCTAAAGATATATTTCTTTACATTGCTACACTTTATAAACTAAAGTAAAATACCATTCAAATTTTTTTAAGTATTGATCATTTTATTCAGCATGAATGCAACATCAAAGTGAGAGTAGATAAAAACAACAAAAAATATATATATAAACTTAGTTGACCCATTTTCATGAAGCATAAATAAATCTAAAACAAAATGTAAATAAAAACTATATAGCCAAAAAAAGAACATTACTACAACTTAAAAAATAAAGAAACTACACAAATCAGAATAAATAAAAGAATATCAAATGATTTCTGAATGACTTATTTTCTAATTTAAGTTAAACACTGGTATTGTGTTAATAAACATAAATACAAACATGTCTGAAAACATGGCAATGTCTTGGTTATTTTATATTTGTTATTTTATTTATAAATGACAATTCATACTACTACTACTACTACTACTACTACTACTACTAATAATAATAATAATAATAATAATTCTAAATCCAAAAGACATAATTTTTTCCATAATTACAGTATATATATACAGTATGTATATGTAGTAGAGCTGTAATCGAGCCCGACAGGTACATTTTGATTGACAGCTTTTTAAAGCCCGAACCCGTTTACAGCCCGACATTATTCAAATGTGCACATGCACACAGCTCTTTTGCCTTTTTTCAAGAATGAGTCATTTATATGTTTTAACATAATTTATTCATAACAAACATAGGCTATAGGCCACTTGGAAGTTGGAACAAAGAAATAAAATAAGTCCTCTGTAACATCGTAACATCTCAGCACTCTAAATAGACCTAGGTACATACACTTATAGCCTCTAAATTAGACTACGTGTTTTTGTGGAGGAACATTATCGAATTCACTGTAAATGGCTTTAACGCAGTCCTGCGCTCAGGATGGTGCGTTCAGCAGCACTGAACACAAAGGGTCTCCTGCTGCTGCTACAGGCTGAGAGGCATAGTTCTGATCTGGCTAATTTTGCAAGTTTTGGGTAGGATTGTTGTTCATCTTCTACCAGCCAAGAACATCCATTTAATTTTCCACAACAGCAGTTTCAATGTAGTGTGTGACTTCGTCATCTTTCCTGTCAGCTTGCTGTACATACATTGCTATTTAGCACTCTACCGTAATACGGTAATACGTATGAGTGACCGCCGAAATACCTTGGCGGCTAGAATGACCGCTCCTTCTGAACTGGCGGCTGGCCTGACCGCAGTCAAAATTCGCTCTTTTTAACATCTCTGTCATCATTTGTTTTACCTTTGCAGGGATGGATTTTAATGTTGTAACAAACGATTTGATTACTTTCTCTTTCTTGAATCAAATGCATCACATGACTATTCATTTACTGCGCAAACCAAGCCCGGCCCGATCCCATCTAAAGTGATAGAAATTAAATTCGAACCCGTCTGGTCCCGCCAGGTCCTGTCGGGTTTAGGCAAAGATCTTTAGCTCTAATATGTAGTAGTAGTTTACATATAAAACACATCACTCAGAGTTTGCATTACACATTTTTTGGGATTATATTTAATGTTAGCTTAGCAACATGCTAACGTCTCACGTGCATCTCTCAAGCAAGTCTCCCACGCTTCTCTGAAGAGCACTATTTGCATTAAGCAAGGAATCATTATCAAGCTGCTACCTATGAAGAGTGCTTCAAAAGAGTCACTTGAAATTCTCTTTCATGCTATTCATGTAGACAGCAGAAAAGCAGTTAGCTTATAGAGTAACAATGACAGACCACCCCACAAAAAAAATTGTGAACACAAATTTGTAGAAGACAAGGGCCAATGACTTCTATTCATTCATTCATTCATTCATTCATTTTCCTTCAGCTTAGTCCCTTTAATCATCAGGGGTCACCACAGCAGAATGAACCGCCAACTTATCCAGCATATGTTTTACACAGCAGATGCACTTCCAGCTGCAACCCAATACTGGGAAACACCCATACACTCTCACATTCACACATCAGACAATTTAGTTTATTCAATTCACCTATAGCGCATGTCTTTAGACTGTGGGGGAAACCGGAGCACCTGGAGCTAACCCACGCCAACACGGAGAGAACATGCAAACTCCACAGAGAAACGCCAACTGACCTAGCTGGGACTCGAACCAGCGACCTTCTTGCTTTGAGGCAACAGTGCTAACCACTGAGCCACCGTGCCGCACTCACTTTCATAGTAGGAATAAAAATACTCAGAAAGTTCAAATGTTTCTATCATTCTTCAAAATATCTCAAGCTGTGTTCAACAGAAAAAAAAAACCTCAAACAGGTTTGGATCAAATGATGACTATTTAATTTTTTAGGTGAACTGTCACTTTAAGGAGCTGGTCTAGGTTATACACGTAAATGCAGCAGGGGAAAAAAGCCTGAGGGTGAACTGATAATGTAATACAGTAACACTTAACCCAGCCGGTGGCATTTTGAGGAGGGTGAGAAGGGAGAGAGCGAGTGAGTCTGGTATCCTGATCCTGTGTTACATGTGCTGAGGCAAGCGTGACACATCAAGCACCTGCAACATAAACATTTGAACACGTCTCCGGCACATACAGACAGTGCGGGACAGGACCGACATGCGCTCGGGTCTCTGGAGAGGCAGACAGTTGGTCTTCTCCGGTTTCCTCACACCGGCTGATTAGGGATTAATCTCTGCTGTAAGGAGAGACAGCGCGTGGTAATTTGGCACGGATCGTCTTTCATTGCACAATTCACATTTTTTTCCAGCTCCTGCACTGCTGCGTCCTCAATGCAGACTTTCAGGGCTTTAGCTGGCAGTTTCATTACACCTTCAATAAAATACCGGCAGACAGAAAACTAGAGCGAAGACAAAAGCAGACGGCGGAGCAGGATCCTGACTTTCACTCAAGTGCTGAATCAGCTGACTTTACCTTTTACGTTTTTTCTTTTTTGATCAATAGAAAGTTGAAAAGATCAACAATTATTTGTAACATTATAAATGACTTTACAGTTACTCGTAAAAGAAAAAAAAAAATACTCCAAATAACATGGCATAGTTGAAGTCAAAATTATTAGCCCTCCTTATAAATTTGGATCCTTTTACAGATATATATATATATATATATCAGGGTTTCTGCAGATATCATAATGTCAAATTTAAGACTTTTTAAGACCTTTTTAAGACCATTAAGTATTAAATTTAAGACCTATAGCACAATATCAAAAACACGCATACACATAAAGAGAAAATACAACATCACAAAATTGAACAGTACTAAAGACAGGTTAAATGCACAACTGAACTACAGAAAAAACAAACAAACATCTTAAGTCTGATTTATACTTTCGCCTGGCGCCACATCGCGCACCTCACAAAACGCACGAGGCTTTTATACTTAACGCGATCGCCATTTAGATATTCTTTTAAATAACAGGGGCCGGTCAAAAGAAACAGTCAGTAAAATCAGATAGATAAACAGATAAATAGAAAGTTTCCGGAACTAGGTCATATCATTAATATAATTCAAGATAATTGTTTTTTATTATTTTTATAATTTATTACAAAGATTTTTATAACCATTCAAGATTTTTATATCTAATTTTTTTAAAAATCTAAATGATGCATCACTTGCTTTTGTTCATATCTCAGACAGTTCTACCTATTAAAGTTAAATAATAATGGCAACAGAACTTGGGTTGCTCTACAATTATATTTTTTAATATGGCAAGAATAAAAACAAAAAAGAAGTACACTTACTAAAAATATTAACATTTTTTTTATTATTTTGGCCATTTAACAATACACACATTACTGTCTGGTTAATTTCTGTCCTCTACTTATAAGCTAAAAAGGCAATAATGATCCAACATTCATGACCATTATCACCAATAAAGCCCAGAAATTGGGCATCAATATATTGTAAACTGATAGGTTCATATATAGTCCTTTCCAGTTACAGTCAGATTTATTAGCCCCCCTTTTCCCCCAATGTCTGCTTAATGGAGAGAAAATTTTTTCAACACATTACTAAACATAATAGTTTTAATAACTCATTTCTAATAATTGTTTTTTTTTTTTATCTTTGCCATGATGACAGTAAAGAATATTTTACTAGATATTTTTCAAGACACTTCTATACAGCTTAAAGTGACATTTAAAGGCTTAACTAGGTTAAGTAGGTTAACTAGGCAGGTTAGGGTAATTAGGCAAGTTATTGTATAACGATGGTTTGTTGTGTAGACTATCGAAAAAAATATACTGCTTAAGGGGGCTAATGATATTGACCTTAAAATGGTGTTTAAAAAATTAAAAACTGCTTTTCTTCTAGCTGAAATAAAACAAATAAGACTTTCTCCAGAAGAAAAAATATTATCAGACATACTGTGAACATTTCCTTGCTCTGTTAAACATCATTTGGGAAATATTTAAAAAAGAAAGAAAATTTTCAAAGGGGGCTAATAATTATGACCTCAACTGTATCAAAGGCATAATTTGTTACTTAATTTTAGTTTGTAACTTGTAAATTGTTTCAAATTCAAAATTGTAACCTATACATCAGTGTAAAACCTATGACTGGTGGAATAACATATTCTGTCATATTAAAATCACCTGGGTCTCCACTTTTGCCATGGCCTCTTTATCCCTCAGGTTTTTCCAAACTTTCCCACTGCTGTTGCAATTTCTAGCCAAGAATTATTGGTCATCTGGTTATCTCTATGATCACGCATGGACAAATCATAAAAAAGATGTGTGTACAGTCATACCTGTTTTATATAAAATCTCTTCAAAGTGTTTCATATTCAACTCAAATCAAATGCAGCGTTGCGCGAACTGTTCAGTGTTCACTTGAGTCTCAAAACATTACGTGAGCCCCGCCAGTCGAAATCATGTCACGCAAACACAGCGATGACGTCACATACGCCGTGCACACTGCATGTCAGCCTCATTTGTAGTTGTAATACGGCAAATTAGTGAAATAGGACTAGTGAAATAAAGAACTACAACTCCACGAAAACCAAGAAACATCAACAAAAAAGAATTTAAATGAGCATTAGACGTAGCGTTACATGGACATCGGAAAATTAAGACCTGTGCAAAAATATTTAAGACCTAGAACAGCGAATTTAAGACTTTTTAAGGCCTTAAATTTTGATTTTTAAATTTTAGACTTTTTAAGACCCCGCGGAAACCCTGATATATATACTGTATGTATATATATATATATATATATATATATATATATATATATATATATATATATATATATATATATATACTGTATATGTGTATATATATGTATATCATGGTTTCCGCTACATTCATTGTCCCAACAAAATTCATACCGCCACTGCTACATTACAGCTTCTCATTCAAAACATTCAGTCGTTGTTTTTTTTTTTTAATAGCGGTTTATAAACGCATCGAAACGTATTAAAAGGTAAGTGAATTATAACAGCGCAAACCTTTATGTAACCATAGTAGTGCTGTGCGTTATTTGTTTAACCCTTTAAGGTGACATTCTGGCTGACTGGCTGACTGACTGACTGACTGACTGACTGACTGACTGACTGACTGACTGACTGACTGACAGGTGAGTGATGCGTGAACACAACGTAGCTATCGGTTATGATGAACACAGTTTCCATAATTATACTTTATAGATTAAGGATATGGCTCTGCACAATGACTTTATATTGCTAAAGTTTATACCCGTTTCCTTTTACTTCAGAAAGCAATAGTGCCACTCTGTAGGTCTATTGGAAACCGTCATAAATATTCCTAGCAATCTAATAAATGTTAGAGACATACTAGTTACATAAAAGCACTAAATCGCACTTCAGCAGTGTTTATTTGAGCGTATATTTGCATGCAATAAGTTTTGTGCACGAACAGAGGAAATCAGGGCGCAAGCAAAGAGATTCGTATGCTCAAATTACATAAATGCGATCTCGGCTTGTATACTCCGTTCACGACATTTGTCATTGAAATAACGCCCAGGTAGTTGGTAGATCTGTGTAACAGGCCCAACAGAGCTTGCCTCCACAGCTGGAAAAAGTCCTAGAGGAAACACCATGTGTCTATATAAATATATATATATATATATATACACAGTCGCACATACACAGTACATACACTCACCACCCACTTTATTAGGTACACTAGTCCAACTCATCAACGCAAATTTCTAATCAACCAATCACATGGTGGCAGCAACTCAAATCATTTAGGCATGTAGACATGGTCAAGACTAATTGCTGCAGTTCAAACAGAGCATCAGAATGGGAAAGAAAGGGGATTTAAGGGACTTTGAATTTGGCAAGGTTGTTGGTGCCAGATGAGCTGGTCTGAGTATTTTAGAAATTGCTGATCTACTGGGATTTTCACGCACAACCATCTCTAGGTTTTACAGAGAATAGTTTGGAAAAAGAGAAAATATCCAGTGAGCTAAGAACAGGAAACTGAGGCTACAATTCACACAGGCTCACCAAAATTGGACAATTAAAGATTGAAAAAACTTTGCCTTCGGATGGTAGGGTCAGAATTTGGCATCAACAACATGAAAGCAGGAATCCATCCTGCCTTGTATCAACGGTTCAGGCTGGTGGTGGTGGTGTAATGGTGTGGGGATATTTTCTTGGCACACTTTGGGCCCATTAGTATCAATTGAGCATCGTGCCAACGCCAAAGCCTATCTGAGTATTGTTGCTGACCATGTCCATTCCTTTATGACCACAGTGTACCCATCTTCTGATGGCTATTTCCAGCAGGATAACGCATCATGTCATAAAGAGTGAATCCTCTCAGACTGGTTTCTTGAACATGACAATGAGTTCACTGTACTCAAATGGCCTCCACAGTCACCTTTGAGGAGGGTGATGATCCACTTTAAATGTTGACTACTGTATATAAATATATATACTTCTTTTATCTTTATCTTTAAAATATATATATATATAATATCAAAAAACACAAGTTATTACTTTATTATTAACTATTAATAAAAAAACTACAACATTAACTCAATGCAACACCAATGTTACGATCCGTAGTTGCAGTAAGCTGTGCTGTAAGCTGTGAGCCTTTCCAAATTATTTTTGTCTTTGAATATAAAGCCCGAAAGAACATAACTTACTGTAAACTATTTTTTTTACATTATACAATTGATGTGTTAGCGGCCACTTTTATTCAGCAAGGATAAATAAAAGGATAAAAAATTTTCATTAAAACTATGAATTAATTTATACTTAAAAATAAAATAAAGTTAAATAAAATAAAAGTAACAGGACAAACGGTAGTGTACATATTCTGATTTTACATAGAAAATAATATTTATAAAATATACAGGTATATGATCAGTATGATCCTGTGCTTTTGCTCGATTGCCCAATCAGCTTTCTTCCTTCATTTCCTGGTTTCTTTTTATGTTCTTGATAAACAGAAGATGAAAAGAACATTTTTAATTGATTCCTTTGGTAACATTATAAATGAGTTTACAGTCACCTTTATTCAGCATTATATTTAATGATCAGCAGGATCGAGCACTGTTGCTGGACTGCAGAATCAGCTGTCTCTTCTCCTCTTCATTCCCGTCATACCCTAGGCCGGTGTCAGTGACACCCTTGGCATGCCACATGTTTTAAGGAGCCCAGATCGTTGTGTTTGACTTTCCAGACCGTCCCCATTAACTTATTTACGTGTACGACGTGTCTGTGAACAAGCCTCCCGTCTGACAGCTCTCGACAGTATCAATTAGCTGCTTCAGCCTGTGTATGCGTTTCACACGTATCACATTACAGCAGCTGAATGTGGAAAACATCAGTCTAATGCCCTCTACACTCTTAAAATAAAGGTTTTCATTGGCATTGATGGTTACATAGAATCTTTACATTCCATTTAGAATGTCTTCGTACTTAGAAAAGAATGGATTCCTTTAAGGCAAGACTTTGGAACCGAAAACAATATAGTCACAATGTAAAGGGATACTAATTTACAACTCACGTACTACTAAATAGTTTGGTATTGCACATAACTTTATCCAACTACACTCCAACTAAATATTTACACCAGCCTTTGTCCATGTATAACGGTAGAAAAGAGATGACAGCGAGATTAGTTTACATTGATTGAGTTTCTTTCCACAAGCTGTTAGAGCCCTCAACTCCAATCATCTTACACCCCTCTGAAATATTATCCACAATCCCAACTCCCAAAACCAAGACCCCCTATCCTCTCCACCACACCACACCACACAAAAAACCCAAAATATTATGCAATTCCACTGCGTGAAACATATGCTGGATAAGTTGGCGGTTGATTCTGCTGTGGCGACCCCTGATTATTAAAGGGACTAAGCCAGGGATGTCAAACTCAATTCCTGGAGGGCCAACCCTGCTTCAACACACCTGATCAAACTAATTGAGTCCTTCAGGCTTGTTTGAAACCTACCAGTAAGTGTGTTGAAGCAGATTTGGAACTAAACTGTGCAGGGCTGCGGCCCTCCAGGAATTGAGTTTGACATCCCTGGACTAAGCCGAAAAGAAAATGAATGAATGAATGAATTACAGGTTTTCTAAAATGTTATATATTGACATTGAATGATGTAAAATTCTTGTTGAATATTTTTGTGTTTCAAAATTCAAATCACACTATTTGTAGAATAAACTGTTGTACGCATACAATCAAGCAAATTATGTATGTATATATACACCTGTAAAAACCTTCAGAATTCATTTATGAATAATACACAGCTGAAATGGAGATTTATGGCTCAAGGCAGGAATAAAATAATTTAATTTTGAGAAAAAAGCCTTTAAATAAATATGTATCACAACAGAAATCCACTGACACAAATTGATAAGGCAGCAAAAGTAACACTTAAAAGTGTACTTCTTGGATTTTTGTGCTAGAAATGTATTCAAATGTGTGCATATTACTTCAAAAATGCTTAATTTGCGTTTATAAAAGAACATTTTAGAAAAAAAATTATAATATAAAATGTTTGCAATTAAGGCAAGAATAGGATAAAACCTAACCAATGTATTAACATTGCCATTCAAATCACATTATTTGTAGAATAAACTGTCATATGCATATAATCAGGCAAATTATGTACAAATATATACACCTGTAAAAACCTTCAGAATATATATATAAATTCATTCATTTATTTTCCTTCAGCTTCGTCCCTTTATTCATCAGGGGTTGCCACAGCGGAATGAACCGCCAACTTATCCAGCTTATGCTTTACACAGCGGATGCTGTTCCAGCCGCAACCCAGTGCTGGGTAAATATATACGAATAATACACAAAATTATAAAATGTGAGATCTACACTGAAAAAATAAATTCAAGCAGTACTTCTTTCAATTAAATATTTTTTTTTTGTTTCAGTTTAATAGTATTTGCTTTATTTTTTAAGTAATATAATTTAAGTTCAAAGCATAGTTAAATATAAATGTTTTTGATTAAGAGCTCAACTAAGAAATTTTTGTTTTGACCAATGTAAAATTTTAAGGTTACTCACACAAGCCAGAGCATGCATATTAAACAGAAACTCAATTCAGCTTATTCTTTGCATGCAAGTGGGCGCAGCCATTTAAATCTTTTTGCCTCGAGACTTCCAGTCTTATTCACTTCCATTCATTTTTAGACATTAAAAATAGCCTGCTCTGCTGCATGATGTTGTAAACTGATGTTTTCTTATTACATTATTCTACTTTGTCTGTTTAATCATGCAAACACTTGTTTGTAGAGTAAGTAGTTTGACGGTTTCTGCGATTTATTATTCCTAGTCATTTCTCCCATGAAATCCCATAAAAGAGCGCACTTCCGCATTAAAGAATAAGGTCAATATGCTTTGTACTTTCCTGGACTTAAAAAAAAATGAAGGCAAATTATTTATTTTTCATTGGCTCAAGTGATCCAATTTAGATGTGAAACCATTACCCTATTTTTTTTTTATTTGATGAATGAACATTTTATGGAATTTTTTGTTTTGATTAAAGCTATATCTTCTTGTTTAGAACAAAAAGAGTATTTAAATTAATTGACTTTCTTTAACAAGACAAATATGCTTTGTACCAGGTTATTTAAAATTGTTCTCATGGAGATAGAAAATTTTGGGGTCACACTTTATTTTGGCCTGTTTGTTAAATTCAGGTTACATTGCATCTACATGGCAACTAATTCTGATTAGATTATAAGTAGACTGTTAGGTTGGGGTTAGTGTTAGGTCGTACTCACACTATGTACAGTTGCCTTGAACCGGGCCAAAGCACGTTTGTCCCCCCTCCCGTCTCCCCCGACGGCCCGCACTCACATTACATTCGGGCCTGGGCAAGCTTTCGTCATTGATGACGCGCTGTTTAGAAGCGCTCTCGCTCAGCACAGTGGAGATTTCTTTAATTATGTCGTTTAAGTCGTTTGATATGCGGTGACACGCAGTCAAACATTTCGCTGAACAGATCAGCCACTTTTGACGCTCATAAACAATCATAAAGTCCTCGTGCTGCAGGAATTAGGAGGTTTGCTGAAGGTGGAGCTGTCGTGCAGTGAGGGGTTTGCGTCTTTAATAAACTACAACAGTTTGCGTTCATTGAACAGTACGAATGATTAATTAATCCATAAGAAACAGTCGCTTAAAAGTCACGTCTCGCTTTCAGTTTCGGGCTCGGCCGCACACACAAGCGTACCGCGCCAAAGCCCAAGTGTACCGTGCCTGAGCCCGATTGAGAGCACTCACACTTCTCAAACGATCCGGGAAACGGGCCTGGGCACGATTCGGATAGCATAGTGTGAGTACGCCCTTACTGTAAATTGACATGTACTTGCTATTTACTTATAGTCGGTTATATGTCTGTTGAAGGAGCAGTATCAGCAGATATTAAGCAGACAGTCTACTAATACTCAAATGGACCATCAAATTAAAGTGTTACCAATAATGTTTAAGGCAAATTATTTATTTTTCATTGGGTCAAGTGATAACATTTAGATGTTAGCATTACCCTAATTTTTTTAATTACATGAATGAAAGCTTTTTTCCAGTGTACTGACACAGATTGATAGTGCAACAAAAGCAACACTTACAATTGCACTCTAGATGCTTTATGACTGTAAAAAGGGCTAAAAGAGCAAAATCGTAAAATCAATAGGTGCATGAGGAAGAAAAAAAGCACAATTTTTGCCTGCAGTGTGCCACCTTAAAGTGTTTACCAAAAAATGAAAATTCTGCATTATTTACTCACCCATGTCGTTCATAACCTTTGAGTTTCACAGAAAGTTGGTAACCTTTGACTTCAAAAGTGGTAAAAGAAAATACCATAAAGGTCAATGTCTACCGGCTTCCAACATTCTTCAAAACTCATAAAGTTTAGGATCTTTATGAATGTGTGTGAGTGTGCAGACATTTCATTTTGGGGGAACTACCCCTTTAATAATCAACTGAAAATATTTTTTTTCTATGTCATCACTGCAAAAACTGAAAGCTTTATTTCTAAGTGTTCTTTCACTGTGGTCTCGCTCCTCATTAAGGGAGGGTTTCCTGAGGACCTTTAGGGCAAGAAAACAGGCATTCCAATAATCATCAGCATCCTCTTAATCTCTCTGACCACCCATTCAGCAGGACAAACGGGCGTCTGGGTGCATGCGCTCTCCCTCCCTTTGTACTCGCCGGGACGTCACAGTCTCAGATAAGCAATGTGTGTGTGTGTGTTTTTGCAAAGTGAAGGCCAAAATCATCATTACTGCTGGAGATTATCAGCTTTAGCTCATGCGGTTGCTGCCTGCACCTGGTTCTGCCAGCTCAAGCCCAGAACATTAACAATTAATTCATTGCTGTTCTTAAACCTGCATCCTAAAGCTAGGGAGCTATCAAATAAGTTATATTTTTTTTCCCAAATTCAGTTTTATTTTTATCACCAGTTTATTTTTAGTGTTCCAGGATACATTCATAGTCAAGGACATGCCCAATTAATCGAAAAAATAAAATAAAATAAAGTTTCATCATTTTATTTTTACAAAAATATACAGCTAAACATATAAAGGGAACACTTGGAGTTACATTGTGTTGTTAAAGGTGCTGTATGTAAGTTTTTGACTCTTCTAAAGCATAAAAATACCCATAAAAATATGCAGATATTTAAGAAATATGCCAGGTGAGCATACTTGTTTATGTGGAAAACAATGCAGTCAGATATTCTGCTTTGAAAATGCCAGTTACGTGCCGGAAAGGCTGTCTTTGTTTTGGCTCTTTGGTCCCACCCACTGCCAGTTTAACCAATTATATTTTAGCACCCCGAGTTGGCTTGGTAAAAAACAGCATATTTCATTCATTCAGTCAGGAAGGCTCTCAAAGTGTGTGTCCGTGACTAATATGCGACTTCCATTGGCCAGTAGCAGACTTCAAGATGAGATGCAGATTCAGAGTTCCACATGAAGTTATTAATTAGTAAATATATAAATATTACGAACATAAACATTAGGTGAGCAGGTTATATTGTAATCCTGTGTCCTAACAACGTGCTATGTGATGAGATGCGCAGTGTTACGCAATGGGCTGTTTGCACCAGACAAAACACGACAGAAATTAAAATACAGCCATTCAGAAGCACAGAATAGTGCACTAACTGCACACCAACGAAATGGCAAGGTTTATAATCTAATCAGTACATATTAACCCTCTTTAACATTATTAAATGTATATTCTGAATCACTGATATGTGTTTGTTTGCATTATTTCACAGTTCATTCATTCATTCATTCATTCATTCATTCATTCATTTTCTTTTCGGGTTAGTCCCTTTATTAATCTCCAACATATCCAGCACATGTTTTAAGCAGCGGATGCCCTTCCAGCTGCTACCCATTACTAGGAAACATCCATACACACTAATTCACACACATACACTACGGTCAATTTTTGCATACCCAACTCACCTATACCACACATCTTTGGACATGCAAACTCCACACAAAAATTGCCAACTGACCCAGCCGAGGCTCGAACCAGCAACCTTCTTGCTGTGAGGTGAACATGCAACCCACTGCACCACCGTGTCCCCCTATTTCACAGTTCTAAAGTTCAATTTCAAAAGATTTATGTTATTTTCAAGATCTAAGGTGAGCTATCTACTGCTGCTTTCAGTATTATGGCAATAAATGTCATGTAAAATGGCATTCAAACTCACATTGTTGGCATTCAACACTGAATAAAGCACATGAGGTGTACCTGAGGTAAACATTGTCAGTTTTCTGCTGTTCAGCTGCAAGAAATAGAAGCCGTTTCTAAAATAAAAATTTCAGGTGTTGTTTAGGACAAAAACTCCTTTTAATATGGAAAATATTCCTTCTATTGCAAGCTTTTATTTAGAAGGTTTAAGTCAGCCTTTAGGCTCGATAGTCAGGCACACTCCAGTTGATGTTGTCAATCTGGCAACCTGCGCTTGCGTGTGCTTTGAACCAGGTATGCAATACTTATTTCAACCACTGGGTGTCAAACTTACATACTGCACCTTTAAGCGTTCCCCTTACTTTTTTTGAGCAGTGTATATTGAGATGTTAATTCTTTTTTTTTTTAATTAAAATAACCAAAAACACTATAATATTGTCATAAATTTTGCTTACATGTTTTTAAGACTTTTTAAATATAGAAAAATATAGCTTTTTTAAATAGCGATACAAACTATGTCCTGTAAAACCCAATGAAATGATTTATGTTTTTTCTAAAATTAAAATAAAATTAAAAAAAAACAAAAAAACAGCCATTTATTTTTACGGGTTGTGATGTAGATGCTAAGTTTCATATGCCAACAACAGCTTTTTCTCTCTAAAAACTTAAATACTGGTGCAGTGACTCTCAGGTCATCTCTGGAAATAAAGATTGTGTGTTTATATCCTCAAATATTGAGATGAGACCAGACGGCGTCATTTATTCACAAATATATTTAAATAGAATACAGTCTCCTTATTATTTAAATAGTCTTTTGGTTTAAAATTCACAGACACTAGCCCACAACACAATTTGATTAATGACTACTTTTAATTTATTCATACACAATGTAACACATTCTGTGACATTCTGTGCTAATTTCATTTTTATGACCGGATTCCGTGATTCCGTCCGCTTTTCTGCATTGCGGAAATCATAGGGCCCTGTATAGCCAACAGGCTAATGCACAACACAAAGCCCTCATAGTTAGTGCTTTAATGTGTTGTTGATGTCCTGCAGTTTTGACGAGTCTACTGGGACGGTGGGACACAGGAGGCCTGGAGGGGTGAGGAATGTTCCACTGTGAATATGATCAACAGCTGGAGAAGCCAGAGGAAGCAACACGACTGGAAATCATTATTGGCACTTTCCATGAACAGGGTACAAAACTGACCTGAAACACTTCAGTTACTTTTGCGTTCTAAAAAAAAAGGTCAATAAAAAAGAGGTACTTTATCCTTGATAATGTATTGATCCTTAGCCTCAGAAGGTTGAAAATGACGTTTCCATATTCTTAAATAAACCTTTATTCTATAGTTTTTACAAGTTTTGAAAAAAGATGACTTGCATTTGTAAAAAAATAAATATAAATAAAAAATACAAATATATATATATATATATATATATATATATATATATATATATATATATATATATATATATATATATATATATATATATATATATATATTTGTATATATAGTTGCAATCAGAATTATTGAACCCCCTTTGATTTTTTTTTCTTTTTTAAATATTTCCCAAATGATGTTTAACAGAACAAGGAAATTTTCACAGTATATCTGATAATATTTTTTCTTCTGGAGAAAGTCTTATTTGTTTTATTTCGGCTAGAATAAAAGCAGTTTTTAATTTTTTAAAACCCATTTTAAGGTCAAAATTATTAGCCCCTTTAAGCTATATATTTTTTCAATAGTCTACAGAACAAACCATCATTATACAATAACTTGCCTAATTACTCTTACCTGCCTAGTTAACCCAATTAACCTAGTTAAGCCTTTAAATGTCACTTTAAGCTGTATAGAAGTGTCTTGAAAAATATCTAGTAAAATATTTTTCCATTTTTCCATATTTTTTTTCCCTTCTTGTGATAGGACAGTAGTTAGACAAGAAGAAAAATTTGGGAGAGATAGTGGGGTGGTGACAGCATACGGAAAGGTCTGTGAGCTGGGAATCAAATTCGGAATGCCTGAAATGAAGCTGTGCTACATTGCAATTTGATATTTAAAGGGACAGTTCACACACAACTGAAAATTCTGTCATCTTTAACTCATTTTTACTTGTTCCAAACCTGTCTGACTTTCTTTATTCTGTTGAACACAGCTAGAACCCTGTAACCATTGACTTCTATAGTATTTAAGTTTGCAACATGCTTTAAAATATCTTCTTTAGTCTTCAACAGAATAAAGAAATTCATAAAGGTTTGGAATCACTTGAGGGAGAGTAAATAGTGAGTCAATTTTCTTTTTTTTAATCTATTCTTATACTATTCAATAAAAAAGTTAAATTAGAAAAAGACTTACATTTTAAAAAGATATTTTAGTTTTAAATGTTGGGCACCAATATATATCATAAAATTTGCCTACAGTATTCTACAGAACATTTTTCTTCACTTTTCAAGGAAGATGCAGCATGTTAAACTGGCATGTGGTTTGAGGATCATAATGAAGATAAGAAGTTCAGAAACATTAGGCCAGTTCTTGTCTTAGTATCTCATTGCAGTGAATTCAGCATTCGGTCCGTGAAATCCTGATTTTCAAACTAAATGTGCTACATTGGTATGTGGCCCACTGGGGCACATTTCCCTTCTGGTTTAAAGTCTCTGTGCAACTGCCGTTGGGGCTTGGTAGGGAATTACAAGACATTCCTGATGCGCAGTTATTTAAATGGTTTTGTGGGTTCAACAGCTGGGAGCAGCTGTTCAAGAAGCCATGACCCTTAGTGAGGGTAGACGGCACATTTAATAACTAGAAATGACTGAATAAGAGGCTGAAGGACAGAAGTACAGCCGTGTTGTGGAAGACTAGAGAGACTAGTGATGTCTGTGAAAGACGAGTGATGTTCTTAGAGGGACTAGAGAGTGATGCGCTCTTACAGACTAATGATATCCTGTGAGACACTAGCAATGTCCTGTGAAGGACTAGAGAGACTAGTGATGTCGTGTGAGAGACTAGAGATGTCCTGTATGGGACTAGAGAGACTAGTGATGTCCTGTGAAAGAATAGCAATGTCCTGTGATGTACTAGAGAGACTAGTGATGTCCTGTGAGAGACTAGCGATATCCTGTCAGAACCTAGAGAGACTACTGATGTCCTATGAGAGACTAGCGATGGCCTGTAAGGGACTAGATAGACTTATGTTCTATGAGAGACTAGCGATGTTTTGTGAGAGACTAGAGAGACTAGTGATATCCTTTGAGAGACTAGCGATGTCCTGTGAAGGACTAGAGAGACTAGTGATGTCCTGTAAGAGACTAGCAATGTCCTGTGAAGGACTAGAGAGACTAGTGATGTCGTGTGAGAGACTAGAGATGTCCTGTATGGGACTAGAGAGACTAGTGATGTCTTGTGAAAGACTAGCAATGTCCTGTGATGTACTAGAGAGACTAGTGATGTCCTGTGAGAGACTAGCGATATCCTGTCAGAACCTAGAGAGACTACTGATGTCCTATGAGAGACTAGCGATGGCCTGTAAGGGACTAGATAGACTTATGTTCTATGAGAGACTAGCGATGTTTTGTGAGAGACTAGAGAGACTAGTGATGTCCTGTGAGAGACTAGTGATGTCCTGTGAAGGACTAGAGAGACTAGTGATGTCCTGTAAGAGACTAGCAATGTCCTGTGAGGGACTAGAGAGACTAGTGATGTCCTGTGAGAGACTAGCGATATCCTGTGAGGTACTAGAGAGAATATCGATGTCCTATGAGAGACTAGTGATGTCCTGTAAGAGACTAGCGATGTCCTGTGAGGGACTAGAGAGACTAGTGATGTCCTGTAAGAGACTAGCGATGTCCTGTGAGGGACTAGAGAGACTAGTGATGTCCTGTGAGAGATTAGCGATGTCCTGTGAGGTACTAGAGAGAATATCGATGTCCTATAAGAGACAAGGGATGTCCTGTGAGGGACTAGAGAGACTAGTAATGTCCTGTGAGGGACTAGAGAGACTAGTGATGTCTTGTGAGAAACTAGTGATGTCCTGTGAGAAACTAGTGATGTTCTGCGAGAGACTAGCAATATCCTGTGAGGGACTAGAGAGACTAGTAATGTCCTGTGAGGGACTAGAGAGACTAGTGATGTCCTGTGAGAAACTAGTGATGTCCGATGAGAAACTAGTGATGTTCTGCAAGAGACTAGCAATATCCTGTGAGGGACTAGAGAGACTAGTGATGTCCTGTGAGAAACTAGTGATGTACTGCAAGAGACTAGCAATATCCTGTGAGGGACAAGAGAGACTAGTGATGTCCTGCGAGAAACTAGTGATGTCCTGCGAGAGACTAGCAATATCCTGTGAGGGACTAGAGAGACTAGTGATGTCCTGTGAGAAACTAGTGATGTCCTGCGAGAGACTTGTAATATCCTGTAAGGTACTAGAAAGACTAGTGATGTCCTGTGAGAGACTAATGAGACTAGTCATGTGCTGTGAGAGACTAGGGATATCCTGTGAGAGATTAGAGAAACTAGCAATGTCTTGTGAGAGACTAGCAATGTCCTGTGAGGGACTAGAGAGACTAGGGATGTTCTGTGAGAGACTAGCAATGTCCTGCGAGGGACTAGAGAGACTAGAGATGTCCTGTAAGGGACTAGAGAGACCATCCATGTCCTGTGAGAGACTAGCGATATCCTGTCAGAACCTAGAGAGACTACTGATGTCCTATGAGAGACTAGCAATGTCCTGTGAGGGACTAGAGAGACCAGTGATGTCCTATGACAGACTAGCGATGTCCTGTGAGGGACTAGAGAGACTAGTGATGTCCTGTGAGAGACTAGCGATGTCCTGTGAAGGACTAGAGAGACTAGTGATGTGCTGTAAGAGACTAGCAATGTCCTGTGAGGGACTAGAGAGACTATTGATGTCATGTAAGAGACTAGCAATGTCCTGTGAGGGACTAGAGAGACTAGTGATGTTCTGTTAGGGACTAGAGAGACTAGTGATGTCCTGTAAGAAACTAGTGATGTCCTGAGAGAGACTAGCAATATTCTGTGAGGGACTAGAGAGACTAGTGATGTCCTGTGAGAGACTAACGAGACTAGTCATGTGCTGTGAGAGACTAACGATGTCCTGTGAGGGACTAGAGAGACTAGTGATGTTCTGTGGGAAACTAGTGATGTCCTGTGAGAAATTAGCAATGTCCTGTGAGGGACTAGAAAGACTTTTGATGTTCTGTGAGAGACTAGTGATGTCCTGTGAGAGACTAGTGATGTCCTTAGAGGAACTAGAGTGAACAGTGATGTCCTGTGAGAAACTATCGATATCCTGTGAGAGACTAGAGACCAGTGATGTCCTGTGAGGGACTAGAGAGACTAGTGATGCCCTGTGAAAAACTAGTGATGTCCTTTAAAAGACTAGCAATATCCTGTGAGGGACTAGAGAGACTAGTGTTGTCCTGTGAGAGACTAGCGATGTCCTGTGAGGGATTAGAGAGACTGGAGATGTCCTTTGCGAGACTAGCGATATCCTGTGAGGGACTAAAGAGACTAGTAATGTCCTGTGAGAGACTAGCGATGTCCTGTGAGGGACTATAGGAGACTAGCGATGTCCTGTGAGAAACTAGTGATGTTCTGTAAGAAGCTAGAGAGACTAGCGATGTCCTGTGAGGGAAAAGAGAGACTAGTGATGTCCTGTGAGAAACTAGTGATGTCCTGCGAAAGATTAGCCATATCCTGTGAGGGACTGATGCCCTGTTAGTGACTAGTGATTTACTGTTAGAAACTAGTGAAGTTCTGTAAAAGACTAGGGATGTCCTGTTAGGGACTAGTGATGTTCTGTGAAGGACAAGAGAGACTGGTGATGCACTGTGAGACTAGTGATGTTCTATGAGGGACTAGTGATATCCTGTGAGGGACTAGAGAGACTAGTGATGTCCTGCGAGATTAGCAATATCATTTAAAGGATTAGAGGGACTAGTGATGTCCTTTTAGAGACTAGTGATGTTCTGTGAGGGACTAGAGAGACTAGATATGTCCTGTGAGAAACTAGTGATCCCCTGTGAGGGACTAGAGAGACTAGCGATGTCCTGTGAGAAACTAGTGATGTCCTGTAAGGGACTAGAGAGACTCGTGATGTCCTGCAAGATTAGCAATATCCTTTAAGGAACTAGAGAGACTAGAGATGTCCTGTGAGAAACTATCAATGTCCTGTGAGGGACTAGAGAGACTAGCGATGTCCTGTGAGAAACTATCGATGTCCTGTGAGGGACTAGAGAGACTAGCTATGTCTTGTGAGAAACTAGTGATGTCCTTTGAGGGACTAGAGAGACTAGCGATGTCCTGTGAGAAACTAGTGATGTCCTCTAAGGGACTAGAGAGACTCGTGATGTCCTGCGAGATTAGCAACATCCTTTAAGGGACTAGAGAGACTAGTGATGTCCTGTGAGAAACTAGCGATGTCCTGTGAGGGACTAGAGAGACTAGTGATGCCCTGTGAGAGACTAGCAAGACTAGTGATGCCCTGTGAGGGACTAGAGAGACTAGTGATGTCCTTTGAGAGACTAGTGATGTCCTTTGAGAGACTAGCTATGTTCTGTAAAGGACTAGAGAGACTAGTGATGTCCTGTGAAAAACTAGGGATGTTCTTTGAGGGGTTAGAGAGACCAGTGATGTCCTGTGAGAGACTAGCGATATCCTGTGAGGGACTAGAGAGACTAGTGATGTCCTGTAAGAGACTAGTGAACTGTGAGAGACTAGTGATGTGCTGTGAGTGATTGATGCCCTGTTAGTGGCTAGTTATGTCCTGCTAGAGTCTAGTGATGTTCTGTAAGAGACTAGGGATGTCCTGTTAGTGACTAGTGATGTTCTGTGAGGGACAAGGGAGACTAGTGATGCACTGTAAGAGACTAGTGATGTTCTGAGAGGGACTAGTGATGTGTCTTGAGCAACTAGTGATGTGTTGTGGCTGCAGATGTGCTGAAGTCATTCAAACGGTCAAAGTTGGTTATTTGGTAAAAATGAAATAAGACAAAAACCTGTTCTTTAAGAATAGTAGCCACAATTAATATTCTGAATGATTTTGTCGGTTCTAATTATTTTTATCTCCACTCAACATAATGAAATGAATAATATTCATTTTAAATATTTAATTTTTTTTTAAACAACAACAACAAAAAAACAATCTAGTGGGAAAAAGAAACACTGGCAATTGTATAAAATATAGCATACAAATAAATATAGCATCCACTTTGAAAAAGCCCCACAGAATAAAAGACAACTCATTAGACAAGGTACCACACACACAAACTCCCTTCAAACATTTCAAGCTTTACACAGCTATGCAGAATGATTATAGTATAAATTATTATGGCACAGTTCTCTTTTGATAGCCACATGGATAAACAGTGCAGACTAAATTAGCCCCCTGGGAGACTCCAGCAACGTATATAGCTTAAAAAAACAAGATGATCCTCCTTCACCGAATGAACTATGAAAGGTATATTAAAAAATCTGCCTCTAGTTCTCCATCACACAGTCAGCAGATGCAGGCAAAATGACTTTCTGGGACTATTTTACCATTACTTTCAGACAGTGATGACAGCCATGTTACACATGGAGACATCTTCACTTTCCCAGGCTCTTCATATCAGCCAGATTCCGAAGCGAGGAAGAGACTGCAGTCTTCATTTGGGCTCCCTAACCACGTTAAGCACTTATGAAACTCAAGGTAACAAAGTTTCCCACCTAAAATGAGATTTCATTACCAAGTCAATGACTCTTTAACGACGGAGAAACCAAAACAGAAGAGCAATATAGGTAAAGTGAGAAATAATGCATGATAAACGCTTCGGTCAACCACCACCACAACTGGGGAAAAACAGAAGGTGCCATCTGCTCGCTCCTCAGAACTTCATCCTGGAACATCAACTTCAGTGTCTGATTGGTGGATGTTGTCTGCTGAGCGTCTGTTGTCTTGTTTTTGGTATTGTCACAGAGGACTGTCATGTTCTTCTGCCTGAAAAGTTCTGTCCTTCGCTTGAGGAGTTTGTAGTTGACAGTCATTTTTGACACGTTTTACACTCAAACCAGAGTATCGTAGTCCATGCTTCCAACTGAAATAACAGTTTTTTAAGTGATCTGATCACAATCGGTCAGTTGAGCTGCATTACTGGTTCCATATGGTATGGACATGCATTCAGTTGTATCTCTTGTGACCATTTGTGCTTGGACCTTTCTTATTTCATAACTCTCTACATTGCTTTTGCAGGAGCACTCAGTGTGATGTATGAGTACTACTGAAAGATAGAACCCATGTTATGCAGCTTACCAGCAAGTGAAAAAAAATTATATGGATGGCAATGGTACAATTTGGTACAATGCAGCAAAGTACTGATATATTGTTTTGGTTTACAAATTATGTAGCCAGAGCTGCATTTTGTCTTTAAAATGGATGCTACGGGGCTGTATGACGCTGCCAATGGCTTTTGTTTCTTTTCGCGCTACCAGCTGACTGCTTAAGTGTGGACTGCTTAAGTGTGGAGTTGACCGTGATGAACCGCTTTTCCTTTCTGGATTGCTTTTGAAAACACTGTCGGTTGGGTTTAGGGAAGGCGGTGGGCAGGTAAATCTGTGCTTTTGAAAACACTATCGGTTGGGTTTAGGGAAGGTGGTGAGTGGGGGGACCAAACAATCAGTCAGTCAGCTGACGAAAACAAATCTTAGGCCCTGTTTATACCTGTTATTAATACACATTTGGTTGATTGATTCGCAAGTAGACACGAGTAATATCTAATGAGTTTCTAATGCTGCATTTCTAGTTTTAATAAGTATTAGGTTATTGTCTACATTTATACTATTTAACTAATATTTTAGAGTATCAAAAGCAATTAGAGTGGCTTTACAACAAAAAAAATAAAAAAACATAAATTTTCATCACACAAAAAGAGGTTTTGGTAAGTAAAATCACATCTGTGTATTCTCCTTTACATAAAAAAATCATAACAACACATACATAGTTTTATAGTGTACATTAAACTTTTACTGTAGATGCAAAATGTAGCTTTATACTTTTTTATATAAAAACTAATTTACAATTGCAGACAGCAAAGTATAAATCCCTTCTGGTCAGCAAGCTTGGACAACACGCACCAATATATATATATATATATATATATATATATATATATATATATATATATATATATATATATAAAAAGTTAGGGGAATTGGCAAAAAGTGTGCATGAATGCAATCAACAGTATGATTCTCTACACCACAAAAGCAATCTGATCAAATATATTTTCAATTACCTCTAGAAGTAGGGCAGAGTAACTTATCAAAGGTGGTTTTAATGTGCATTTTGTCAGTAAAGCCGGTTCTAGCAAACCTTCAGCACATGCTTTCAGATGAAGCAGCATTTGCATACAGAGTCGCAGTGGTGGAAAGAGTACGGAAAAATCATACTCATGTAAAAGTACCATTGCTTGCCCAACAAAAATGTAGTGCAAGTAGAGTAAAAGTATCTGTTGTAAATATTACTCAAAATATGAGTAAAATATAACTTTTAAAAGTACTCAAGAGTAATGAGTAGTGAGTATTACGCTGTAAAAAGCTGATGCATTTACATCTAATTTGTGGATGTGTGAAACGTAACATTCTGTAGTGCACAATGTCTTAAGATGATAATGTTAGGTTTGATTTAGGTCGTGACATCAGGTAACCAAAGTTCATTGTCTAGCCAGCGTCTAAGGACAATGCTATTTTTATGTCCAATAACAACATCAAATGACGTTAATATTTGGTTGATTTTAGGTTGTATTAGAAATTGACCATAATCAATGTCGAACCAACATCTTAAACCAATGTCATATTGATGTCAAATACTGACATTTATTAATCAGCTATGGCCACCAAAATCCAACGTCTGATAGATGTCATAATGGTAACGGCAACAAAACATCAAGTTGTAGCATCATTAGACGTTGATATTTAGTTGATTTTAGGTTGAACGTTGAACATTGATGTCGGCCAGACGTTGAGTTCTGACATCAACTCGATTTCCATTTCCAAACAAAATACAACGTCCCCAAGACGTTGGGGTACAATGTTAATCTGACGTCATGTTGACGTCCTGTGTCTGCTAGGTCATTAAGGCCATTTTGGTCATCATACCGTAAACATTCATCATCCTCTCATCAGTGACATGCATTTAGACAGTCTCTGGGTCAATGTGTATAAAGATTTTGGACAACTTCTTGGACTTCTTTTATTGCTTCCAAACAGTTTGCTACATTTATAAATTGTCCAATGTCTTAAGGTAGTTCAGTATGATGCAATTTACTTTTTATGTGTAATTTGATTGGACGGGAATCACAGGACTGATATTTCTAATCCCCATAGACAACAAAAAAATTAAGCAGTGACTGTAGGTTGAAGGAAAGTAGTGGAGTAAAAGTACCGATACAGCACTAGAAAGGTACTCAAGGCAAAGTAAAAGTACATATTTTTAAAACTACTTAGTAAACTACAATTTCTGAGAAAAACGACTCAATTACAGTAATTTGAGTATTTGTAATTTGTTACTTTATACCACAGCAGAGTCGCAGTAAACTGAAAAGCTACACATTAGCGTTTCAAATTAAAATCTATTTAATCAGACAATGATTTAATTAAGATAAGCATTCTGCGATGAAAGTTGTTTACGTAGCTCCTCAGTGAACTATGGCTGTATGTAAATGCTAATGTGAAAATACATATAATAACATGATTTTACTCCAAACTCAATTCAAACCTTCCACCGGGTATTTATACTAAATCCTTCTGTAAGATGATTCTGTAGTTGTGTGATTATTAGTCATGCTCAATCAATGACAGAAGTCCAAGCCACTGTTTATAATGGAATTTCCTGGGCTTCTTTACCTCTGTAGTTTCCACACAAGAGCGCCCTCTGGCCTTCAGAGGAGATTTACTACTTAACACACAACTGCAACTTCCCTGACAAGATGTGCATGACAATCGCATGCATGATTAACCTTGTTTGCAATTTTATTTCATAAAAACACCCAGCCTAATCTTGAGGTGGTTAAAAGTAGACAAGCTAAAAACATTTAGACACTGTTTACAGTTATAATTAGTGCCATCCATTTGTGATCTAATTGACGAAAATGCTGTAATACCAGGTGTAAATGTGGCCCAAACTATCCCAGGCAGAAGCTGACCTGAAATAAGTGCCATGTTTGGAGCTCCCCATAGTGCACCTGGTTGCAAAAGTAACACCGCAGACCATCTGAAGGCCGGGCTGTTTATTCAGCTGCCCTCGGGAACCGCGCACCTTACCCTCACACACACAGGCACATACACAAACACACGGCCTGCTGACCCCTAGCTGTCATATAATACCGAGTCTGCTCCCACAGAGAGGACCAATTCTGAATTCCAGCCTAATACCGGGAGAGGAGAAACTGAGCAAAACATCCAGCTCTCATAATAAACCTGCTTAACAAGATAGGTGTCTATCCATCAGAACTGTTATTGCACCGTCTAGAATGTAATTATACAAATCAGGAGCCTTATTACACTTAAAACTCTGATTATTTTGCCACATCGAATGGAATTTCGTCCTTAAACCGACTGCTTTCATATCGGTGGTAACTGAAGCTTCGCAAAGCAGATGGCTTTGACAAAAGGGATGTGAAAATGAGCAACTGAACTTACTCTTTCACAACACTCAGCCTTGAGAGTGTGAAATGAATGGGCGTCTGTGTGTATGTGTGAGAACTGTATGAAAGGTATGCGATGGGTGCTACATGTCTTCAAAGATGAGTCAGGCGGTTAAGTGGTCTCATTCTCCTCAAGTCTGAAATAGATCCGTGGATTTTGCAGATCCGGCATCTCAGGCAGAAGTATGAATAATACCTCCCTGAAACTGTGCCAAATGCCCAGCTATCTCAAAAACCTCCAAGCAAGTTCGGAGTGTTGAATGAGTAATGATTGACCGCATTTGCCGCAGCAAGTGAAACCATCAAAAAAAATTTCCGCCAGCTTCATTTAATCATTAGGCTAATATTCTCCATCTGCTACCTGCCCGGTGTGGTAATAGACTCCAGAGCTGAATGCTGCTAAATGAGGTTTGCTCTGTAGAAGTCACGCTTGTGTGCTTGTCCTGCTATTGGAAGGGAGACGGTCTGGCCAGAAGCTTGCAGACTGTCGGACACCTATGGGCTCACCTGCAGGAGACGCCGAACAGCAATCAGCCCTCATGTCTTTTTGACGCCAGCGTCAATTTACAACCTTGACGCGCCTCACAGGAGGGCGCAAATTTCACGATTTTCAGAAAGAGTGGAAAACGAAAACCGGAGAATGAAAAAGAAGGGAGGAAAAAGAAAAAAAAAAGTGAGAAGGAGAACAGGGTGAGGAGGTCCAGCCTCGCGCAGATGGTGGGTGTTGGTTGCCAGGGCAACATTGAACAGGCAGAACAATGAAAATATGGCATTATTTTCAGAGCTCATCAAATGTAACCTTCTTTCCTCATCTCAAGCTCTTTTCTGGCATTTGCGCCGTTGCAACTGACAGCTAGCTGGCTAATCTAAAAGATATGAGAACAATTTACTGACATTTGTACAAACTGTTTCAACAGAGTCTTTTAAGGTTCGACAACAACCGATTTTACACTCATTTAGACTGCAAAGACATATCAAGAGAACTTTCAATGTAGAACGCTCTTGATGAGGCAGAACAAACAATTAAGCTACTGCCGTAGACCGGCAGTGTTGAGCAGTAGTGTCGCTACAAGTAGTGATGCTACTACCTTAACTAAATTTCTCGATATCGTAGCGGTAGCATTGTTAATTTCTAAATCAAATAGCTTTTCAGTAGCAAAGCTATTATTTAGTCAAGTAGCGCAGTAGCGTCCACACAAGCTACATTTACCAATCGTGAATCAATAAGTGACGGCACCAACATTCATTCTTTTTGGTGCATTACTGCCACCTCTCGCTCAGGGGTGCGTTTCCCAAACAATGACGTAACTTGCGGCTGAATTATCATAGTACGATGCATCGTTTGGGAAAAGAACAATGTAGTGACGAGTGTTTCCCAATTCCTGTAGTTTCTCTTGTCGCAGATCTATTGTTTAAACCATGTTAGTTATAATGTAAAACACCCATAATGATGCTCTAAACAGGGTGATAACAACCTCTTTAGAGAAGAACCCAATCATTTCTTTATGCAAATTATATTGTTTTACACGCACACGCATAAAAAAAAAAAAAAAAAAAACAATATTAGTTTTGGTAAAAACATGCACTCGCTTTCCATATTAATTGAAATATATGTAAATGGCACATATGTTTCCTTTACAAATATTATTGAGAATATTACATATTCTATTCTAAAACATAAAATCACTTACAAAAGCTAACACGTATTCTAATCTCATATATAAATCATATAAATAAATAAATAAATAAATAAACAATGAGGCTATTTATTATAAAATGAAATTTAATATTTATTATTTATTAGGAAATAAAAAGAATCCTATTTTAATAATAATATGAACAATAATAATGATTATTATTATTATTAATATTAAGTAGGATATTGTTTATTTATATATTTCTTTTTATTTTTACAATTTGACACATGCAAACCACTACAGAAATGTTCTAACCAACAGGCCCATGTCATATACAGTACAGATACTAAATAAATAACCTACTATTACAAGCATCAACGTACTGTATGCTGTGTTTTTTTGTTTTCACAAGCTTTGGAGACATAACATAGATTCCACTTTTAAATAATAGGTCATCTATAGCTTTCATCATGAGCCACGGCTGTGTTCAAAATGACATCAATGTTTTCAAAGTGCACTGTGAAGGGAGCGCAATTGTAAACATGAAGATCGCTAAAACTGAACTGTAAAAATATTTTGAAAGCAAATTACACCTAAGAGATCATTCCAAATTTAAACATTAGAATGTTCTAATGCATAGGGCTCAGAGAGGATAACTGGGAATAGAACACAGCCAGGAACTATTTTTCTAACTACAGCTCCAGAGGTGTAGATGCAAGCATACAAGTTTGCGATGCAGTTTGCAAATGTTCGATGGAACGACGGATTTGGAAAACGCCAAATCAACAAACAATGTTTGTAACGACGGAACTTGCGACCTTAGTTGGATAACGATGGTTTTCGGAAATGCACCCCTGGTTGGTGACGTCGCTAACACAAGAAATTTGCTTAATGGAAAAATGACTGAGGGTGAGGAGCAGAATTCCTCGTGACCATATACTGTGTGTGTGTATATATATATATATATATATATATATATATATATATATATATATATATATATATATATATATATATATATATATATATATATAGTTTACTGTAGTAAAGGCTAAAGTGTACTATGGTATTTACTATTAATTCATGATAGTTCCTAATGATACTACATATTATGTAGTGTAATTCATTAATGAAGAGGTATATATATATATATATATATATATATATATACACAATATAATACAATATAATAAAAGTTGTAAATATATACAATATAAAGCTTATTCCTATTTATTTCCCTTTACTATAAATTACTATAGTATTTTAAAATGTGTACCACCTGGTTTTATTGGATTTTTTGTTTTTGCTGTCATATACTATCATTTGTTCCTGTTTAGTACAGCATATTATTTGCAGTAAATAATTAAACTGAACAATTATGCCTCACATGTTTCATTGACAGTTTTATTGATATGATTAAGATATGATTGACTTGGATTTAAGTTGCTTCGATTTAAAAATTCAAATTGCAAAAATAGCTTAGATGCCTAAGATGCCTTGGCTTTTGCCAAGTAGCGTTAGCTTAGCTTGCTACATTTCCCAGAGGGTAGCTTTTAGTATAGTTAAGCTACATTATAAGTAGAGTAGCAAATAGCTTAGCTCACTACATTTTTCAAGTAGCTTGTCCAACACTGGTGACCGGTCTGAAGAGATCTGGGAAGGCCTACCAACAAAAAAGCCAAACAGTGTGGGACTGGGGATGGTTGGTGTTTGGAGGGATTCAGGGGTGTTTTCTTGAGAAGGGAATTGGCTAGTCTTAAACTGAAGTATAGGATGAGGAAAAATGATTGATTGAACACTAAATAACAGCTCCGAATACGTACCTCCTGTCCAGAGTTCAGTGAGATGGGCCACCATCTGTGCATTCATCACCCAATTATCACTAAAACCGTCCAATGAAAGCTCTAACACAATGAATCACAACTTTGACTTGCCCAGTTAATCCAATAATCTAGAGGCAGGTGGCGAACAGCCCTTCTGATTGGCTGACCCCAGGCTGAGCACACTGGGTAATAAGTGGGTGTATCAATGCACTAATGGTTATAATTAGACACACACGGAGGAGCCGCACGCTTTTGCCACCAAGCCAACCTTCAGCCGACTGCAAAAACCAATGACCTCAGCATGGGCCGGACATAGATTTGAAACTCTTCCAGTTCAGGATGGCCTAATAATGAAAGTGAGGGGTTTTTGGCCCCTTTTTTTGCATCAGCACACACACAAAAAAAGAAAGTAGAATCCAAATGAATTTAACAGAAATTGGGAGTGTTATTTAGAAAGGAAATAGCTTTGAAAGTAGACCCTGAGGTGGTTGATACTAAAATCTGTTGCGATAAGCCATTTTAGAGGAGTGAAATCTTCGTTCGCCACCGTAATGATCCTGCAGGGGAAGTGATAAATACTTTATAAGTGTTTTAACGCTTTACTTCAATTCATTGAGTGCTATTAAAACGCCTTGCCAACACTTTTTAAAAGTTCATCACTTGCAAGTTTTAGATTTCTTAATGTGTATAATTTGTTATCAGTTAGCCATTTATAGTAGTCTGCAATCATGTGATGACAGATCCACACTTACATGTGCCAAACTCATAAACCGTGACCCTCACACCAACACCAGCGCTGTTTACACAGACCGGAGAGGGCAAACAGGCTGTGGACTTTACGAGCCAACATTCACGCCTGTGCGCTTGTCTGTTTGTTTACGCTGGCCGTTGTGGTCCGTCAGGCTCAGCAAACACAGAAAGATGTGATTGAGAACGATAGAAACGACGGTGAGGAAAGAGACAGACAGACAGACAGAAAGAGGCAGCCGTAACTTTAGGCGGCTCCAGAAACACGCTCTATGATCGGGTTACAGAGCTGCGATCGCATGGCCGTCTCCCCGGAGAGGATCAGGTGAATTCCCAGGATAGGAGGGCCTCAGAAGGCAGACACTCCAGATTTAATTATACGCTTTAAAGAGGATTATTCAGCTCTGCATGAGCGAGACAGATGACTACCTGCTCTCCCCCTCTTTTCAATCCCATCTTTTCCATTTCTAGCTCTCCACCTCTTCTGTTTTGTCACGAAGGGTGTGGGATTAATGAGTGGATGTTGTTACCTGGGTAGGGAGGCATACTGTCGCTCGACGTCCTCATACCGGGGTGCCAGTCTGGGGTCAGGGTTTCTCACCGGCATCTGGTAAAAGGCAAGAAGAGAGCAGAGTGAAATATAGCCCGAAAGGTTTACATGACACATGAAATCATATTGGACTGCAGTGCAGCTACAGTGGTGTACTGTTCATAGCAGTGTCAACAAGGTAGCTTGCTGTGTACAGAAAACATGTTTTCAAAGGCAAATTGTCAATGTAAGGTTATTAACTACAAAATGCATTTTGTTTAATTAATATCTGTAGCGACAGTTGAAGTCAGAATTATTAAACCACCTGAATTATTCGCCCCCCTGTTTATTTTTTCCCCCAATTTCTGTTTAACGGGGAGAAGATTTTTTCAACACATTTCTAAACATAATAGTTTTAATAACTCATTTCTAATAACTGATTTATTTTATCTTTGTCATTATGACAGTAAATATTACTTGACTAGATATTTTTTAAGACACTTCTATACAGCTTAAAGTGACATTTAAAGGCTTAACTAGGTTAATTAGGTAAACTAGGCAGGTTAGAGTAATTAGGCAAGTTATTATGCAATGATGGTTTGTTCTGTAGACTATCGAAAAAAATATATAGCTTAAAGGGGCTAATATATTTGACCTTAAAATGGTTTTAAAAAAATTAAAAACTGGTTTTATTCCAGCTGAAAAAAAACAAATACGACTTTCTCCAGAAGAAAAAAATAATATTAGACATACTGTAAAAATTTCCTTGCTCTGTTAAACATCATTTGGGAAATATTTAAAAAAGAAAATAAAATTCAAAGGATATGTGCATAAAAAAAAACAATTGATAGAATCACCAAGATGCGCATACATTTTGAAAATGCGCATAAAAAACATGCGCATAACTTAGTAGGATAAACGTCCTATTCAATAAGTAAAGATGCGCATAAACTACGATGGAAACATTTTTTTACCGAACAAATTCCAGTATGCGCATTAAAAAAGGTCATGTGATTTTGTTATAAGAGATCACGTGATGATAAAAATGTGTGTAAATGGACAAACCAGCAGGCTGAGCACATTGTAAACATATGAAATGTTGTTTTGGTCATTCTAAAACGCCCCTAAACGTTTCAGTATTAATGTTATTATATTAATAATTACCTCCAGAACTGTCAAGAGCATTTCTGAAAACATGCTCAACAGAAATGACTGTGATTGGCCGTGAAGGTCAATCGAACTCACCGCTTTTTACTGAGTGTAACCACAGATACAGGGACACTGGAACATTTTAAAGTCACTTCAATCAGCTAGTTTGTCTATAAGCTGAAATACGAGTGATCCGCTGATGAATCGCGACTTTGAAACACTCCAGTGTTCCTGTATCTGTAGTTACACTCAGTAAACAGTGGGGAGTTTGGTGAACTGATGAGCTTCATGGCCAATCACAGTCATTTCTGTTGACATTCAAATGTTAGTTGACATTCAAATGTTAGTGCGAAATGGACGTTTTTTAAATTTTTGTATCGATTGGTACCAAATTCCAGTATCGTGCAACCCTAGTATGCACATCAATTTAATTAAATGTATTGCTGCTTGAATACAGTTTATCAGTACAAATGCAGTGCATTTGCAGTTATCTCTCAGACGTAATAAACTCAGACAAGTTCCTAAACTCTCACAAAAATATCTGATTGTGAACAAGATTAAACGGTCAAATTAAACTGTTAAATTTAAAACAAAGGAGAAGCAGGTTGGTTTTACTGTACTATAGAAATACCTCACACTCGCAGTGCTAAATCATTTGTCGTTGGTACGCAGAGGAGTGATCTGCTCTTGGATTGTAGGTGGGAGGCACGGTTCGGTTCACTGCCCTGGCCCGGTTGGAAGAGATGGGCCTGAGCGCGGTTCACCTAGGCTCAGGCACGGTACGCTTGCAGTGTGAGTGCAAGCATGCCTGACCCCAAAATTGAAAGCGAGACGTGACTTTTAAGGGACTGTTTGATATGGATTAGTTAATCATTCGTACTGTTCAATGAACACAAACTGTCGTAGATTATTAAAGATGCAAACCCCTCACTGCATGACAGCTGCACCTTCAGAAACCTCCTAATTCCTGCAGCACGAGGACTTTATGATTGTCCTCAAACAACTAAAATTATATAAGTAAAGAAATCTCCACTGTGCTGAGCGAGAGCGATTACTGAACAGCGCATCATCGATGACATAAGCGTGCCCAGACCCGAATATAATGTGAGTGCGGGCCGTCGGGGGAGATGGGAGGGGGGACAAGCGTGCTTTGGCCCGGTTCAAGGCAACTGTACATAGTGTAAGTACGCCCAAAGTCACTAAGTTGGCAACACTGGGAGGCTTAAAACATACCTCAACAATGCAATGCATTACTGTTTAGCATTTCAATTGTTTATTTGTAATTGAAAACAACAACAGAAAACCAACTGTATGTAGCCATTTTTTAATTTTTTTTTTTTTTGCCTTTATCTCCTTTTAATTTCTCAAATTGCCCGGAGACTACTCCACCAGAGACTACTCCACCTAGGCTGGCACCTCTATCAGTCATCTCACTTTACTGTAGTGCTCATTGTAAAACATCAATGAACATGCAAGCGATTCATTCAATGCCACATTCATGACCAGCGCTGGCCCCGTCACTCTCTCCTTCCACATTCATCACAGAGTCACCTTCCCCCTTGAAATACCTGCTGTGCCCTGTAATCAAGCCATGAAAGGCAGTACGAGTTGCTCACAAAGGCTGCTTATTGGGGAATTTAGTGCTGGGAGTCATGGGGAGGGGGTAAAAAGCCAGATCCCAGATTATGTTTCTGAAAACAGGATGGAGTCTAGCAGTCCTCCAACCCTCCTGGACTAAGCCTGACTTGAGCCCGAGGAAGAGCCAGATTAACTGTGCGCATTACATTAGCAAGATGAGCAATCGCTTAAAAGACGGGCTAAACCCTCCCCTCATTCAGCATGCAGATTGGGGAGTATCTCCTGTTTCCTTCCACTAAAGACTGACTCTTTCAATGGGATTCGCTTGCAATCGTGCTGTTTAGAGCCTGTATAAAACATTCAGAAGCTTCATTTCTGCAAGACTTTCCCCCCATTTGTCGTCTTGTCCCTTGAAAAAGCAAAAAAAATATATGACAGAGGATTGGGACTGTGAGAATCGTACCCTGACATATATAGGCAACTTAATAAATTATAAATACTGACATATAATCCATGAGGAAATTATTCCAGTAGATTTAGCAGGGCCTGACAGATGAAGGTTTGGGCCATTATGGAAAACTGGCTGCTTTTCCGAGGGCAATATGTGTGAAATTGTGTCATCTGTCTCAATGAACTGATTTTAAATACACAGCTCGCCGTGCCACCACCTCTCTCTCTCCACTGTCCTCATAACGGCTGCCCTGCTGCCTGCATATTAGCCACATTTTTCCTCTCAGTCTCAAAAAAAAAAAAATGAAGGAAATGTCTTCAGGGCTTCAATATGTATGATGAAAGGACAGACACACATTACCTGGGAAAAAAAGACTAGTTGAGCGAGAGGTCAGAAAAGAAGTGCTTCTGAATAAAAGAGGAAATGTCCTCTGTTTCAATCCGTCACATTTTTCTCGCTCTGTCTTCACCTCTTTTTCAAGACATGCCATGAACTCCATGAGTAGCAGAAGTGGCAGTCTTTGGATGCTGAAGTTCTGAATGAGGATTCTATCTTATCTACAAATAGAGCAGATTTCACTTTTCGACATGGCAGAAATACAGACCTTGACATTCAAAGCTCAATAATCAATATGGAGCACAACAAAAGCATTTTGAGAACCGGAAAACATGTTTGTGAAATCAAAGCATCCACAACAAACATAATTTTGTGAACTATTCGCATAGACATGCATTATGTGTCGAGTGTACAGGCATATGCAAGTAGTACAACCAAAACAGAATGGAGGACTGCATCACCATATCTGTGCATTTGTATAATGTTTCTTTACAAAATGACATTGCCAACTATTGTTTGGCTATTTGGCTTAGTAGACGTCACAAATCCAGTGGCAATGAAAGCCATTGTCGCCACGGATCTGCACCTACATGTCATTAATTTTCAACCGCTTTTGCGGGGCTGGGTCACGAGGGCAGCAGTCTCACGAGAGAACCCCAGACTTCCCTCTCCACAGACACTTCCTCCAGCTCCTCCGGGAAGATCCTGAAGCATTCCCAGGCCAGCCGAGAGACATAGTCCCTCCAGCGTGTCCAGGGTCTTCCCTGAGGCTCCCTCCCGGTGGGACATGCCTGGAACACCTCCCTAGGTAGGCGTCCAGGAGGCATCCGAAACAGATGCCAGAGCCACCTCAGCTGACTTCTGTTGATGTGGAGGATCAGCGGCTCTAGCCACCCTGCGATTTTTGGCTGCTTGTATCCGAGATCTTGTCCTTTCAGTCATGTCCCAAAGCTCATGACCATAGGTGAGAGTAGGAACGTAGATTGACCGGTAAATCGAGAACTTTGCCTTTCGGCTCAGCTCCTTCTTAATCATTACGGAATGGTACATCGACCACATTACTGCTGCACCAATCCGCCTATCAATCTCACGTTCCATCCTTCCCTCACTCGTGAACAAAACCCCAAGATACTTGAACTCCTCCACCTGGGGTAAGGACTTTTCTTCAACCTACATGTGTGACAGGATACATTTTTCCATACCTGCAGGTTTCAGTAGTCTGTATTGTCATCCCACTAAGGGAAACCAGAACTAGTGCTGCACACATACAAGCTGTAAAAAAGGCAGCTTTACTTCTCAAGCACCACAGTGAGATTCACTCATTTAAAGAGGTCTTACAACTTGATTATCTATATCATTTGCAAATATTTTAAAAATGCAAAAATATGACAGCCAGCTTCTCTTGACATTATTTGCTTAGTTTCATCACTTCAGTTTTTGTTTTTGTTTAGAGGCCCAATCCCAATTCTTCCCCTTAGATCTACCCCTTACCCCTCGTTTTGTGCGTTCACGTGAAGGGGTAGAGGTGTCCCAATTATCTTTAGCTTAAAGACGTAGGGCTAAAGCCTCATTCACACTAGCGACTTTGTAGCTGTCTGTCGCTCTGGGTGGCGATCTGCAAACGCAGGTGTGAGCACATAGAATACAACTGGCCTCTAAGGGGGCTGAGAGAGGATCACGTGAGCTCTACTGGTGCTCCTATTGGCTGTCGCTCAAGAAAGTCACTCTTCGTTTGCATAAAGTTGAACGATTCTCAACTTTGTCGTGTCGCTCAACACGCCCACCTAGTCGCCAATGGTCACTGTTGCTCGAGTAGACAGAGGTCGCCGGAAGTCGCTCACTCTCTGTTGATATGAACAATCTCTTGTCGCTTTGCCGCTGCAAGTCGCTCGTAGTGTGAATGATACTTAAGAGAAAGGGCTAGATAGCCCTTAAAAAACAGATTTTTCAGGACCACAATCAAAACCAAGGGGTACGAAAATTTCTCAGAATACACCAGCCACAACAGCAGCATAACCACACACGGAAGTAAGGAGATCCACAAATTAGTATTTTTTGTCATTATTCTAAATTTTTTCAACAAAATATGTTTTAATACATTCATAACTGTGTTCGTGTTTTACCATCATGCTTTAAAAAAACTGCTAAAATAAAAACCGCTAAACTTCGCTATCTATAATCCATAATAATAACTCTTGTATGGTAGTCCCACAACATTCTGTCACTCGATGACAATCAAATACCCTGTTAGAAAAGTCTATTGACTGGGAATGAGCTTTTTACAATGTCTGCTATAATGTTAATGTTGTTTTCGTGTGTTTACATAGATGAATATGGCCATAGTGTAAATGCACAGTACAGTTATCATCTTATTGCCACATTATATCATATATGTTAACATGATATCGCTGCCTTAAGCAATTTCCTGAAAATAAATACCAAAAAATAAAGCAACTGGCATAACTACAGCAGTCACGATCATAAATCTCATATGAAGCAAGAGACCGCAATGACATATGATGATGTGTGCAGGTGTTGTAGTGCTGTCCCATTTTTTAGGGGTAAATTTTGAAGCCCAAGGTGAAAGGGAAAGGGTAGGGGTACAAAAATAGAATTAGGATTGGGCCTGATTCATAGCTGAACAGCCAATAAAAACGCTTGCTTTTACCGACGACCGATGCCAATTCTAAATCTCAATCTGGCAAACTAGCATGGACCTGAGGCTAAAGAGAGCCGACGTGTGGAACACACCAAAAAAACAAGCCTGACTAGATGCTCACCGACGGCCTGACGCTGTCGACCATTGGCTTGGTGTGTTTTGGCCTTTACAAACAGCATTTCTTAGTTGTTTTTGCAGATCTGTGTGAACAGGGATCATTATGTTCAATTCAATTCAATTCACCTTTATTTGTATAGCGCTTTTACAATGTAGATTGTGTCAAAGCAGCTTCACATAGACAATTATAGTAAATTGAAACAGTGTCAGTCCATTTTTCAGAGATTAAGTTCAGTTCAGTTCAGTTTAGCTCAGTTTAGTGTGGTTTAATGACCACTACTGAGAGTCCAAACACTGAAGAGCAATTCCATCGATGCGCAGCTCTACAGATCTCGAACCATGCAAGCCATTATGTATGCAAAACATTTTGTTTTTAGTACATAATAGTCATGAAAAAATATATATCCATTAAATGTTGCCTTGAATAGTGCTCTACTCTTGACTGCATTTTAAAAAGGATAGTTAACAAATGAAAATTCTGTCATCATTTACTAACCTACATGGTTAGTGTATACAGTGAGTATATTTTCAGTGGGTAAAAGTGGCTGTCATTAAATACTGAAGTTGAGACTTCCATCCTATCTCCAAATGAAGCAGATTCCACCATTTGACATGGTAGAAATACAGACCTTGGCGTTCACAGTTCAATCTTTAGTATAGAAACACATTTTAAGGATCCTTCTCTAACAGGCAGTGATATCTGTCTGGATCTGTCCCGCTGTAATGACGGCAGTGATTTGCTTCATTATTTGGCTGTGCCCTCGCATTCACACCATGTTGCTAACTGTGTCCACACTCTGCCCTCTCACCATCTGTGCTTTCAACTCCGACAGAAGCTGCCAATCCATGCTGACCAAAAACCAGCCAATCGGGAGGAACTGGACAAACTGAAGAGCATGAAACGAACCCCCACCCCCAGAAACTGATAACAGCGCATACAAAGATGAAAAACACCTTTCCAGAGACCTAGCCTGTGGCTAAAAAGGAGACGAAGAGATCAATGATGGCTTCCCTCATTTAAGGGGTGATCAGATAAAGAAGTGGTGTGGCACAGCAGTTAAGGCTGGTAACTGGAAGGTTGCTGATTCGATCGGTACTAGAAGTGAGTCATCACCACTATGCCTGAGGAGGTTTATAATACCTGGAGAAAGAGATACGTTAGCATTCCCATTCACTTCAATGGCACCTGCTTGGCTGGAAACATCTTTCCTTAAAGGCCAATCAGCTGAGCTGCAGTTGACATGAGACTAATCACTATAGGCACAGGTAATTTACATCTCTATAACACCGATTGGCTGAAGATACAACAAGATTGTGCACTATTCAGAGATGTGACTTTTTGTGCTAAAGAAAAGTACAGATTGGTAAAAGAATGGCTAATACTCAACGGTTGGTTCCAGAAGTAAAAATCCCATTCATTTTCTCAAATTATTTTTACAGAGAGTTTATAAACCTTGAAAGACAGACCCACTGTGAGCTCAGAGGTTGTTAATTGATGGTATATGCTTAGCTGAAGTCTGTATTATATCAAACGTTTTTAATAACCATTTATAGCAGCAACATTTCTTTGTGCGGAATTTCTTTCTGACTGATTAAATGATTGTTAAAAGAAGTTTCCACCTATTAGAGAACTACAATAGGCAAATCAAACCACAAGAACACTTTAATGATCAATTATTCCTATGAATCAAACTATGTTTGTATGTAGGCTATAATCAATGGATTGCCATGCACTAAAGGATTTTAAATGCATAACATGAAGGCAAGGTCATTTGCCAAATTCTAGACAAGTGAAAACTAGTTTTGCTCTTTGCAGTGCAAAAATGTATATTTTTTTATTAGTTGACACATGTTAAGCCCCGGTTAGATTACATGATTTTTATTGTTGGGTACGAAAGTCTCTATGTCAGATTATGTGATTTTTTTCTTGATAAAATCATGACTTGTCCTGGGTAACAAATGTGCCAGACATACCTTCATGATCAGTCATCCCGTGATATCTACAGCAAGCTTTATTTCCCAAAGCAGTCACAAGTGTTGCTATAAT
This sequence comes from Danio kyathit, assembly GCA_903798195.1. NCBI lineage: Eukaryota > Metazoa > Chordata > Actinopteri > Cypriniformes > Danionidae > Danio > Danio kyathit. The sequence continues at coordinate 20,019,622 of LR812527.1, forward strand.
AATATAATTCTTATCTTAATTAAAACATTTTTAAATCTTATTTCAATCTCAATAAACATTGATGTTTGCTGACAACTAATAACTACATTATTTAAGGGCATTCGCTACGACATGTATAGGATCAAACTTATGATTTCTTTTTAATAATAAGATGTTTTCTTTGAAATCTAAATGCATATTTTCCTGCCATGGATATTTTATTAAACACTTCACCTGAACTTGAGTGAGAAAACGAAAGCACATCAGCAGCAGCAAGGAAAAATCAGATGCTTAAGACATAATCTTTAAAATAATGACATATTAAAAAAATTGCAAATATATAAGGTTTGTGATACAACAATCACAGTAAGCATTCCTTAAATCCTTATTTTCCACATAACGAAACAAATCATCCACCCGTATAGTTGAGTAGTGGAGGGGCACAAACAAAAATATAATTAGCATATTTCTCTCGGAAAAAAAATCTTTTTTAAAACAAATTTCGTTTGGTATAATTTTGATCTTAATTTTAATTTATCTTTTGTTGGTCAGTTATCTATAAACAGGAATAACGATTAGCATTTTAGCTGAATCGCTTCAAAACAAGTCACGAAAACAAAAATTGCCGTCAGACTGTGTTGGTTTGTTAAATAAAATAATAATCTAGCCTAAATAAAATTACAGTAAATTATTCAGTTTCAGAGAACCCTATATTAAACTGTTTTCACTATTAATGACAAATTTGAATAAGCAGGAAATGATTTTGTAATGTATTCGAGCACTGAACATGTTTCCAGGTTACCTCGGAAGTACAAACTCTGTTGGAAGGATGAAAGAACTCAGAAACTCGTTGTGAGAATAAAGATGTCTGCATATTTGTGCCAGTCTGTCAGATAAAATTGCATATAAAACGCCTTAATATTTTAGAAAAGGTAGTTAAAGTTAACCATGCATAACCAATTATTAATCTTATCCACCCGTGACCCACCCATACGTAAATATGCAACCTATTTATTGATTACCTGACCAGCGCATTAACGGCAGCACACACTGAGATAACTGAGAAATGATGTGCTCCTATTGCACAGAGTCACCCATGTGACGGAACTCGTCGTGAAGAACGAGAAAAAAAATTAAACATGCTAGACTTTCTGCGATGGTGTTGTGAGGCGTCGCAGGCATGGTATCGGTTGTCGCGAACTATGCCACATTACACGAGAAGAAACGATTAAATCATGTGTCACGATGCCCATTTGTCATTTATGAATCCCCACGACACCATAATTCAAGGAAATCGTGTCAAAATCGTGACACATTCGTGTGATCTGACCGGAGCTTTGAATGACTTTGAACCAGTCACAGGCAGACAGAGAGGGAGTATGCACACGAGAGAGATCATGTATGCACATAAATGACACGGGCATTTCTAATAGCTCATAGTAACACACGTTAGCTACCTCTTCACAAATATTTCTGAGCATATTTGCAAGCTGGTTGATCCCTATTGGCTCTCTGGTGAAGGTACATCGAGATTACATAGATGAATGAAGGCTCCTGCATATATTCATTCATTCATTTATTTTCTTTTTGGCTTAGTGCCTTTATTAATCAGGGGTCGCCACAGCAGAATGAACCGCTAACTTATCCAGCATATGTTTTACAAAGCAGATGCACTTCCAGCTGCAACCCATCACTGGGAAACACTCATACTCTCATATAAACACACGTACATTACGGACAATTTAGCTTAGGTTACATCCAGTGATTTGTTTTAGTTTCTATATTGCAATGTTTTCTTTTCTTATGTTTCCAGAAGCCAAGAGAGAGGGAAGACGACACGTCTTAGTTGGTCTGCTCCAGCCCCAGCTTGTGATTTGTGCGCTACCTTTATTAATAATGTGAATTAGTTTATGTACGGTTTGAGTAAGGTGTGGGGTGTCCTTTGTTAATTTAAACATTTTTCTCCTGTTTTGGTGAGTAGGCAGGGAGGAAGAAAGAAATTTGTAATTTTCTTTCTTTCGGGAATTTTTATTTTGTTAGTACAGTCAGTTTGCATTTTAATTAGTTATTGGATAGTTTTGTTTATTTTTGGACTCCCATATCCTGAGGTATTATTTTTGTTTTTGTATTATGTTCTTTAAAATTCAATTTACATATTTTTTTCTGATAAAAAAATAACAAAAACAAATAATTGCCTGACGGTGATCAAATTTTTTTATCAAGAATGTGTTGCTGTTTGATAATTCTGGGTCTGGAGAGATTCATTCATTCATTTTCTGTTCAGCTTAGTCCCTTTATTAATATGAGGTCACTACAGCGGAATGAACCGCCAACTTATCCAGCATATGTTTTACGCAGCGGATGCTCTTCCAGCTGCAACCCATCACTGGGAAACATCCATACACACTCTTTCACACACATTCACATACGGACAATTTAGCCTACCCAATTCACCTGTCCCACATGTCTTTGGACTGTGGTAAAAAAAAACGGAGCACCCAGAGGAAACCCACGCAAACATGGGGAGAACATGCAAATTCCACACAGAAACAGCCACTGACCCAGCCGAGGCTCGAACCAGCGACCTTCTTGCTGTGAGGTGAACGTCCTACCCACTGCGCCACCATGCAGCCCGGTCTGGAGACAGTTAACTTAAAATACTTTCTTCATTTGTTCGTTCCTATTTCAGGGCTTGACGCTTACTTTTTTCAGGAGTAGCACATGCGCTCCTAAGTTGAAAAATTAGGAGCACATTAAAGAATTTTAGGAGCGCAGTGAAAATATATAATATAAATAGTGTTTCTGCCTAATAAATGAAAACGAGAAGATCTTTAGAAGCAAAGCAGTTTCATTCATTTGAATACAATAAGTACAATAGGTTTATTTTACTGTATAACAGCTTAAATAGTATTTAATAATTATTTATAATTTAAGCTGTGGCAACGTGGTGGCGCAGTGGGTAGCACGTTCACCTCACAGCAAGAAGGTTGCTGGTTCGAGCCTCGGCTGGGTCAGTTGGCGTTTCGGTGTGGAGTTTGCATGTTCTCCCCGTGTTGGCGTGGGTTTTCTCCGGGTGCTCCAGTTTTCCCCACAGTCCAAATATATGGAGTATAGGTGAATTAGGTAAGCTATATTGTTCGTAGTGTGTGTGTGTGTGTGTGTGTGTGTGTGTGTGTGTGTGTGTGTGTGTGTGTGTGTGTGTGTGTGTCTGAAAGAGTGTGTATGAATGTTTCCCAGTGATGGGTTGTGGCTGGAAGGGCATCTGCTGCGTAAAACATGCAGGATAAATTGGCGGTTCATTCCACTGTGGCAACCCCAGATTAATAAAGGGACTAAGCCAAAAATAAAATGAATGAATAAATGAATGAATGAATGAATTTAAGCTGTATGGAGTTTAGCTAGTGGTCCACAGCAGGACTGGGATCAAATTGCTCTAATGAAGGCCTCTCTAAACTGATCTGAATCAAGTCTGCAGTTGTGGACATGCCTAGACAGCTTCTTGTTCAATTTTTGATCCAGTTTTGAGCTGAAAAATCTCTTTCACACTGGCCAGCAGAAATAGGGCGTTATTATTATTAAGTTAATAAAAATGTGCAGTATAGTTAGTGCAAACATTCACATGACCAGAGCTTTTTAATCTGTGTTTGTATCATAAGAAGATTATGGCTGTATCAATGGTCCCAAACACAACATTATTAATTTTATAATAATATATATTGTACACATTATCTTTAATATAAATATACTTGCAGTAGCTAGATTTAAACACACCTTTTTCTCTACAGCACATAAAAAAATTTGACTTTTAAGAATAATTTTATCATAATTAATTTATTTGCATAACATATTCAACTGATTCCACCCTACTGCCCACATGGGAACAGTAAGACAATGTAAAGAAAGACACAACTGCAAACTCATGTGCAATGCTGACACTGTTTATCAGAGCACTTTATCATTCAGGGCTTCTTAAAGAAGAGCTGAATATGGGAATCCCTTTATGAATTAAAGTTTCCTTCTGCCCCAAAGTAACACCATATTTTCTATTTTCTATATAACTTTAATGACCTTCAGCAACAGAATAATTACTTATTGATTTCTTATTCTTATTTAACAAACAAACTTAAAAAATATATGTTTCTTTTTAGTGTGCACCACTGACAGGTCAAATCTGCTCTCTGTCTCTCTCTCTCTCTCTCTCTCTCTCTCTCTCTCTCTCTCTCTCTCTCTCTCTCTCTCTCTCTCTCTCTCTCTCTCTCTCTCTCTCTCTCTCTCTCTCTCTCTCTCTCTCTCTCTCTCTCTGCTGTTGTATTGATGCTGCTGAGAGATTGAGACGCAGCGGCCAAAGTTTGCGCATAAAGTAATGTAAAAACAAATACAATTAATATCGAAAGCAAAAGCCGAATTTCGGACATGTCTGGGGAAAAGAATGTATTGTCACCCCAAATAATGAGCTAGATGTCAAAGCTGCTACTAAAGTCAGAACAGCAGTTCTGTATCCAGCGCGTCTCTGTGGGTCTGCATGCAGAGCATGTGAGTCTGTGGCAAAGTGTTTTCAGTTTCTCGCGAACGTAGAACCGGGCCGCCCAGGTAAAGTCTGTGTGGGAAGCGCTGATGTTGAATTGGGTCTCACACTAGATGTGCCACGATATGCCATGCTTGGCCGAATTGTAGACGTTTTCTAAGAGGCTCGCACATTGTGCGAAACGCCGCTATTTGGTGCCATGCGTTGCTTAGCAACGTATACAAAACAATGTAAAGACCGCTTGACGTGAAGTAAATAAACCTGTAGAGATGTGCTGTTGTTGATAGCGTCAGCATACGCAACAGTCACAATAGATTTCCAACGTAATGCACCATAAGTTAGTGTGAAGAGCATGTTGTTTTACCGTGGCCGAGTGAATAAAGTCATCAATCGAGCATATTAAAAAAGAAAATCGCACATGTGCGACTAAATAAATTTTCCAGTTCGCACACGTCAATTTTTAGTCGCAAATGCGAGCAAAATGGTCGCACTGTTGAGCCCTGTATTTATTTTTCACCTCTAGATGTTTGTAGGAACATAACACTTACCTATAGCACATGTCTTTTGACGTGTGGGGGAAACCGGAACACCCGGAGGTAACCCACGTGAACACTGGGAGAACATGCAAACTCCTCACGGAAATGCCTTCTTGCTGTGAGGCAACAGCGCTACCCATTGTGCCACTGCGCCGCCCAACTATATATTTAATAAATATAATTTAAACTGAATAGCTCTATGATCGTAATAGTTAATTGGATTTACTACATTTTTAAGGTAAGTGGTTACAAACAGTTTATATGGGCTGAATGTAAACAAACAAATTAAGATGAGCATTATGGAATTTACATTCTTTTGTTTAAATTCAGCCAATATAAATTATTTACAACCACTTACCTTAAAAAAACTGCATATTCAATAAATCATTTTTTTCAGTGTATGTCAGATGAATTCAAATTACTTTACAGTCTAAAAACAGGTCAAATCCCACTTTATTAGCCATTTTATTCACCTAAAATCTATTATTTATATTATCAACATCTTTAAATAAAGAGATATACATTTATGACATAATCTAAAATGCTTCATGGCATTGTAGTCCCCCTCATTAAATCCATTACACAACCTTTTACCTGTGTGCTTGTGTTATGGTTTGTAATTTATCTTGCAGCATGTTGATTTGTTCCAACACTTAAACAAAGACTTTTATTTAAAATTCCCACTGGAAACATGAATATGAAAATAGTTCAAAGGCTGCATAAAAAGTTGCACTGTTGCACATGGTAATTTCAGCAACATATTAGCAAATATGCATCAGCAAATACGACCAATAGCAATTAACATTTCTTCTTTTGGGAAAAAATGGCTCAATTTGAATAGTCAATGGGGAAAATGCCTGGACGCTAACAATGGAAAACATCTAATGAGAGCATACTAACCAGCATAACCTTGACCCCCCCGTTAGCACCCTTGAGTAAAGCATTTTACCACAGGTTTCTCAAGAGAATGTCTCTGTAATAAGTTTATGACGACAGCCTAGGGTGAAATTGTGTAGAGACCTAACTGGCTTGTTTCTACCTGATAATAATGTGATTTTAGTGATTTTGTTCACAAAAGGTCATCTGATAAACATCACTGTTTAAACCTGGAATTATTATGTGCACAAATGAGACTCTTGTGATCATTTTTGTCCTTGAACACATTTGATGACAAGAGCATTTACACTATGAAAGCATTCTGTTCAAATGCATGTTTGGCTACTGATGAAAGTGTTTGATAGATGACTTAAAAGCTAAAAATGCTTTTGAACCGGTTTGCACCTATATTTAGCATCATCCACTTATGATTAATTTCTTACACATCTTAATAGCATGTGTAAACAGGGCCCGACTGAGCTGTCTCTCTTCTCTTTCAACTATTTTGAATGTGACCTGAGCTTGTAATAGGGTGACCATGTCAACTTTTTGCCAGGACAATGTCGCATTTTAACTTTATTTTTATCTTCTGACTTATTATAAAAAAGTTTTATAAAATATCTTTAGTGCTAAGTGCGATCTGCAATCTGTTGCTGAGTTAAAAGAGCTTAATCAATGGTAGCCAATCATGTCATAGTACATTAAGATGAACAAAATGACTGTCCAATCACATTTAAATCTATCAAGTCATGCCAGGCCAGTTCTGTTGTCATCAATGAGAGATGAAGTTGAAAGCTAAAGCAATTTACTATATAGTGAGATAAAAACATAAAGGATTCATTCATTCTTTCATTCACTTTCCTTCGGCTTCGTCCCTGATTATCAGGGGTCGCCACAGTGGAATAAACTGCCAACTATTCCAGCATATGTTATGGGAAAGTATAGGGAAACACCCATACAACCACACATTCATACACCACAGTCAATATAGTTTATTCAATTTACCTATAGCGCATGTCTTTGGACTGTGGGGGAAACCGGAGCACCCAGAGGAAACCCACTTCAACACGGGGAGAACATGCAAACTCCACACAGAAATGCCAACTGGCCCAGCCAGGACTCAAACCAGCGACCTTCTTATGTGAGGTGACAGTGCTAATCACTGAGCCACCGTGCCGCCCAACATGAATTTTTATTAAATGGCATTTTGATAGAAATATTACATCTCCCTGAAAGATATCAGAACTCAAATACTTGCTGAATCAGTTTTTCAAGCGCGGAAGGGCATCAATAAAACATGAACTGAAAATTAGGTAAACTGTACTTCATGTAACATATTTGTGTTAAATGTATGTTATTTAAAGCCATTCAGTATCCATTAATTGTTTGTTAGCAGAAGAAAAATTACAGAGAGGAGCATTTTGTTGAGTATATGAACACTATTACACACACAAACAAAAATGACAAAAATTAATATAATTAGCATTGACATTATTTAAAATGCAGTCAGTGGTTAAACATTTCTTAGTCTTCTATGGACCTCTTGTTAAGAAAACTGCTAATACATAAAAAAAAACTAAATTAAAACTCTTATAAATTAAAAAGAAAAGCATTAAATCATTAATAAAAACCTAATTTTACAAGTGTTATTTCTCATAAACAGTTTCTCAGTTCCACTAAAATGGCTCAACAATTTTGATGACATTTGCTCACATTTGACCCTAGGTCAAATGTGTTAAGGTAAAATGAGTTGAGCTGAACTTTCTTTTTGGCTTAGTCCCTTTATTAATCAGGGGTCGCCACAGTGAAATGAACCGCCAACTTATTCAGTATTGTTTTACACAGCGGATGCCCTTCCAGCTGCAACCCATCACTGGGAAACATCCATACACACTCATTCACACACATACACTACGGACAATTTAGCTCACTCAGTTCACCTATAACACATGTCTTTGGAATTGTGGGGGAAACAGGAGCACCCGAAGGAAAACCACGCAAACACGAGGAGAACATGCAAACTCCACACAGGATTGCCAACTGACCCAGCCGAGGCTTGAACCAGCGACCTTCTTGCTGTGAGGCGATCATGCTACCCACTGCGCCACCGTGACACCTTGAGCTAAACTTCTTTACATTTATTAGTCATCACAATGGCAAGAGGAACATACACATAAACATCACCTATATATAATTGCAGGTTGCTTCTTGTTTTTAATGCATATGAAAACCATGCCCTCTAGTATGATACTACAGTATATACTTATTTTAAAACAGTAAATTAGTTGAAGGATCGCATTTAAGAAGCCCCTGTGAAGATTACAACATGCACAAGTTATTTTTTTGTCTCAGATTTTTTCACATATTTAACTTTTTTTAACCTATAAAAAATTACGTTTTGTTGTCTTATGGTGTGACACCCCTGTTTAATGAAAGTATTATTAAATGTCCAACAAGTCATGAAGAAAAAAAAAAAAAATCACAATTTATTATATGCTCCAGGATTGGCCAGCCCAGTCACCAGACATGAACATTATTAAGCATTATCAAGAACTCTGGGAGTCCTGCAAGAACACTTTCTTTGCCATTTCAGATGACTTTATTAATAAGTTATTTGAGTCATTGGAGAGATGTATGGATGCAGTCCTCCAAGCTCATGGAAGTCATACACAATAATAATTCTGTTTCTACTGCACCATGACTTTATATTCTGTACTGTACATTATTTCTGTTAAGTGACAAGACTTTTTCTAATCAAAGTCAGACCTTACTGTCCTAATTAAATCATTAAATATCAAGGCATGATCATATTTTATTTTGGTAAAGTAAGTAATCTAGAGGCCTTTGCCTTTCATATATAAGCCACTTCTGATACCACATGATCAACTACAAGTCAAGTTATTATTTGTTGTTCCTAAAACTTACATAGGCGACAAGACTTTTGTCAGATATGTACATTCTTGCTGCTTATCCAAGTTTTAGAAACAACAAATAATAACTTGACTTCTAGTTGATCATATTTTATAAGATAAGTTTCCAAAAATGAAGATAAACTGCTCTCACGCTATTTGTATATTATTAGGGGTTGTTTATCTTAATACCTATTTGTCATCTACCCACATACTGTCTGTATATATATATATATATATATATATATATATATATATATATATATATATATATATATATATATACTGTTGCTATAAAACACCCTAGCAACAAAATGAAAAAAAAAAAATAATAATAATAGTAATAAAATCTCATGACAAACTAGTTAAGCAAATTTTCATGTATCCACAAAATACTCCATTGACATCTGCACATATGAGTAGGTGTGTACGGCTAAATTAATTGTGATCATGTGTGTGTGTGTGTGTGTGTGTGTAGGTGTGTGTGTGTGTGTGTGTGTGTGGTGTGTGTGTGTGTGTGTGTGTGTGTGTGTGTGCTTGCTCAGGGGCCAGCGAGGTCTCTGGAGAGTGTGTGTATTCATTCGTCAGCTCAGAACAGTGCAGGGCTCATGCATATGTAAAAAGGGCGAGATGAAATCAGTCTGATTGTACAGTTCACCGCGGGCTAGGTAAACAAATGAACGTGCTGGAAGGGCAGGGTGGGGTGTTGCTGAATCACCCCCTCAAACAGGCCTCACCTCTGGCCTCATTAGAGTGGCTTTACCTGCAGGCGCCACCAAAGAAATCTCTTGATCTGACCGTGCAAACTTGCACCTGCGACATTATCGAGAGTTTGCTCAAGCCGGGCCAGACTAACAGCGCTGGAAATGGCACTTGTTAAATGTTAATAACCCATAAATGAGTTTATTCATGAAGAAACCTTTAGCGGTACAGATTAATCTGTCCTTTCCGCCCGCTCTGCTAACTGAATACGCTGCGTGATCAACCTACTTAATGTTAAGTACATGGATTCCATACATTTGACGTGGGCTGAAACAAGTCATACATGTCAGCCGGCATATAATGAATGGTAATGAGTGGAAAATACATGTGAATATATATTTATGTATATAAAAAGCATACAGAATGTGGCGGATGTGAAAGTGTAGGGTTCACACTTAACTGCGTATGCATCTAACCACTATGACCTTGGTAGTTTAGGCTTCTATTATAGTTTCAAGAGTTACTTGTGGGTGTTAATTTAGTTTCAGAAAGTGTTGTATATAAATAGACACTGCTGCTCCAGCAAACACATAGAGTGTTAATTTGTCACCAACGTGCAACTGTTTGCAATTTATAACACTGTGACTGCTTTACATTTCTTATATTAATTGTCAGTTATCATTTTAGCAGATTTAGTTATTTTGTTTAGTTAATATAAAATGATATTTGTATACTTAAAAAGTTACAATCAGCCGTTACCAAATAAACATTTCTTTGTTTTTAATTAGGAGAGTTTTTTTTAATTGCATCCAAATTTGCTTGCTTATTTTAATAATTTCCATTAATAATTTTAATTATTTCAATACCATTTCAATCTTTACCTCACTTAAGAACATTTAGAACGCATCTTCACAACCAGACATCTTTTATTAGACAAGGAATACATAGTATACCTCTGTAAATAAATTAGGGATGTGCGATATATCGGTGGTCATATTATTATCGGTGCTATTTTTAATGTTATTGTTATCTGTCCGATGTCAAAATTTGTCCGATATCTTTACGGCGATAGATTACGTGATTATACAGAACTGCCTGCCTTGTGCATGCGTATGCCAAACTTGTTCAGTGCACTATAACAGAGCTTTCCTCACATTGTTTATTCCTTCAAAGTTCATCCTTTCTTTGTGTGGTATTGCTGTGCGTTAATAACTCAGTAAGTAACCACAATCCTTATCATTGTAGATGTGTTTGATAGTGTCATTTTGTATTTTGGTTTAAATTGCCTCAGGAAAAATATTACAAGTGTGAACATAATAGCAGCGATGCACACGTACTAAACAACTCACTGTGTTGTTTGTAATCTAATATGATTATTTGTTATTATCAAAGCGTTGCTTGCCACTCACACACATAGTGGTTCGACAAAGTTTTCAGAGCACCTCAAACAGCAGCAGGGGAGACATGTGCCAGTCATTGAATCCAGTATAGATGTTCTCAACTGTCCGCCACATTCTGTCTTTATATTATGCACTGTTTGTCATAAAGTCATCTGTGCTCAAATCTGACTCCGATGACTTTGTGTGGATGCGCATTACACAGTGCCTGCAGTTAAAGTTTCAAACTCACAGCGGTTTATCATAAACCTTTCATCAATCATTTTTCCTTCAATTGACAACAAGAACGAACATACTGTCGAAGCACTGTCTGATTGACGAGCAGCACCTAAATTCAAAATAATCTAAAACGCTAAATGGGACGAATTTAAGCCACATTTTCTAAAGTAATACTATCTGTGTAACCATGGGATGTGACACTGACAAACGGAGGTGAGGATCCAAATGCAGGGTTTTAATAACAGGATGGTCAGGCAAGCAATGATCAATACAGGAGCAAACAGATGTATAAGGGTAATCATAATCAAGTCATAATCAAAATAACAGGCAGATGGTCAGGAGACAGGCAGCAGACAGGGATAAACAGAATAAACTAGGCGAGGGTCAAAATCACGGCAAAGCAAGAGAAAGGAAAACACGTTATAATGTCACTTAACAGATAACAAGACTCAGCCACTGGCTGCGTCCGAAACCGCATACTTCCATACTATACATTACGCTAAAATCAGTATGCGAGCCGAGTAGTTTGTCCGAATTCGTAGAATTCGAAAATCAGTATGCGAGAAGTACCTGAATGACTTCCTACTTCCGGCGAGATTCTGAAGTGCGAGATGCACGCTGCGCTATCCCATGATGCACGCGAGAGAATTCATGAATGGGAGTGAATCGACGCAACTGACGCAGGTAGGTCACGTGACTATAACAAAATGGTGAATGTAGTATGTCCGAATTCCATTCATTTTTCTTACATTAATACTGTATCGAACGTACTTTTCTAACGGCCGAGTAGTATGTTTAAATTCAAATGCAGTACCTACTGAGTAGTAGGCGGTTTTGGACGCAGCCACTGTGTTTGTTCTTAAGAAATACTTATAGTCCATTTAATCAGTATGTGAGCAGCTTCAGCTGTGTGTTTGCAATCACTGGTGACTTGCATCAGGTGTGTGTGTGGCATGACTGAATATGTAGTCCATGAACATGGCCGATTTGTAGTTCATGTGAATGTGAGTATGTTTACCAGCGATCTCTGGTAGTAGATCGCTGGTGATCGTGACAATCTGTGTTTAGCTTTACGCTTGTACTGTGGCTCCGAACTGTCAAAACACCTCTCAAAATGCTTTTTCGGACATTACAAATTTGTACATATGTACATTACTGTAACTCATTTTATTCAAGAACATTTGAGCTGGTTTCAGTTCTTAGTTCTTTCATTTTATTTCAAATATATTTATTTTACTTATTTGTTAATTAAATCTCATTTTGGTATTTTATCTATTATTTATATGCAAGTCAAGTTGCATGTTAATTTGCTAAGCGAAGAAAAGGAAATTATTTATTTTTGGCATGCTGATTTATGTGAAATCGTGAATATAGTTTTACTTGCCTATATAATCACCTTGCAATTTTACAATTATTGCTTTTTTTTGCTTTGAGTAGGCTATTCTAACATCAGTTCAAACTTTTATGATGCTTTTAAAATAAAATCAGTAGTTTATTGTATAAAAATAAAACATTTTTAAATATTTTTATTTATTTGCCTATATATTGGTTATTGGACTCCAAATCTTAAGAGTTATCATGACATCAATGGCAAGAGATATTGGCCAAAAAATCCATATCGGTGCATCCCTAAAATAAATACAATTTAATGTTCACTTATCACACACTATAATGCCATTTGAATGAAAAATATTCACTTTATTTTGTAATGCGGAAGTATGGACGTTTCTGCAAATCTGACTTGGGATTCATTTTCTGCTTTGGATACACTGTTAAAAAAATCCTGGTTGCCTTAAATTTTTAAGTTGAATCAAATTAACCTTATGAGTCCATTGAACTTATATTATGTTAAACTGACCTAAAACAGCTTGCGTAACTTATAAATTTAAGTTAGAACATGATTAACTTTGTTTAATAAGTTACAATGACTTAAAACATATGCTGTCAGGACTAATTGATCATATAATTTTTTACAGTGTAAATGACTAAGAATAACAAGTGACAGTAAACGGACAAACTACTGGTGCTACAAACCAGCGTGTTTAAAACCAGTATGCTTTAAAGTTGCTTCGATTTTTATCATAAAATGTATTCTTATTACCAAATACATTTTCTTTTTTTAAAAGGTGAACATACTATTTTACAACAAATCTGCTTGAAACATCTTGTTATCATTAGTTTAGTCTTGTTTCCAAAGTATCTGCTTCTAGCTTTAGCCCATTAGCATCACTAGCCACAATATCTGCGTTTATCATTCCTGCTGTTTGATGTCTTCACCACCAATTATTGTTTTACTCTCAAATATTTCAGTTTTGTGTCTACCTTTGAGTGGAGGTGAGAACTCAATTCAAACGGCAGTTGTGGCATTTGGAGCTTGAAGCGATGAGGAACAGATCTTCAGCCTGCAAGCGAAGCAAGCTTAGCTCTGGGAATGGAGATTTTGTATTTTCTAGGTACTAATTTGTAGACTTAAAGTGTCAGTTTACCCAAAAATGAAAATTATATGTATATAAGGTATAAATATAAAAAATGTACCTCAGGTACATGTCACTGCACAGTGCTCATGCATGTGCACCCTATACTGACACTGAGGAGTAGAAAATGTTAAGTTAGTTTTGTTTTATGTGCACACAAAAATATTTCCGTAGCTTGATAATATTTTGATTGAACCACTGAAGGCATATGGTATGTTTTGAGGAAGTTTTTTGTACATGCAGTCTACAATGTAAAAAAAAAATAAAATACAAATCTTGTTCCCTGTTTTTTTTTTAGTTTTGAACATTTCTTGTTATCTCAAATTACATCAATCAAACTGATTGAAAATATTAAACTTATTAAATGTTAAACATTGTATAACTAAGCATTTAGTTAAAATTTGACTAACTTATAATAAGTTAAAGTAACAATTTGTTGCCATGAGATTCTGTCATATAATTGATTTTACAGAGAATGAGGGAACGAAGTTACTTGCAGGTTTTAGATTAGTTTCAGAAAGTGAAGTATACTGTATAAATAGACACTGCAGCTCCAGCTTTAGAGTGATTATTTGTCAGCAAAGACCAACTGTTTTTACTATTTATAACACTGTGATTACTTTACATTTCTTGTATTAATTATCAGTCCTCATTTTAGTATATTTACTTATTTTATTAAGTATAATGACTCTGAGGAGAAGAAACCAATCAATTGTTTTTGATTTTGCACAAAAAAAGTATTTCTGTAGCTTGATAATATTTTTAGGAGGTTTTGAGTTTGTTGTTTTTTGTACCGTTCTGGACATTAAATAACAGGGTCCATTGCTGTCTACAATGTAAAAATAAACCTAGCTCCCTATTTTATTTTATTTTATTTTATTTTATTTTTTGGTTTTGAACATTTCTAGTCAACTTATAAATACTGACTCAACTTACATGAATTCAACTGACTGAAATTATTAAGTTAAACTTTGTATAACTAAACATTTAGTTAAAATTTGACTAACTTATGACAGTTAAAGGGTCCGAAACACCAAAACACATTTTTTAAAATTTTGACAGTCATATATGTGACCCACATTGCTAAAAACATTATTAGGACACATATATTTCACTAAAAAGTGAAAATTGGTTGTTTTTGCATTGATTAGAGCAAATTTGTTCTTTCTGTTTAAAAGAAATTTTGAAGCAACGTCACGGCCATGAGATCATTGTGAAAATTCCAGCGTGGAGATTGGCTGTCTGTACTGGACAGTACAAAGTGACGTCAATGAGTTTTCAGTATTATTTCATGAGAAAGACTTGGTTCAAACCAATCAGCCCGCTCTATTGTGAACAAGATGCAACTTCATTAATATGCATGATATAGCTTCGAACACTGTTACAGTGTTCAGACAACAAAGAATTTGCCATGTTGAGTTGCCAACTGTAATAAAAGCAAGTGAAAGAAGAAGAATTGTTTGGAGCCATGGGTCGTCAGTGTTGCATTTATAAATGGGCCGCAACAAAGGTTTTGTTTCCATTTCCCCGTGATGAGAGCACAGCAAAAAATATGTTTGTTAGGAACATTTTTTACTCGAAAGCTTTTTGAATCTGGAAATGGTGAAATTCGGATTTGCCACTCGTCTTCTTTTAAAAAAGACGTGGTTGCAGTTGGTGTTGATTGTCTTGTCTCTACAGATTTGGTATTTGTGTGATCAATGTTCTTTGTTTGTTTATTCAGATGGCAAAGTTAGTTAATATCACCAGCAGTACTCTTTCAGTTTTTAAAGACATACCTTAGTCAAAATGATTTAGTTACTATGTTTACAGTAATATCACTACAATATTATGGACTAAAAAACCTCCACTACCACACAGCTCTCAGATCCTTGAAAATCAGCCCGTGCTTGTACTGAAACTCCCCTTTTCATGCAAACTCTTCCTTCTTTCGCCACTCAACACTCCCTTCTAAACATAGCTGAACTCACCAACTTTTCTGACTTTTTCAAACTAGAGGTGTGAAGACAGCCTGGTGAGACAGGGGTGTTTCACGGCCCTTTAAATTAACAAAAACATTTGTTGTCATGATATTTTGTCATATAATTATTTTACAGAGAATGAGGGAGCTCACAGATTTTCACCTAAAATTACTTAATTTGTGTTCTGAAGTTGAATGAACATGTCAGGGGTTTGAAACCACATTTTTGAGTAACTAATACTTAAACGAAATACTAATACTAAATCCTAATATTAAAACTGTATGTAATTTGATTAGCATACCAATATGAACCCTTTAAATACAAACATGCCCCAGTGACAGCACTCGTACCTTTATTTCTAGAACAAATGTCTGATGCGATAAGAAAAGCTGTGGGTCTCAAGGACAGGAATTGAGAAACTCTGCCTTAACAAGACATCAAAAAGCGTGGAAAGTGTGTCAAGAGAGTAAAAAAAAAGTGCCCAGCAGAGTGTTAAAGAATCGCCCCCTGCCAAACTCCACCCAGGGTGAGGATGGTCAGCAATAAACACGCTGGACGTCTGACTGACAGACACGCTGTCAGAGCTCAGCTTCATAATGACGGCCATTGGGAGAGCAGGCGGCCGCTGAATCCTCCATCCCACTTGTCCTGCTCCTTCACAGCTAATGGCCTACAGAAAGCCATTTCACGGCGTGCCGAGCAGAGGAGAGGAGAGATGAGAGGGTAATTCAGGCGGAAGAGACTGACACAGCCGGTCATAAAGCGTCCTCCTTCCCATCCCGATCCAGAAGCCATCAGTGCTATTACCTGGACCTCCACTTGCCCCGACCCACCCGCGCTGAAACTTATTTTGACGTATTCAACCCTGACACAAGGCCCTCCTCGCCTTTAAAGTCAACACAAAATGACATTTGAAACTCATTTTCTTCCATAATGTAAAGTATTTCAGACTGAAGCAAGAAAAAAGATGGAAAATGTATTTGTCAGTTCAGTGTTTTTGGACCCCACTCACCTTTATTGTGTGTGCGTGTGAGAGTGTATGTGTACAGTTTGAATGCATTGTGTGAGCTTACTTAACTAAATTATGCCTGGATATGTGTGTGTTCAATGAAAGTCAGTTTAAAAAAAAAAATAAATAAAAAAATAAAATATAAAATAAAAAAAAATATAAATAATAAAAAAAATAAAAAAAATAAAATAAAATAGTGGGTAGCACAATCGCCTCCCAGCAAGAAGGTTGCCGGTTCGAGCCCCGGCTGGGTCATTTGGCATTTCTGTGTGGAGTTTACATGTTCTCCTCGTGTTCACATCAAGTGTGCCGCACGCCTGCTTTTGAGTGAAGGTCTCGGCCGTTAGATCGCCCCCCTGGGGGCTGGCTGCAGTACAAGTCATAAAGCCTGCCTCCTCCGTGTTAATGAAGGAGACTTGAGCCCAAATAAAAAAAAAAAATATCACACTTGCAATAAGATGTCCCGAAATATGTTTCTGGTCAATTAAGGCACTGGTTATCACACTGATATAGGTGCAGATCTTTATTTTGTAAACAGTTTTAGAAGTAATTAAATGCTGGGCGTGTCATCGTGATTGACAGTTGTGATTGACAGATTCTCAAAGCAGACGTCGAAAGCTTCGGGAGGAGATTGAAGTGTTATTATTCGATTTCTGTGTTATTTTACCATGATAAAATGAGTTCAGCAGTAAACTATAGTTTCTGACATGCAGGATTTGGTGGAAAACTGTTTATTCGCTAAGGTCAGGGCTTTATTAGGCTTTATTAATTTGCTGATACACACCTAACCTAGCCATGATGGGGAAAATACAGGTGATTGCTATCTAGCAGTAATTCTCTTCATGGGTCTGTAATAATAATTAGGAAGACAAAACTAATGTTAGCCGACACCTACATTGATCTCCTGCAAGGTTATTTGAACTTTTGAACTGATTTACAGGAATTCTCTGCATTTTGAGTTTCGCCATGTTATTGAGTTATTCTGACATATTAATGTTCTAGAAACCGAATCTTATATAACAAATAAAGCTGTAAACGTTCTATATTATTTATATACATCATTTACTGTTGGCTTTTTACTCCTAATAAACATTAAAATGAATGTAAATTACTCTTTGCCAGATATAATGAAGGCATGGAATAAACCAAATAAAAACGGAAGCAAAAAATGATAAACAATGTACGAGCAATGTTGCAGCAGCTGATAGACATCCGTTGATGCATTAATATTGCAAAGTTTATTGTACAAATTGACGAGGATTATTATATAGTGCAGGGATGGGATGTGGAAATATTCTGTTGATATTTAGAAATCTTGCTGTGTTTATCAACGCACGATTTTTCCCGCATGATAAATCGTTATCTATGGTGTGTATATTTATAGAGGTAAAGTTGGTTTTATATACGCACATTTGTTCATTTAGCAGTATCTATATTGTTTACCATGTTACTTTGAATATTCGGTCGGAATTAGCATGCAAGTATGACTTCAAAACAACATTAACACTATCTAATTCACTGTGAACAATGTTGTACTTTGATTGTCATTTGCAGCTATTATGATTTTCCTATTTAGAATTTGCAAAGAATACTTTTCTGAAATTATATTATTAAGGAGAATGTCTGAATATCCGAATATAAAACCAACTCTACCTCTATTGTATATTCTGGGTCCTGTTGATTGCTAATTAAAAATAAAAAACCTTTCTAAAAATGTGTGTTGTTCATACGTTATTGTTCATATTTTACAAGTGTTATTTCTTCCCCTGTGAAGAAAACAAATACCAACAACCCTATTATAAGACAAATATTTTTTTTTTGTGCTCATATTAGTCTAACTCTAGCTAGAGTGTATGAAAGATAATTTATTTCTGCAGTATAACATGAATTGCTTTTATTAAATTATGTAAGTGCTTATATTTATATTACCGAGCCTTTGTTGTAGTGCAGATAACGGCGGTCAAGTGAGAAGTTCAGAGGGCGTGGTTGATTTTACATCAAGCGTTTGATTGGAAGCTTGATTCCGCAGCTCCGCCTCTGGCTCCATCAGGCAGTCCTTCTGCGCATGCCCAGGCTCCAATTTTAGCAGTCTTTGGCGACAGTTTGTGCCCGTCACGAGGCGTTTTGCTTTCAAAGCGTTCAATAGGAAAAGGGGCTGTCGCGTCATCCATATTTTATAGTCATTGGTTCACATGTGTTTCCTCTGGGTGCTCTGGTTTCCCCCACAAGTCCAAAGACATGCGTTATAGGTAAATTGGGTGAGCTAAATTGTCCTAGTGTATGTGTGTGAATGAGTGTTCATGGATGTTTCCCAGTGATGGGTTGCAGCTGGAAGGGCATCCGCTGCATAAAAAAACATATGCTGGATAAGTTGGCGGTTCATTTCACTGTGGCAACCCCAGATTAATAAAAGAATAAAGGAATAAAGTTGAAAAGAAAATGAATGAATGAAAAAAATAAAAATAAATAAATAAACAAAACAAAACTAAAGAAAAACACAACAAAACAATATTAAACAAAGCAATATAAAATAAATTAAAATAAATTAAACTAAATTAAATAAAGACATGAAGATTATATAATATTAATTAATCTATTATATTAAATACGATTCCTGCATCATTTATTTTATTAATTCGGATTAAATTAATTGCGATATTCTTTCGCTAAAGATGACTGGTTTATATTAACCAATTGCTTGGATAAAATAAACTGAGCACAGGATTTGATTTCATCAATCAAAATAGACTGGATTATGGAAACAAAGCCTTAAAGAAGGTCTTTTAACACTGAAGCAACAGTTCTAGGAATACGTTTCACCAAAAATGAATTTATTCACCCTTGTAACTCCAATGAGTTCAGAAACCGGCAAGTGTGCTTCACTCTGTGGGTAGAGATTGTATGAAATGCTCTAAAAAGTAAGTGTGGAGAAAATGCTGATGTTTTGTGACAGGTCGTATTTAATCTAAGACACGCTGTTCTGTCATGTGAAGGACTGGAGCGATATTAATATCTGCATTGATAAATAGGCTCCATTACTCCATCATGTTCAGTGCTCATAAAACACAGTCGGCAATGGGTAGCATAAAAAGTCTGGGGAGAAAAAAATCTCTGCTAATAACATCCAGATCCATTGCAATTTGTTAAGATCTGGCTTTTCAAAACCGACAAGCTGTAGTGAAAAATGAAAAGCCCAGAGTTTCAGCTACTGTTCCAGCTGACTCAAGAGTTTCGTCATTCATCCAAGTCTCTGTCATTTATTTCTTCAGCTCAGACATCTGATCACTTTGTCCAAAGTGCATGAATAACCTGACATCAGTTTTAACCTGAGGGCAATCATTTTTTGCTCTGAGCTGGCCTTATGGACACTGACAGAACTCTAAACTCACACTGTTTCCTGCTGGAGAGGAGCAGCAAAGGAGACATCTCAATTTGAGACTTTTCACCAGAATAGAGTCAGATCTGCCATAATGATGCATGAATAACCAAAAGCCCCACTGGAACCAGTAAGCTCCCCTGGGCAGCAGTGGAAGCAAGTGAAAAGCCTGCGTCACGTGCATGATAGAAACTGTACTCATTATATGAGAAAGGAAATCAATGGAAATCTACATACAATTATTTGTTTAGATTAAAGAAGCTTGGCTTAAAACTCATTTGATTATCATTTCCTCATTCTAATGGCATTCCAAATCTATTTGACTTACATTACATACAAATACATTTGCATTGTATTGTATTTTACAGTGACTTGTTAAGCAACAATTTTGTCTCAATTTTGTCTGTGGAAAAGGATGAGATCATTATACTGTAAGATATTTACCAAATAAGTCTTACAAATCCTGATATGACATATTTATATCTATCCAGATGCAGATATTGCATATATACAGTTTTATGCAAAAGTTTGGGCACCCCTGATAATTTTCATGAAAAAAGCAACTTTTCAGTTACTGCAGTTCACTAATTAGTCTTCGCATTTGCATTTCAGATATTATTCTTGGCCTACCACATCTTTCCTTCAACAGAACTGTTCCAGTGGCCCTCCATTTTCTTACTATATTTCTGACTGTGAAAATAGAGACTTTAAAACTTTGTGACAGCTTTTTAAAACTTTCTCCTAATTCATGTTTGTGAACAATACTAAGTTTTTAGGTCATTAGAAAATTCTTCCCATGTTCTTCCCATGTTGCTTCTTTCTGGTTCACCACAAGGAAAAGCACTATTAATCAGCAATCTTAAATATCCTTTTTCATGATTGGCTGCACCTGTGTTAGGATTGTTAAGGATGACTGAGTCAAGCCGCGGTCACACTAGAGTTTGAGCTTGTGAAATTCTGTAGTATGGCCTTGTGAAAAGGGGCGGGATTAAACAAGATGATTAGACATTTTAAAAAGCGAGCGATAGGTCCATATTTTAAATTTCTGTCCAGAGAGGTCATGTTTTGATCCTCGGTTGGTCTCACGCAGTCAAGTGATGCGATTTCGCAGGTCAGAGTCCACCAAGCTTGAACTTTGCAATGCAGCGAACTGCAAAACTTATAGCCTATTTTTTGTTTCAATTTAATTTTTACACATCTCAACACTGCATTTCTGTCTGAAAAACATGACATTGTCTAGCTTTCTCTAAAAACCGAATGACATTTTACTGTAATCTTCTCTTATAAAGAAAGAGTACATAACTATGCAGCCACATAGGGATGCCCAAACTTTTGCATGAAACTGTATATTTAAATACATATATGTTCGGTTTACATATTTAAAAAATTCTTTATTTGAATAAGAAGTATCTGTTCATCCTACTGGAACTGCATTTTACATTGACAAATAGAGACAATGCCAAAGTTTTATATTTTTGCTGAACTAAATTATTCCTGAAAATATGTGTAGTTTTTGACATCTTTTGCCTTCATAAAAAAAAAAGAAAAATCATTGAAAAAGTGTCCACTAATAAAACAAAAAAGTTTATTACAATGATAATTTTAAAATGCATCAATATATATATATATATCGTTACGAGTAGTTTTTGTGGTATAGTGTGAGTGTAGTGGTTTTCTCTCGCTCTCTTTCTCGCTCTCGCTCTCTCTTTGAATTATTCGCAGGTGCAGCGAATTACGTCAGATCATGATTGGTGCTTGGATTGGCGGCGGCGGCTGTATTTAAAACCTCAGAGAGCATGGATTCAGCGGCTCCCCGCTCTCTCTCGATTCCCCATTTGTTAAATTCTTTGTGGAGATATTGTTGCTTAAGTGATCCAAAATGAGTGTTTGTTGCTGATGTCTCTTATATGGTGTTTTGTGAGATGCCGATGTGAAGTTCTACATTCTAACCGGAGAAACCCAGTTTTCTGTCTCCCTGTCTGGCTTGGAGCATGGTAGGGAGGTTTGTTGCCTTTTGTTTATTATTTTCATTTTCTTCTGTGTTGTTAGTATAGGGAGGTAAGTTTCTGTATTTTATATATGATCTATTTTCCAGGGAAGTTGGTTCTAATTTAGTTAGTTTTGTTTATTATCATTTATTTTGGCTGAACCCCTCCCGATGTTATTTTTGCTCCTTATTATCTGTTAAATAAATCCTATTTTCTTGTTAATTCTCAGTGGATGTGTTTTTGGTTCATATTTTGAGGAGAGAGAGCGCGGGGGCACCAGGGATTATATTTTTAATCCCTGTTAACTTGTTACGTTTTGGTTAAACCTATTTTTGATTAAGGATTTTTTATTTAATTCGTAACTATATATATATATATATATATATATATATATATATATATATATATATATATATATATATATATATATATATATATATATATATATATATATATATATATTAGTGGTGGGCCGTTATCGGCGTTAACGTGCTGCGTTAATGCGAGACTCTTATCGCGCGATAAAAAAAATATCGCCGTTAATCTATTCTCAAAATTGGGTTGAGAGCTGGGTCTATTCTACGCAAGCTATGGGGACTTTCACTTTGAAAGTTTAGCGCGGATGTATACCTGACCAGTGAGCCGTCTGAGAATGAAGTGCCCTTCTGAATCAAATCAGCAGGATGCCTGACTTTAATTGCAGTTCGCCAGTTTCACTTTAACTCATGAACATTTAAGTCATGCCTTCGTGACAAACTGGGGTATTAGACGCAAATAAATGAGTAAGGACTGGTGAGAGTGTTATGGAATTTAATAACGAACGCCAAATGAGAAGAAAAAGAAACTTCCGCATTTCGCGATGTGTGTGTGTGTTTGTGTGTGTGCGTCTGTACGTCCGTGCGGTCCTTTACTGACAGCCGCCTGTGTGGATCTTGTCGGAAAATATGGCGAAAAGTCCTACATGATGGTGCTAGTTTGTCAGTATTGCCACTAATATCTGCATACTCCACGTATTTTTCTGTGTAGTTCAGTTATGACTGAACTACATAACTACAGTTATGACTAGTTGCATTAAGGTAATCAAAAATTGCTGTTTACATGGTAGACTCTTAATCAGAGTATTGTTTTAATCATATTAAAATCGTATTAAAGTATTGTTGCCCATGTAAACATACTCAAT
The DNA here is from genome assembly GCA_903798195.1 of Danio kyathit. Lineage (NCBI taxonomy): Eukaryota > Metazoa > Chordata > Actinopteri > Cypriniformes > Danionidae > Danio > Danio kyathit. The sequence continues at coordinate 20,042,753 of LR812527.1, forward strand.
GCTTGACACCGTCAGGGCTCTGTGAACTTGCCTTTGCAAAGCAGCATCTGTATGTACGTACATCAAAAGAAAGTATGAAATCGCTGTTTGGAGCTTATGTAGGCCTACAGTTCAAAATACATGTTTAACTGCATAAACAGTTAATAAACATAAGTACATCTTATTGAACATCATTTATTTTCATCAATTATCATTTTTTTATCATTTAATTTCACCAATTATCATAGTAGAACAGTTTCCCTGGTCTAATGCGCCACCTGGCTTGAGAAACCTGTTCTCAAAGACTTATTATTTGGGTAACACACATATTCTGAATGCCTTCGGCAGAATTCAAATGAGCCATTTTAATCTAGATTAATCTAGATTAAAAAAATTAATCTATGCCCACCTATTATATATATATATATATATATATATATATATATATATATATATATATATATATATATATATATATATATATATATATATATATACTGTATATATATATACAGTGTTTCCTCTAGGATTTTTTTCAGCTGTGGCGGCAGGACTTTTAATCTACCAACTACCTTTGGCGTTATTTCAATGACAAATGGGACGCAGTACTGGTCGAGATAGGATTTGAGTAATACAAGCATGCAGATCTTTTTGCTTGCGCTAGGATTTCCTGTTCGTGCACAAAACTTCTTGCACTCCCTCAAATATACGCTGCTCACGTGCGATTTAGCACGTTTAGGTAGTGAATATGTCTCCAACCTTTATTAGATTTGCAAGAAATATTTATGAACGTCTCCAATAGACCTACAGAGCGGCATTAGTGCGTCCTGAGGTAAAGTGAAACGGCTTTAAACTCCAGCGAGATAAAGTCTTTGTTTGTTGTATGCAGAGCCATAGACCTTTATCTATAAATAAAGGATAATTATGGAAACTGTGTTCATCCTAACTGAAAGGTACGTCGTGTTTGCTAGCCTCGCGCATCATCACGCACCTATCAGTCAGACAGCATGTCACCTTAAAGGGTTAAACAAATGATGCACAGCACTACTACGGTTACAGAAAAGCTTGCACTGTTATAATTCACGTACCTTTTAATATGTTTTGGGGAGATTATAATCCGCTATTTAAAAAAACGTCAATGTTTTGAATGAGAAGCTGTAATGTAGCCGTGGCGGGATGAATTTTGGCGTGGCGCCCCGCCATAAAATGAATGTTGCGGAAACCTTGATATATATATATATATATATATATATATATATATATATATATATATATATATATATATATATATATATATATATATATATATATATATACCATCAGATTCATGCACAGCCCCAATCACCAGAATACTAATCACCTTCACCTGTTGCTCATCACCCGCTTTCACTATATAAGCCTGGAACATTCACTCATTCATTGTCTGGTCTACTTGTTAGTACCCAGACTCATTTCTCTTCAGATTAATAGCATCTACCTGTCATTGAATCCTGTCTGCTTGCCTGTCTGCTCATCAGTTTCCCTGTCATCCCGTCTGTTATCTTGTCCTGTGAATCCTGTATTGTGTTTACCTCCACCGGCATCATCTTGTTTTAATTACCACCCAAAGTTAAGTTCTGTTTGTTTTGCTTTGTTTTATTATGTTGGCATTGATGATATTTCTGTTCTGAATAACCCTCTTTTACATTGTTTAAAGTACCATTAAATGTCCATTCTTTCTGTTAATCCGCCTTTGTCTTCTCTCTGATCCGTTACAGTTATACTGGAAAGGCATTTATTTAGAACACAAATAGGGATCTGAAGGATCATGTGGCACTGAACACTAGAGTAATGATGTCAAAATTCTGCTTACAGTTGCAGATATAATAATAATAATATAAAAACATAATAACAATAATAACATTTTAAAACATTGAAATAGATGAAAATTTAATGATGTAATTTTAGCTGAATATATGCAGTCTTGGTGGCCACATGAGTGTAAAATGTCACCAAATATGAATGTTAACCAACATTGTTTTTAAAACACAAACATAACGAACAAACTGTAACACTAGTAGTGCAAATTATCTGCAAGTAAAAAAAATAAAATAAATAAAAAAAACTGTGCAAAGTTTCTTTTATAGCAAGGTCTAATGATTGGCTGAACATTTGGGTGGAAGGTCATTAGATCTGTAAAAGCTGAAATCTCCTTCAAACTCCAACACCGTTTGGTTTGAAAAAGTGTCAACTCAATCACCAATCGCTCTCCAAACACACACACCAATGCGTGTGAACACACTTCTACTATATGTACACACTCCAACGCATCCACCCACAACCAATCAGCCAAAACCACAGGCCCTCTTCTGACTGTTAATTGAGTTTAGTCAAAGTGCTGCCATTGCACAAGTGATGTGAGTTATAGATTATAAGAAGCATTGATTCCACACAGAGCCAGAGAGCTGATGTGAGCTGAACGCCGCTCTCAGGATCTGTGCCATTTCATTAAGAGCAGCAGAAGGTCAAGGGGCAGCAGTGCAGCTACGGCACTAATGCAGATCGGGGACATGTTCATGAATTAAACAGGAAAACAGAGAATTTACAACTGTTCATAATGTGCACTGGAATTTCACTTCAGTTATACTTTGGAAAACATTTTTCCTCATTTGCAAATAATCATGCTCAAAAAAAAAAATGCTGGGTTGCTTTTGCACAAACCCAACATTTTCAATTCAATTTAAATGTCACTTTTTTAACCTAATGGTTGAGTTTGATCAAATCTGCCCCAACATTGGGTCAATTACAACCTAGCATTTATTTTTAGAGTGCAGAGTCTTCCTATTTGAAATGAAAAAGATACTCTCGACAACCTGTAGCTATAATTTGAAGTTTTATTTGTGTTTAGTTATAAGATGAGATAATACAGTGGTCCCTCGTTATTCCCGGGAGTTACATTCTACAAATAACCTGCTCTATAACGCTCAATAGGCAAAATCCACGAAGTAGTCAGCTTTATGTTTTACAATTATTATAAAATACCTCATTACACACTTTTCTCATACAGGCATGGTCATTTTTACACTTTTCTCTCTTGTTTAAACACTCGTAAAATTCAAACCTTCATTGAAAAGTAAGTCCAGTATTATAGAATGAAACCAAAGACCAAAACCTTTTCAGGTCCAAATTTTTGTTTGAAAAGATACAGTTAAAGTCAGAATTATTAGCCCCCCTGAATTATTAGCCCCCTTGTTAATTTTTCCCCCAATTTCTGTTTAACAGAGAGAAGATTTTTTCAACACATTTCTAAACATAATAGTTTTAATAACTCATTTCTAATAACTTTGCCATGATGACAGTAAATAATATTTTACTAGATATTTTTTAAGACAGTTCTATACAGCTTAAAGTGACATTTAAAGGCTTAACCAGTTTAATTAGGTTGACTAGGCAGGTTAGGGTAATTAGTATACTGATGATTTGTTCTGTAGACCTTCGGGAAAAAAAATGTTTTAAAAAAAATTAAAAACTGCTTTTATTCTAGCTGAAATAAAACAAATAAGACTTTCTCCAGAAGAGAGAAAAATAAACATACTGTGAACATGTCCTTGCTCTGTTAAACATCATTTTGGAAATATTTAAAAAAGAAAATAAAACTGAAAGGGGGGCTAATTATTCTAACTTCAACTGTATATGTATATATGTTTATACAGGAAAGACATGTATTTAATGTGTGTAATGATGTAAAATTCTGCCTAAAGTTGCAGAAATAGTAATAATATAATAACATTTTAAAACATATTCAAATTCCAATTTGAAATTAAAAACATACTCTCATGACAACCTGTAGCTAATTTGATTTGATAAATTGGTGGCAATTTTGTAAATAATATGTATTTTTATTATTATTTTTTTTACAATTGTTATAAAATACCTTATTACACACTTTTCTCATACAGGCATGATCATTTTCACACTATTATCTCTTGTTTAAACACTCTTCAAACCTTCATAGAAAAATAAGTCCAGTATTACAGAATGAAAGCAAAGTTAAAAACCTGTTTTCAGGCCAAAACATTTGTTTGAGAAAATTCATTTTATTAACTTATACCTTCCTTTAGCATGTGCAGAAGTTCAACTTTTAGTGCGATGGTTAGCATCCTCCTCTGCCTTTGGGTGTTACCGCAGGTGACTTTTAATGGTGCAGAACGTTTCATCGACATTGTGGAGTTTGTTGGGCAGAAAACTTGCAAACATACAGTACAGCACTTCAGAATCAAACTGCTAGCGATCGAAGATTTATGTAAATTTGGCAAGCTGAACGCATTCTGTACTGTACAGGAAACACGGCATAGAGGAGAATGTCCTTAATCAGGACGCAGAACAAAATGTGCTATAAAAAAAAGCATGTCAAATTGCACAAAAAGAATCCACTAAAACTGCAAGGCCGCGAAAGGTGAACCGTGTTATAGCAAGGGACCACTGTACACTGGAATACCATGAATGACCTTTACGTTTTATGTGACCACTCTAACTGTGTTAATGTAATCACCATATATTTGTCAAAAAGGTACATTGATTCATTTTCCTTCGGCTTAGTCCATTATTTATAAGGGGTTGCCACAGCGGAATGAACCGCCAACTATTACAGTATATATTTTACGCACCTTATGCCCTTCCAGCCACAACCCAGTACTGGGAAACACCCATACGCTCTCAGATTCACACACGCAGTCATACACTAAGGCCAATTTAGCTTAGCCAATTCACCTGTCCTCCATGTCTTTGGACTGTGGGGGAAACCGGAGCACCCGGAGGAAACCCATGCGAACATGGTGAGAACATGCAGAAATGCCAACTGGTCCAGCAGGGACTCGAACCAGCGACCCTCTTGCTGTGAGGCAAGAAGTGTTAACCACTGAGCCACAGTGCTGCCAAAAAGGTACAATAAATTGTTACACTCAGGACGTTCAGGACAGTAAAGTTATAACTATTACTATTATAACTCACTAAAATGGCAATATTTCCTCCCAGTGACATTTAGGTAATAAAAAATAATAATAAATCATGTGCCAATGTTCATGTTTGCAAATGCATGATTTTAAAAACTTATATACAAATAGAAATGTAGTAGTCTGAGACAAAAACATCAATGCAAAGGCAACTGCACCACGCATTAATTGGTAGTAGTAGTCCACCTAAAGCAAACTCTTCGGTTAAGATGAAAGATTTACCTTCTATGTGTACTCATGTGGAATAACTTGGGTGGAACCATAACAGACTGTCTATAGTACTCAAAACGACCTGCGATATTTCACTGAAAAACTCACTTGCACCTATCTGAACTGCTCTGGAATTCATTAATACAATGTTTGGAGTCACGTAGTGTCTGGAGTCTGTGCAGTAACTGTCATATTTGTCACATTTATAGGCACCATATATTATTTAGGAGATGCATAATGATCACATTTGAGAAAGAATAATAACCTAAATTTTAGCCTTTTCATTTCACAAAGCTATCGTGTTACTTCTTATAAGGAAGAATGTAGCATACACGTTGTCTAGACCTCATAAAATAAATATTACATTATTATATGGTTTTTAAATGCACCAGGATGTAGTGAGAGATAAATCAAACATGCAAATATAAATAATAAAAGTGTGCCAGGAAGAACCACTGATGCCATAGAACCATTTAGTGAAAAGTTCTTCAAAGAACATACTGTATATTTTTTTCATAGTGTGAAGAACATTTCAATAATTTATAGAACCTTTAAACACTATAAAGAGCTTTTTGTGGAATGGAAAGGTTCCAGGTTCTTCAGAAATCACTAAAGCCAATAAAGAACCATTGCTTTTAAAGGAACATTTCACTTTTAAAGTTCTTCACAGTTAAACAATTGAGTTTAACCATTTTGATTCCATTCAGGCAACCAATCTGGCAGGAACATGTTTAGCTTAGCTGAGCATAGATCACTGAATCGGATTAGACCATTAGCATCTCGCTCATAAATGACCAAAGGGTTTTGATAATTTCATTATTTAAAGCTTGAGTTTTCTGTAGCTGCATCGTGTTCCAAAATTGCCGAAAACAAAAAAATTCAATGCCAATATGGCTATGAACTATACTCTCATTCTGCCGTAATAATCAAGTATCTTTAGTGCCACACCATAGTTGCTGCAGGTGCAATGATATTATGCGGTAGCTAGAAAAAGTCAGCCAGAATGAGAGTATAGTTCCAAGCCATATCGGCCTACAACAGTAACTTTTAAGAGAAGGACAATATAACTACAGAGAAGTTAAGCTTTAAATAAGAAAGTGATTGAAACGTTTTGGCCATTTTTGAGTAAGAGTCTAATACGATTCAATGATCTATGCTAAGCTACGCTAAAAGTACTCCCTATAGACCCGAAGATTGGTTGAATAGATTTAAAAAAATGGTAAAACCAACAGTTATGTCTCATTTCCACTGAGTGGTACGGTTCAGTAAAGTACTGTTTGGTACAGGTCACCTTTATTAGGCTTCTGTCTCCACTGCCAAATCGTACCCTTTAGGAATGCCTGGTGTACATGGTATTTCTTTGCGATTTACTCTTGCATCTGTTTCTAAATGGATGTGAGAAGCCTGTCAATAATCAGATGTAAGTTATTATCATGAGCTCAATTTCATTATTTTATATATAGACCTACAGCGAGTGCATGCAAATAGAGAGAGAATGGTACCCTTTGGAAAGGGTACCCAAAAAGTGGTACAGTACAGCTCACTTTTTTGGTACCTTTGACAGTGGAAACGGAAAAAAAAAAAAGTGGAAATTGCTTATTAGAATCCGAATAATATCACTGCACTTGTTGCAGCCATGGTATGCCAGCAACGTTGCTTGACTATTACAGCAGAATGAGAGTATAATTCCAAGTAGAGGTCTGTGAGGGACAAATCTTTTAGTCCCGCTTCCACAAGGTTTTATTCCGCACTTGGCCGCTCCCGCAGTATATTCAGCCTTTGTTCACCCGCTGCCCGACCCCGTTTTCTACCCGCCCCGACCGTTCCAGCTAAATTTAGATCTGGTTTCCAAAATCTCACGTTTAAATTGGGTACTACCAAAAGAAAGAGATAACAGATAAAACTGTAGGTCGTGCAAGGAATGTAGGTTAAATGTCAGTTTTGTTTGCCCCTTTGTGATGAGACATGAGTGCCGCCTGAAACCTGAGGTTCCAGTCTTGTGACTGCTAAAGGGTAAAACATTTATATAGGTATTATCACATCTCCCAAAGTGTAATTTTTTTCCATTTGCGTCTATGACTTTTGAAAAAGACTCCCATACATCAGACTTACCTGATGTGGGTTTCTCAACAGTAAACCAACCGTTTTCTAATGCAAGCTGAAGGACAGCACACACAAAAAAAAATAAAAACACTGGTCATGCGTTCATCATGTGTAACAGTCATGAGCACTGACTGTACCAGTGCTTAATACGAATGAGGAAATCACAGATATGCTGTCCCAAAATAACACCGGGACTTGGGATCGATATATTGTTAGACCACCCGCTCCCTTTCAAATTACACCAGTTACCGACCGATCCGTTTTATTCGGAAATGTATTCCCACGTCGTAAGGAATCTGGTAAGGTCCCGTGGAATCCAGACCTATAGTTCCAAGCTATATCGACCTAGAAAATAGCAACTTTTAATTTTTCATTTGTCTTAGAATCAAAACTTTTTGGACATTTTTGAGTGGGATGCTAATGGTCTAATACAATTTAAGTACGCTAAAAGTACTACTGACAGACCTGAAGATTGGCTAAACTGATTTTAAAAAATGGTAGAACTGAACTGTTTAACACTAGGGGACTTGTAAAATTAGCCTATTTTCCAAAATAAACTGGAGTGTTCTTTTAATAGTGTAGTTTACCCTGTCTAGGCAAGTTTTTCCCACATGCACTTCTCTCAGCAAAAGAAAAACAAAGCTCATGTAGGGCAGATGAATGTGTTTTGTATCAGCAGTTGAATCTCAGTCGTGAATGCGGTCCTTGTTATAGCAAATCCAGCATTATGAGGTCACGGAGCATAAAACGGAGCTGGTGACTCAAGCGCCAACCAGCTCTTGGAACAAAAGTAGCCTTCCTGTGGCTGTGTCAGCCCAGGTCATCCTCTCTGTAAAGAGCACCTGGCCCTTAAAAAACCGACAATGCCAAATGTGTACAATGCTAATTCAAGACTAATTCAAGTAAGGCACTAAACAGTGTGGCATTCCTGTCGTTCTTCAGTAAGAGGGATGATAATTTTTGCGTTTGACCTTTGGTGTCTCTCAGCTCTCTCCTGCTCTTATTCGATCGCCATGAGCAACACTCAAACTCGCTCGAAATGTCACGAGGCAAAAGAAGAAAAACAAACTCATTCATTCAAGTCCACTTCTATCTGCCGCTCTCCTTTACTGCAGTAATTGCTGTGGCTTGTGAAAAGCCATCAGTTTCCAACCCTAATTAGTGAAGGCTCTTAACAAAGTCTCTCCAGCCGTCCCTGAATGCCGTTCCCGCTGGCAGCCACTGTGACGGCCAATAGACTCTTACCCGGCAACAAAAAGATCTATTTGATAGCTTTAATTTTTCATAATTTTCTCTAATGAGGGTGCATTGATTTTAACTAGGACATGAATGCTGCGAGGGGAGAGCGAGAGCTAGCGCAGTGACTTCTCGCACTCGCTCCTCTGAGACTCCATCGGCAGAGCTCAGCATTTTGTTGCATATGCACAATTTCCTGACTCGGTTTCATCTTTTTGACTGCAGTGAACAAACTTCTGCAAACGTCTGCTTGTTAATGTAAAGTTGCTGTGTGTTTGTCTGTTTAGGACAGACTGAAGCTAATGGATGTCATCTTGAGAGTGTGCCCTAGAAAATGCATTCTGGACATCCCAGACTATATACATTCACATTTATAGTGAAATATGAAAATTCGTTGATATATTATGCTATAGTGGGCAGTGTGGAGGCGCAATAGGTAGTGCTGTCGCCTCAAAGTAAGAAGGTCGCTTCTTCAAGCCTTGGCTGGGTCATTTGGCATTTCTGTGTGGAGTTTGCATGTTCACCCCGTGTTTGCGTGGGTTTCCTCTGGGTGCTCCGGTTTTCACCACAAGACCAAACCCATGCGGTATAGGTGAATTGGGTAAGCTAAATTTTCCATAGTGTATGTATGTGAATGAGAATGTATGGGTGTTTCCCAGTGATGAGCTGCGTAAAACATGTGCTGAATAGTTCATTCCGCTGTGGCGACCCTTGATTAATAAAGGGACTAAGCTGAAAATAAAATAAATGATTGAATAACGCTACAGTTTGTTTGAAAGTAATAGTTCACAGAAAATTGACAGCCGATTTGGTTAATGGGGAAACTGATAATCAATAATGTGGGTCAGCTCAGCTCAGCTTAGTGTTTCCCACAAGGCCACCCAAGTATATTTGGTGGTGACACATGAATAATACTATTATTATAATAATTTTTTTATCATTTCATTTTATACTTTTTTTGTATCCGTCCAAGAAAGACAAACATTCGCGATAGATTAACAAGTGGAAAATCTTCTCTGCAGTTTCCTACTGCTTAGGGGTGTGATGAGATGCTTACTCCACGAGACGAGATGAGACATGAGATTGGGTTTACGAGAACAAGATGAGATGAGATTTTTACAGTATTTTTAAGAAATCTTCAATGATGAAATACATGATAGGAAAATATTTTATTCAACTGAAAAAAAAAATCATCACAAATTGCAAAACTATTTCTTTTTTAATTAATTCTATGCCGAAAAGGACATGCAAACACTGCAAAATATTTAGCTAACATATGAATGAAATTTTTTTTTTTTAAATGAATGGAAAATATATTTTTATTCAACTGAAGAAAAATTATAAAATGTAAAACAATTCAGGTGCTTTTTTATATCAACTTTTTATGTTATGAATGAATGAATGTCATTTTATATTTATTTTAATGAATTGTGCCATAAAGGACATGCAAACACTGCTAAATATTTAGCTATGAACTCTACTGACTGGCTTCTTCCCTGTACAATTTCACAGTCGAAAAATTGTATGTAATCATGTCATTTTTGGTTTTTAATTTTTCAGCAGTTTCACTTTCATTCAGCAACAGCTTCTGTTTTTTTCCGGACAGCATAAACAAGTGTTTGGTCATGATGATAATGACGACAACGGGTGTATGTGTCTCCACGAGTTCACTGTGTGTGTGTGTGTGTGTGTGTGCACTGGATATGTGGAGGAGATGTGTGTCTGTGGTCCTTTACTGACTCGATGGGTGCAGAGAAGTGTCAAACAGCTGAGTGTGTATGGCTTATCCTGTCGCAAAATGCAGCTAAACGTCCTACACAACGGTAATAGTTTGATTACGTCGTTTACATGTCTGTACTGCACTTCAATAATACGACTGAAATAGAAATACTCCACATGTCTAAATTCGATTAGTGTTTACAACGATTATAGCGATAAGCATATCTAAAGTGCTGTTCTATCGCATGTTATGAGCCCTGGTTAATACGTGGCTGCAGTTGAAGCAGCCTCTGCTTTGGGACGCGGCAACCTTTGAGCTCTGATGAAGAAAAAAATCGGTTATGTCTCACTAACCCGCCCCAAGCAAGTGACGCGCAACTCCGAGGCCAGCCTGTCAGGTGTGTGCAAAGCACTTGATGTGCGGTTCTAATCCAATCCTGCCTCCAATCTTCAGTGCTAAATTCACCCTCACGCTCCATCATAACATCACAACTCTCGAGACAACTTTTTAGTCTCGCTTTTAGTCTCTTTTAGTCTCGCAAGATCTCGTAGCCTGAGATCTCGTCGCATTCTTATTACTGCTGCTTCTGTGTGCCCGAGAAGCGTCAACACCCACACAATCTCATGTGCTCTGCAGACCCACAGAGACACATTAAAATGTGTTCGAATCTAAATCTCCTAAAATATCCGGAATTCAGGTTTTACTTTCACTTTCTAAAGTTGACGTTATTTGTATGCATCTTTGCATTACCTTTTCACAGCTGACTGGTCGTGCACAGCCGTGAGAGAAACATTAAACGATTAATCATTTAATAAGCCACTCCAATAAAATTTTATTATACACTCGGAGAGAACAAAATATACTGGCTGCTAAATATTTGTACACCATTAGAAATGGCTGGTGGGGGGTTGGATGGCGTAGGGGTGTCGCGGACGAAGGACTAAAGTGAAGAGCGGGGGTTTTTGGGGACGAAAGTGGAGAGGGTTGGGGAGTCTCGGAAGAAAGTGAAAGTGAACAGCGGACGAGGGAGGATGGCGGTTTGAGGAGGGCGATCTGTAAAATGAGGCGCCGAATCAGATTTCAGAGGTATGCTGGTACAAATTAAGCCCTGCCGATACCTTTTTTAATACTGCCTGAGCAACAGCTTTTATAGCTCTATTTCTGACAGTGTGTCATTTCTGAGTAAATTTTTGGGTGAACTATCCCTTTTACGAGCTATACGTTTTTACTTTTTTCATTAAATAACGGCTTGAGAAAAGTTTGAGTGAGTCACAACTGGATGGAGTTGTCTGCTCTCGACAAATTAAAGAGGTAGTTCAAAATGCATTTGATGGTTTCATGGTGTAAACACTCGTGTGGACTTAATGTGTTTGAACAGCCACAAAAATGAACTCATTCTCCATCTACTGACTAAATTCTTACACAATATGGGACAAGCTGTTGAAGTGTGCTAGACAGATTGGGATTTAAACCTTGCTGTCTGAAATCGTAAGTCTGGTTAGAAGGCTAAAAAATGCTAATAAAAAGTAGTCTGGACTTTAACAAAGCATATTTTTTTTCTGTCATCAGAGAAGAATTGAAAGCAGCTGATTTTTATATTGAGACTCCTTTCTTGTTTTGCAGTGCTGCTTGTGAACACCTTTCAGAATTGTTCATAATGCGAATAATGCTAAATCTGCATCTTTTGGATATTTGAACCCTTTCCAGTAGTGATTTTATGATTTTGAGATCCATTTTCTTTTCACACTGAGGACAATGGAGGAACTCAAACAGTTATTAGCCTGTTAGCCAGCACTCACTTATGGGACTTTACACCTACCTAAATTTAAATAGTAACAGTTCTTGACCCCATTGAGCTACAAACAAGGTAGCTTAGGTAAATTAGGTATTGTTGGAAAGAAGACACTTTGGGCTTTACTATGGTCCATCTAGAAAGTTTCATGATAAAAAAGTTATACACTATGAAGTAATGAGAAAGAGAAATTGTACTGTGTTCAATGTTTGTTTTTCTATATAGAAACACATTCAAACAAAGCCAGATTTAAACATTGAATGAAGGAAACTCTTTGCATTAAGTGGTGAATGAAGGGGTGAAAACTTTTAAAATGATGTAAACTTTCTAAAGTACGGCAGGCAGTTTACTGTTCAGAACAAAAAAGCACTCATGAACAAACACCACAAAGCAAAAAAATTTAAACGTCATCCAGTTAACCACAAAGTCTAAAAACAAAGGTTTCAAAAACTTTTGTATTTGGTCATTTTAATAATTTTAGCTATTATTCTATTGCGAACTAAATGTGAACATCTTTTATGTATAATATTTTACACCGGACAGCTCTAACTATAAAAAATAACTTGCATTTTGTATGATCTCTTCATATTTTCACTGATTCTGAAGGGGTTCACAAAATTTTAAGCAGCACTATATATAATTTGCACAAGCTTATTTCACAATATTAGATCAAACGTACAAAAAGCATGCATAGAGTAACCTACAGTCCGGACCCTCTGACTAAAGAAATCATGAATGTGGGCAAAAATGTACAGATGCAAAAAGGGTCTAAAGTATTATACCAAACATTGTTGTAACATTTTAACACTCTTTCTTTACAGTAGCCTGTGAACATAAGAAGCTGTCAACAAAAACTCTGAAAAATCTCTATATCCGAGTGAGTGACAGAACTAGTCTTCAAAATGAAAGTCCTCCTCCTCCTGGACTGAAATGTCAGCTGTACCTCAGGGATGTCCGTATGAGTATGAGTATGAGTGAGCGTGTGGGTTTGTGAGAGGATGTAATGGAATATGAGTGTCAAAAAGTGGATGTGTGTACAATTGAGCGTAAAAATGTGTGTATGTGTGTGTGTAGGAAAATGGGTGAATCTTTGAGGCCTCTCTGTGAAGTGTGCTGAAGCTCCCACATGTAATTAGAACAGTTTTCCTCCTACTTTACTTTCTTCAACATCCACTTAATTTTAGCAGCCGGGGTTTGTTACGTAAAACCTAGGAGAGCTTCTTCTCAACACTGTCAGTTGTGGAAACGCTCTCTCTCCATCTCTCTCTCTTAACCATGCACGAGAAGATGAATCTGCAAATTATAATTACTTCAAATCTCGTATTGGTATTATGGTGCGATAACAAAAGAGTGTGTGTGGACTGAACGGGGGCTGTTTGTTTGCATTTCCACTGCGCCGCTGATCTTCAATCGCAATCCACACTCTTGAGTTAATGCTTCATTTGAAATGTCAAATCCTTTCAGGATAAAGCCGGATAAACAGGAAAATAAGAAATGTCACATACTCAAGTCCCCAACACTCAGGCAATTAACCACATTAAAGGTCAATAACCAAATGTGTGCTGCTTTTAATGACTGCGGCCTCTACACACGTCGTGTCTTTTAATGGCTTCCTATGTCTATTTTTATCAAGATTTTCTCTTCAAAATGGCAAGTCGAGGTCCTGATTGGAAATGTTATGTCATGGTGAGCAAAGCTCAGTGCCACTGGATACCTGCATGGAACAAACTAAATGACCTTCTTCTCTATCTCATTTCCATTCTTATGTTCTTAACTCAAGGTTCCTTTAAGATAAATTACGCAGCCATAAATAAAAAGCTGGTGCTGACATTCTCTAAAAGTTGGACCAATTTTCTGCTCTTCCTGGGAATTTACCTTCCTTTGTTCTCTTAATCCCTGCCGAGAACTTTTAAGATGGGAAGTCTGGAAAATGGGGGTCCTATCTGGGTGGCAATGGCTTAAAGAAATTATCTCCCAGTCCTTAAACCCCCTTTTTTCTGTTCCACTTTCCTCCTCGTTTCTCCCTTATCTCCAGTCCACCTTGAGTATTTCCAAGGACGACCCACAATTTGAGTAGAGAGAGGAAAAAAAAAACTTCTTAAAGACAGACTCTTTGAAATCTGATTGGCCTTGTGAAATACATCTCCCTTAAATCACAGAGTTTCTCTACTTTTTTCCTCACAAATGGAAACAGCTATTTATACACATGTGGATTTGGTAGAGCGTGATAGCACTATCGTGTTTGCACACAGATCACTGTGTAAACGCTTCTGTACAGAAATGTCTCAACCCATGGGTAGTCATGGGTAGATTACAGAACTTAAAGGCCGGTATACAGCCTGTATGCTTTTTAAATTTCTGGTAACTTTTTACGGGGAATAGAAATTTTGTCGTCATTTATTCATACTGGATTTTCATAACTCAATGTCTTTACAAAAAGAAATAAGAAATTGCGAAAAATGTGCTGCCCACTCTTTTCCACTTCCAAAAGTAACAGAAAGCATCAAAAATGCAGTTCATTTGACCAACAGTGGATAATTTTATACAATTGTGACCAATTTATGACTTGCATTAGACCTGCTTTACAGCTTTGGCTCTTCTGCTCTATTAGTACACATTCAAAAATAAGATACATAATCTGTCACTGGTGTTGGTACCGTTTTTAAAAGGTACACAAAAGTAGCTTTAGGGTGCACTTTTGTACCTTTAAGATTCACTTTTGTAACTTTAAGGTACTATGAGGTACAGATTTGTACTTTTTAGGTATTAATATGTACCTTTAAAGACTGTTCTGAACAAAAACATACCATTTGAAAAGGTACTGTCTAGGGTTGGCGATGTCGACCAATTTGGCATTGTACGATGTCTAATGTGAAACATCGCAATGGACGATGGCATCATCATCGTAGGCAGCTGTGAATTAAATATTTATTAATAATTACTTTATTCATAACAAATTAATTATTTGTAGCCTACTGTTTTGGAATAGGCAGAGTGATTTGTGTCGTTATAATGGCGTTGCCAAACTTGGTTGGTAAAAAAGGTGCACAACCAACAGGAACCAACTAACAGTATCTGAGGTTTTCGCTAAAATGACTAAGTACAAGCTTGAAAGTGAAAGAATAAAGCAGCGTACTGATGCTGTGACACGTTACCTGATAGATTCAAAAGACCGAAGAGTCGTTAGATAGAGACAAGATTGATTGAATATCACGTTTAACAACTATAGTGAGATACAATTCAGTGGTACATCCTTGATAAACTGTCCGACGTGCACTGCTCTATGAGGTTTCGTGCTCAAAGCACCTGCTGACTGCTGGAGCTCAGACGTCCGCGTACACTGCAGCATGTGGAAGGAGGGCTTTTCAGAAATGCTAGATGAAAGGCCAGTGTGGATGTGGATCGTTTTTGTTCTAAAATCACATTTTAAAACTAAGACGTATTAGTGTAAACAGAGTCTAAGTGTTTATTTTTCACTAGCGGGTTGCTGCTGCGAGGGGGACGGGGCGGAGGATCACGATGCTGGCTTAGCATCATGATGTCTAACGGCCATTGGCCAAGGACGATGGCATCGACCCAACTCTAGTACCGCCCTAGTGACAGGTTTTGTACCTTTATTTCTGAGAGTGTAGATCTAAACTTAGGACTGAGAGACGCCAATTTATGAACTGCTAGTTTAGCTTGTGATCCTGTGAAAAAGCCTAAATTATGCGATGCTAACATACAATTGAGTTTGTAACTCAAAATTCTCCAGTGAGCTGTTAACCAATATGAAAGGACTTTAATACCATAAGTGATTTGTAAATCAACAATTCTGACCAGATTGATGCTTTATTAAGTATTATAGGTAACACTTTATAATAACTACACACTATGAACCATTTATTAATGATTAGCATATAGTGAATTCATTATGTGTTAATCATTAACTCTACATTAACAGACATTAGTAAGCAGTTTATAACTGCAGCTACAAATGCTCTATTCTTGACTTACAACCACATTTATAATGTGCTTAATAATTGTACTTTCATACTTTGTTAATGATTTATTTTTCATTACTAAATTAAGTATTGCATTATTTACAAACCAGTTATTTAACCGTAGTTGGTGTTTTTTTTAATATCATTCAGAATGAGTTAGTAAATGATTAATAAACTATTAAAATTAGCATTTATAAATCTTATTATTCAGGCATTTATTAATAGTTAATTTGTATGTTAATAAATGCTTTATTAACTCAATTTCATCCAGTTCTGTGACCTAGTCTAAAGTGAGGACTATTTATGCTTTATAAATCCCTTATAAATGACAATTAAAGGCTCAGTTAAATTCTAAACAGGAAAAAAGAACACAAACGACATTATTCATTTCTATTCGTTTTAAGATACACAAATAAAACTGTATTTAAAAAAAAAATATATTCTTGCAACCTTATTTAAAATAAAATTACTGTACAGTTTAAACATTGCATCTTATTATATTGTTATATTGTTGTTGTTTTATCAAATTTTATGTAGTATTTTGACACTCCTGTTATTCAGCAATGTTTAAACTTTACAGTAATTTTACTTTTTAGATTGAAGATTGCAATGATTATTGTTCATACTGAGCCTTTAATTGCCATTTATAAGGGATTTATAAAGCATAAACAGTCCTCACTTTAGATTAGGTCACAAAACTGCATGAAGTTGAGTTCATAAAGCATTTATTAACATACAAATTAACTATTAATATATGCCTGAATAGGGCAACGCAGTGGCGCAGTAGGTAGTGCTGTTGCCTCACAGCAAGAACGTTGCTGAGTCGCAGGGTCAGGCTGGGTCAGTTGGCGTTTCTGTGTGGAGTTTGCATGTTCTCCCTGCGTTCGCGTGGGTTTCCTCCGGGTGCTCCGGTTTCCCCCACAGTCCAAAGACATGCAGTACAGGTGAATTGGGTAAGCTAAAATTGTCCATAGTGTATGAGTGTGAATGTGTGTGTGGAAGTTCCCAGAGATGGGTTGCGGCTGGAAGGGCATCCGCTGCGTAAAATCGTGCTGGATAAGTTGGCGGTTTATTCCGCTGTGGCGACCCCGCAAGGGACAAAGCCGACAAGAAAATGAATGAATGAATATGCCTGAATAATAAGATATATAAACGTTGATTTCAATAGTTTATTAATCATTTACTAACTCATTCTGAATTATCTTAAAAACCATCGACTACTCTTAAATACAACTGGTTTGTTAATAATGCAATTCTTAATTTAGTAATGAAAAGTAAGTCATTAACAAAGTATGAAAGTACAATTATTAAGCACATTATAAATGTGGTTGTAAGTCAAGAATAGATGATTTGTAGCTGCAGTTATAAACCGCTTACTAACGCTTATTAATGTAGAGTTAATAATTAACAGATAAAGAATTCACTAGATGCTAATGCTTAGTAAATGATTGATAGTGTGTAGTTATTATAAAGTGTTACCGTATTATATTATTCTCAAGCCAATGTTTCCATGTTCAATCAGATACAATTACATGAGGGGAAAAACAAACTGAAGATGTTAAGTGATGTTTATATAAATCTTTGCTCTATTTTCTTACTTTGCACTTCAAATTTAGAATTCATCCTTTTGCTTGACACAGAAGAAAGTGACATTAATGTGTGTATTTTCATTTTAAATAAGCTACTCATATAACCCAACCCTCTCTCTAGTTTTCACAAGTGTGTTGTGTGTATATTCCTTCTTTAACCAATTCTAAACATTTATTATACTTTTCAATGTATACATTTTCAGGTCAATGTTTTTGAACATATGTTGAAGTCCAGTCAGTTAGTGACACTGTGAGTGTTGTTTGTCTTTTGCTGTTTGTGTGTGTGCTGTTCATGTGCCCTGATGTGTGTGTGTGTGTGTGTGTGTGTGTGTGTGTGTGTGTGTGTGTGTGTGTGTGTGTGTGTGTGTGTGTGTGTGGTGTGTGTGTGTGTGTGTGTGTGTGTGTGTGTGTGTGTGTGTGTGTGTGTGTCTGATAGGGGAGCAGCTGGTTTGGAAGGCAGCTTCAGATGAGGGTATAATGGGATGGAGGCTCTGCTCCGCTCTCACCTTCATGGAGATGATTGCTAGGAAACACTTGGTTTGGAACCAGCACCCTGTGCAACACCAATTGCCAATAGCTACCATCAAACCAGTCTGAGCACCTCTGAAAATCACTCCTATGCATATCTTGCCCTCGTAAACAGAAGTATATTCATTCATTCCTTTTCCTTTGGCTTAGTCCCTTTATTAAACAGGCATCGCCACAGCGGAATGAACCGCCAACTCATCCAGCATATGTTTTACGCAGCGGATGCCCTTCCAACCACAGGTCTTTGGACTGCGAGGGAAACCGGAACACCCGGAGGAAACCCACGACAACACAGGGAGAACACAGAAATGCCAATTGACCCAGCCGGGGCTCAAACCAGCGATCTTCTTGCTTTGAGGCAAGTTGCTTCCCACTAAGCCACCATGCCGCATAAATAGGAGTTATTTTAGTATATTAAAACTTACTTTTAAGGTTTATTTTAAGATCTAGGCATTCATTTTAATCTACTCAAAGTTTTAGTAATCATGTTTACTACTTCAGCTATTTCATAATGCCTTCGAGTGTCACACCATTAGGTTTAACCTATCGAGGGATACATAGTACCTATATATTAATCATGTGTGATAGATAAATAACAACCTAAAGAAGAGCAAACAAACATGTTGATTTCTATTAAAGATCAGTTAGGTTTTTTTAAGACATTATTGCCACCATACAACCCGCAGCTGCAACCCTGAAAAGCTAAAAGTCCAGGTTTTTAATGTGTCAGGGGAAATACTGGGGTCTTTAAAGATAATTGCAGCGTGTTCTCTTGCGGTGTGAATTTGTGCAGTTCTGACACTAAGCGTGGTTAGCGCTGACATTCAGCTGTGCTGTAATCAGCAGCATGACGTTAAGGTGCATTACTGTCCATTACAGAGAGCCATTTAGTGCTGAACGCAGGCAGAGAACTGAACACTACAGAAGAGCAGCTCCACCACCGCTCCCACAGTGAAGAGAGACGCTATGACATCAAAATTAGAACCGCTCTTTTGACATGCTGAACAAAACGAGACTCGTATCTGAGGAAAATAGAATGTAAGAAGAATTTCTAAACAACTTTTAAGATAATTCACCCATGTTGCCACACTTTCAACAGTGATACCTATATGAAGATGGTTGAAAATCTTTCACACGCAACTGAGTGGTTTCTTATACTTTATGCACAATTCAAAGCTAATATTTAGGAGAGCAGAAATTAGACAAACATATCGCATATAGTCTAATCGCATGAGAAATAAATATGTTTCTTATACTGCATATTTATACTCACTTGAGATATATTTTCTGTAACACTTTATTTTGATGGTCAATTTGAGTATTAGTAGACTGTCTGCTTAATATCTGTTGATACTGCTGCTAAACAGACATTTAACTGACTATAAGAAACTTTGCAATTCTTATTCAAAAATGGCCAAATTTGACAGAAGGAATTTATGGAAATGTCTGGTATTGCACCCACACATAATTTAATTAACAGCAGTTTTGTTTATTGTTTTTGCACATATATATATATATATATATATATATATATATATATATATATATATATATATATATATATATATATATATATATATATATATATATATATATATACTGTACATATATACATACACATAAACACAGTTGAAGTCAGAATCATTAGCCCCCCTTTGATGTTTTTTTTCTTTTTTAAATATTTCCAAAATGATGTTTGAGCAAGGAAATTTTCACAGTATGTCTAATAATATTTTTTCTTCTGAAGAAACTCTTATTTGTTTTATTTTGAATAGAATAAAAGCAGTTTTTAATTTTTTAACAACCATTTTAAGGTCAATATTATTAGCCACTTTAAGCTATATATTTTTTCAATAGTCTACAGAACAAACCATCATTATACAATAACTTGCCTAATTACCCTAACCTGCCTAGTTAACCTAATCAACCTAGTTTTTTCTCATCTGTGTGAATCACACTTCATAGATACACAATGTGTGTGTGTGTGTGTGTGTGTGTGTGTGTGTGTGTGTGTGTGTGTGTGTGTGTGTGTGTGTTTTTGGGGGGGATATGGAGTAATTGTTAGTGTGCCAAAATATAACTGGCTAAACTGGCAGTGGGCAGAGTTACAAACACCAAAACAAATACGGACCTATTAACTAATAATGTTCACTTTGCATGTTTTTAAAAATATCTGCAAACATATTATGTTATTTTTATGCTTGAGACAAGTCAAAAACAAACATTCAGCACCTTTAATGAGTAAAAAGAGTGCAGCACATCTACTGATCTGACCATAACACTCAGATACTTGTGGCACCAGATATTTGATCCCCAACACTATATAGTTGCTCATGTCTTTCTTTTAAACCTAAATATAGAATGAAAATAAATTTGCTCTGAGGGAATTAATTGAAGATTTGTTCTGTCCGTCTGTGTATTGAAATTGTAGCATGACGCAAAACATAGATAGTGATAATACCAAATTCCCTGTGAACTGACTTTCACGGATTCCTGAAATCTGTGTGGCATTGGACTCTTTGAAGATCTTAAGCGGTAATCCAGTGATGTAACCTGCACCTCTCACTTCTTCCAAAACAATCTCTGATCTCCCTAATGCTCATTAACCAAGTGCAGAACTATCTCTCTTTCTCTCTCTTTGTATCTCTTCCTTTCCTCGAGGCTCAATTGAGTTGTACAATCCATCATGCGATGATTCAGGTCAAACCCAGGCACGACACCACTGGTTTAGAGTAGAGAGGAGGGCTGTAAGGTCTTTACTCTCACTGTTCCCGGGTCAGGGGGTCAGAGAGGTGTAGATGGTAAATTTGTTAAGAGGCAGGGGGCCGACCTGACCGGTGAACCGTCACACTCACACCAGGAATCCACAGCAGGCCAATTAGCAAGAGAGCCTGTTGAGGAATGCATCTGACCACAGCTGTCCACTGGATGACCTGTGCTCATGAAGCTGTCGGAGTTAAAGCTCCTTTCATGGTGAAGAAAAGCAGTGGAACAGATGGAACACTGTAAGTTCTCATGTATAGCAAACAATGGCTACAGTGCTTCTGTGTTTTGCCTCTGACTGTATGGGGTGACAGAGAAAGATGGCTGATTAATGAATCAGTAAAATATGAATGTACAGAATGGCTGCTGTGGGAAAGGTCATAGTTCAATCACTGCCACTTTTTTACTTTTTTAAGTAAGTATTTTTTCCCTACACAACATTAGTTGAAATAATCAACATAGATGAGAACACCCCTCACAAATCTATCTTTTAAATTAATATTTTCTACAGAATTCTGTACAATATTGTAGTTGTGCATACATTAGATTAGTCAGCAATTAAGCCATATCTGGAGCTAATCTAACAAAATAAACTACAATTTTTTAAACAAATTTTGCCCACATTTACATGATAGGGAAAATATAAAATCAAAAGAATATAAGAAAACACTTTATTTTAATGGTCCATTTGAGTATTAGTAGACTGTCTGCTTATCTGTTGATACTGCTCCTTCAACAGACATTTAACTGACTATAAGAAACTTTGCAAGTGCATGTCAACTTACACTAACCCTAACCCCAACCCTAACCCCAACCTAGCAGTCTACTTACAATCTAATCAGCATTAGTTGGCATGTAGATGCAATGTAACTTAAATTCAACAAACGAACCATCAAAATAAAGTGTGACTGAATATAAAATCAAAATGTAAAACCGAGACAAATAAAATAATATAAACATTTAAGTAAAAATTTTGTAGTTTGTATTTTTTTTTAGCAATTTTTGTTTGTATTTTCTTTCTATATCTAAAGATGTTCAGTGACCAAACTATTATTTTAATAACTATAACTGTTTAATAATCTTGATTTGTTCAAATGCACCCAAAAATATTACCTACATTCACTGAGAAATGGACACAAATATTAACTTTTAAAATAGGGTGTACTCATTTACAGTATGCTGAGCACTGTATATATAAAATTTTATATAATAATAATAAATAACAATAATATTATAATATGTTTATATAACCTCTAATATATTTTATGGTGTTTACTGTCATTTTTGGAAATTAACAGCAACTGCCTCCTTTCATTTTCAGTTTTACCCCTTCTGTTGACTCAAGGGTCAAAATGACTATGGTCATTTTAACAGCAGAATACAAAGAAACACTATATTCACACCACACACCTGAAAACGCACATCACGTGACCACAAACATACTCTGGCATGCGCTGCAGTGTATGCGCACGTCTGAACTCCAGGCAGTCAGCGGGTGCTTTGAGCACATTTTATTTATTTTATTTGCTTTATTCTAGTCATGTGCACGTCGGACTGTTCATCAATTTTCTACTGCTGGATCTAATCTCACTATATTTGTTAAACATGATATTTAATTCATCTTGTTGTCTATGTCTAACGATATATTCCCCGACACTGGTCTTTTGAATCTATTGCTTGTTCTCAGGTAACGTGTTTTGGCTGAGCGCAAAGATAAGTTAATATATTAATTTATGTAACCACGTACAGTGATTCTGCACAGTTGACTGATTGCTTGCCTTTATTTGCTATAATGTATGAACTTATTGTACGTTATACTTTTATAATGACTATTATTGATTATTAAACTGATATTCAGCAAAAGAGACAAGATATGTTTTGTATTTTTCATTGAAAATGAAAGATGTTATAGGCTCCATTTTAATATAAATACGGATACAGTGAAGATGACGGTCATATAAATATGTAGCTACATGATGCCTCAACATTTCTGGTGTCTGTTAAGTTGCTGATATCAAAATTAAAATAAGATAGTGAAACAACGTAGCCAGGGTGATGTGAATAAGGTTATAAAGTACACTGTTCCCTTTGAAGATTTACCCAACCTGTCCTCGGGAGTTTGTTTTCCATATCAAACTTGCAAAGTCTGAACTTACAAGAAAAGGATGCAAGACTGAACTTTGTCGAGTTAATATTGAGGAAAAAGCTCCAATCAGTGCGAATGTCTGAAGCTACGCCTCCGTTTTCAGATGTCTCCGCTTTCCCCCATCCACAATTTTTCAATTGAAAAAGCCTCTACAGCGTTTTCAAAATGCTCTGTTTTCTGCGCTCGAAAACTCTGGAGTAGTGTGGACGCATGGCATAACCATAGCAAAACTTATGCATTTTAAGACTAAAATGTATTATTGTAAAAGGGTCCTTAGTGAATGCTGGTCATTTTTGACCCAAAGGACAAACGGTATATACATAATTGTAAAACCACACAAGGGTCAAATAGTGCTAAAACACTGCAAAATTATGTTAACCTTTTGTGATCAAAGGATAGCATAAAAAATGGGTTTGGAATAAGATAAGTGTACAGATTTAACCACACTTTTTTAAACGTTCCCAACGCAAACAAACAAACGTTCCATATCATTATTTATTTTTGTAAGATTGTACATTAGTTGCAATCAGAATTATTAGCCCCCCTGTTTATTTTTTCCCCAATTTCTGTTTAACGGAGAGAAGATTTTTTCAACACATTTCTAAACATAATAGTTTTAATAACTCATTTCTAATTACTGATTTCTTTTATCTTTGCCATGATGACAGCACATAATATTTGACTAGATATTCTTCAAGACACTTCTATACAACTTAAAGTGACATTTTAAGTTAAAAATTTGGTTAACTAGGCAAGATAGGGTTAGTAGGCAAGTCATTGTATAACAAAAGTTTGTTCTGTAGAATATAAAAAAAATTATATAGCTTAAAGGGGCTAATAATTTTGACCTTAAAATGATTTTTAAAAAAATTTAAACTGCTTTTATTCTAGCAGGAATAAAACATAAGATTTTCCCCAGAAGAAAAAAAAATTATCAGACATACTGTGAAAATTTCCTTGCTCTGTTAAACATCATTTGGGAAGTATTAAAAAAAAATCAAAGGGAGTTTAATAATTCTGATTGCAACTGTATACAGTCTTACTTTTGATTTAATTATCTAAAATCGACATTGCTGTCAAGTAAATTATAATTAAATGAGGGACAGAAAAGTGAGAACACTGAAACAAAAGATTCAAAGATGATTCCTTGGATTTACTCTTTTTTTTAAGTCAAGTGGTTATAAACAATTTATTTGGGTTGAATTTAAACAAACAAATTAAGTTGAACATTACTACATTGAGGCCCAGTTTCACAAACAGGGCTTAGTTTAAGCCAGGATTAGACCTTAGTTAAATTAGGCTATTTAAGCCACATTTATAAAAACAGCCTTAGAAAAATACATTACTGGTGTGCACCTGTAAACAAAAAATGACACTGATATATTTTAAGACAACTCATTGCAAGTTATTTTCAGTTGAGACAGCTCAAACATGCAATTTAATCTATGACTAGCCTTAAACCTTGTTTGTGAAACCGGGGGTTAATGTTTAAATTCAACCCATATAAATTGTTTGCAACAACTTTGCAGAAATCATTTTTTTTCAGTGAATGACTATTAATATTCATAACTTTTGCATACGACCTGTCTTTCTACAAAGTGTCTCAAAACTAAATCAGTATATTGTTTAACGTGAATGAGTGAGCGTAAAGATTTGCACATCCTTTTTGAAGTAAAACCCAGCCGCCCTAATATAGTAGAGAAAAGCTTTGAGTAAATATATTTATTCTTTTTTTCCTGGCCTTTTTTCAATGTCCTAATTATTGTTGATTGCACTGTCCATCCCTTCATGACCACATTATATCCTGTTTATTACAGACCTCAAACTTTTAAACAACACTATACCACTTAATGAAAAAAAATCTAAACAAGATCTGACATTTTCAATACAACATGTGGTTCAATTTGGCCAATGGGAATTTAGACATTGCAACTGATTGTCTAGCTGACTTTCAGAAAAAGTTGACCTGAGAGTAAAATTGAATCAATGCAGTGATCTTACTCAAATAATGAAGGCACGGTGGAGCAACTAACAGTCAAATTTACTCAGTCAATTCAAGGCAAAATGGTCCACACAAAAGGTCAGAAATGCACTTAGCCAGTGTAATGCGGCTATGCATCCTCAGATTGTATTTCAATTTGGGATTTGAAGAGTTCGAATTGATTTCAAAGGTTTTGAATAACGGAGCAATTATTGCTGACACAAAGGCATTTTGAACATTGTTGCTGACTCTCTTGTTACTTTGGCTCCGAGAGTTGGCACTTCAGCCTCTGCTATAGTAACTCTAGTCTCCATATAAACCCGGCGCTCGGAGCTGGCCGGACAGCCTTCCGATCTGTTACACTATACATCCGGGGCCAGTCACATTGCTTTGACCTGATAACACAAATTATTAGATAGGAATGAAAGCTTCCTACTCTGCAAACACAAAACCAGACAATGCCAGGAACAACTGAGCATATGCTGGTTTTCTTAGGTCATTCGAAAACCTGTGTCACTTTCCCTGAATATACAGACAGATGTATAATACCGAGTCTATAGTGTAAAAAGTTCTGTTGTTATTATAATATTTCACCCTGTCCCCACTAACTCTTAATTTAATTACTATACACTATTAAGACTATGCTTTTTTATGCATACTATACACTATTAAGACTATGTGCCAGGTTAACAAGTTCTTAAACTTCAAGGGGTGTTTAGACAATTTTCAATCTGGTTTCAGACCATATCACAGTACAGAGAAGTCCCCTTATAAAGATAATCAATGATATCCACCTAAATACAGATTCAGGCAAACTAACAGTGCTGGTATTGCTCGAACTCAGTGCTGAATTTGACACTATGAATCACAGCATACTTCTGGATAGGCTGGAAAACTGGGTTGGGCTGTCTGGGACGGTCCTCAAATGGTTCAGATCTTACCTTGAAGGGAGAGGTTACTATGTCAGTCTTGGTGACCATAGGTCAAGATGGACACCCATGACATGTGGAGGCCCACAAGGCTCAATTCTGGCACCTCTTCTGTTCAACGTTTATATGCTTCCTTTGAGCCAAATAATGAGAAAGAACCAAATCTCCTACCACAGCTATGCTGATGATCTACTTAGACTTACTGCCTAATGATTACAGCTCCATTAACTCCATCTGCCAATGCATTGATTAAATGAACAGTTGGATGTGCCAAAACTTTCTTTAATTAAACAAAGAGAAAACTAAAGTTATTGCGTTTGGGAACAGAGATGAGGTTCTCAAGGTGAATGCGCACCTTGGCACTAAGGGTCAAACAACAAAAAATAAGGTCAAGAATGATGGTGTGATTCTGGAGTCAGATCTGAGTTTCAATAGTCATGTCAAAGCAGTTAGTAAACCAGCATACTATCATTTCAAAACATTGCAAGAATCAGAAGCTTTGTTTCCAGTGAAGACTTAGAGAAACTTGTTCATGCTTTTATCAGCAGCAGGGTGGATTACTGTAATGGTCTCCTTATTGGCCTTCCCAAAAACACAGTCAGACAGTTGCAGCTCATCCAGAACGCTGCTGCCAGAATTCTGACCAGAACTAGGAAATCAGAGCACATCACAGCTGTCCTCAGGTCTTTACACTGGCTCCCAGTTATATTCAGAATAGATTTAAAAGTATTATTACTTGTCTATAAATCACTAAATGGCCTAGGACCTCAATACATTACAGATATGCTCACTGAATACAAACCTAACAGATCACTCAGATCTTTAGGATCAAGTAAACTAAAAATTCCAAGAGTCCAATGATAGCAGGGTGAATCAGCTTTCAGCTACTACACCTCTCGCTGCTGGAATCAGCTTCCAGAAATGATCAGATGTGCTCCAACATTAGGCACATTCAAATCAAGACTGAAAACACATCTATGTGCCTTTACTAAATGAGCACTGTGCTACATCCGACAGATCACACTCTTGTGTTTTTCTCCTCTTTTTCATTCTTTTATAACCTGTTTTAACACATTTTTATCTGTTTTTTTTTTATTTGTTTTTATTTTTCTTATACTTGTCTCTTTTATTCCTGTTTATGTAAAGCACTTTAAATTGCCACTGTATATGAAATGTGCTATACAAATAAACTTGCCTTGCCTTTCTGGGGTTAATATGATAATTCATTTATTTATGAAAGTAAATAAGTTTATTGTACTTAATTATATTAAGATGCACTACACTGATCACATTTAGAAGCAAATTAATTTTGTAATGCTACACACATTTCTAAATTCAAATCAATGCTGTGTCCTGAACGTTCTTTAGACCAAACACATTTGGAAAAAGGTAACAGTAAAAGTTTTATAAAAAAATGGACAAGAATTCCTACGCTTTCTCTCAAAGAATCTTGGCAGAATGACCTTGGTGTTGGTATTGCGAAAAAACAATAGGAAAATATTTTAAAGATGGTCCACTCCTCCTTCAGACATGATCTAATGCAATGTAAGGTGCTCCATAGAGCTCATTTAACCATTGCCAATTTTCTTTCCTGATAGAAGTGGTGCCTATCATCGCTGTAAGGAGTCTCCTGCTAACCATCTCCATATGTTCTACACTGTAAAACCCAACAGTCAACTTTATCAAATGAAATGAGTGTAGTTAACTCAAAATTGACTGAAAGTTAATTCTACTCATTTGAAAAGAGTTTTGAACTCAGTGTTGAAGGTAATGAGTTAATTTAATACCTCATTACTTCAACTTAAATGGAGTAAGTTCACAGTACTCATATAGATTAGTTTTTGTAATTCAAATGGTTTGTAGCAATCGGTTTCCTCAAATGGTTTGAGTTGCCTTAACTTATTGGGTTTTACAGTACTCAGTTGGTTTGAGTTCTCTTCATTTATCGGTTTTACTTGCAATTGCAATGTATAAGCCCTAAAGCCAGTACCTGACTTTATTGTTGTTGTTTTTGTTTTCCGTTGTTGTTTTTATGTTTTATTTTCTCTGTTTTTGTATTATCCCAATTTGTGTACCTTTTTTGCATATTCTAATAAAAAAAAAAAATAAAAAAAAAATAAGCCCTAAAGCAGTTTATTCATCTGACTGGATGTTCAAAATAACCCAAATATATGCACAGCAGTTATAGCTGATAATAACAGATTCACAGTTTGCACAAATGAGCAGATCTTTTCAGCAAAACCAACTATGGATAACTTAATGTGGTGATTTACATAGGGAAGGGCACTTTCTAAAAAGCACTCAAATGTCACTGAAACATCTGCTGAACACTACCTCACATCAGAAAAGCACTGTGTTATACCTGAAGATTCATATTTGTATTTAAACTAATCAAAATCATAAACGTCAGAAAACCATCTGCCGAATGACGTTCTTACTTTTGTCAGTGAATAATTTAGAGATGAATACCAGATGATCAAGCTTTCTAAAAATGGCATCTTCCACACACACACACACGCACACACGCACACGCACACACGCACACACGCACACACGCACACACACACACACACACACACACACACACACACGCACGCACACGCACGCGCACACGCACGCACACACGCACACACGCACAAACACACACGTTAAATAGTCATCTTGGCAACATTCATTGTTATTAGGATTGGGTCAATTTGCCAACAGATTTATTAAACAACTGTTCCACCAAAGCCCTGACTGTAAACAAAGGGGAAAAGCATAGAAAAAATATCGGTGCTACCATTAGATGTGTGCCACAGAGAGAGACTTTGTCCTAAAAATACACTACACTCTCAGAAATAAAGGTATGAGAGCTGTCACTGAGGTGGTACCTTTTTAAAAGCTACACATTTGTACCTAAAGGGTCCCTATTAATATCTCAAGGGTACATATTAGTACCTAGAAAGTACACAAGTGTACTTCTTAAAATGTTTAGGTACAAATATAAGCTTCTGAGGTACCAATATGGACCCTTTAAGTACAAATATGTATCGTTTGAAAAGGTACCACCCCAGTGACAGCTCTTGTACCTTTATTTCTGAGAGTGTACAGTACAGCGCAGTGCAGTGGCTGCTGCTGTCTTTATGCTCTTCACTGGCAGTGTTTGGGCATGAATGTGCATCTGGCTTCAGCTAGGTTTAAAAGCCACTATAATGTCACATATAATGATCTAAAACAAACTCGCTGTTTTGAAAGCTAACCAAAAAAAAAATATTCAGTGACTACAGTGCCAATACTGCACATTATTTCAATAAAAATCGACATTTAGGAGTTAATTATTTTAGCTGCTCTATTAGATGCCATTTTCAGTAGTTTTTTTTCCACCAACATTTAATTTTATGCTAGCAGCAGCTATATTTTTTCCACTTTTTATCCCCCAAGTCCAATTATGTTGTAATTTTTACTCTTAAAGAATGTATATGAGAGTTTATTTAAAACATTTTGTTTCTAATCATGTAAACATGCTTTATCATTTTAAGTAATAATTATTCTAATTAACTAATTCAGTTTCTTAAAGGTGCAGTAGGTGATTGTCTTCAGAAACAATTTTTGTTGTGCTGGGGTGCATTTCCGAAAAACATCGTTAGCCAACTAATGTCGCAAGTTGCGTCATTACAAACATAGTTCATTGACATTGATTTGGCGTTTGCGCATCGCAAACTTGTTCGCTTCCAACTACTACTCTGGAGCTCTGGAAAAACATAGTTCCTGGCTGTGTTCTATTCCCAGTTACCCCCCCCCCCCCCCATGTCCTATTCGTTTAGAACGTTCTAACATTTAAACTTGGAATTATATATAAAAAAATAAAAAAAACATTAAAGTCATCTCTCTTAGGAGTAATTTGCTTTCAAAGTATTTTTACAGTTCAATTTTAGCGATCTTCATGTTTACAATTGTGCCTCTGCAGTGCACTTTGAAAACATTAATGTCATTTTGAACACAGCATCATGACGAAAGCTATAGGTGACCTATTATTTAAAAGCAGAATTTAAGTTACATCTCCAAAGCTTATGAAAACAAAAAACATAGCATACATTAATGCTTTTAATTTTTAGTAGGTTATTTATTAAGTATCTGTACTGTATATGACATGGGCCTGTTGGTTAGAACATTTCTGCAGTGGTTTGCATGTGTCAAATTGTAAAAGTAGACTTTTCAAAAAAAAATAAAAAAATAAACAATATCCTACTTAATAATAATAATCATCATCATTATCACCATCACCATTAATATTATTATTAAAATAGTTTTTTTTCATTTCCTAATAAATAATAAATATTAAATTTATTTCTTAATAAAAAGCCTCATTGTTTATTTATGTATTTATATGATTTATATATGATATTAGAATTTGTGTTAGCTTTTGTAAGTGATATTATGTTTTAGAATAGAATACGTAATGTTCTCAATAATATTTGTAAAGGAAACACAGGCTCTATATATGCCATTTACATACTATATATTTCATTTAATATGGAAAACGAGTGCTTGTTTTTACCCAAACTAATATTGGATTTTATTTTAAATGTGTGTGCATGTAAAACAATATAATTTGCACAAATAAATTATGGGGTTCTTCTCTAAAGAAGTTGTTATCACCCCACATCATTATGGGCGTTTTATGTTATAACTAACGTGGTTCAAACGATGGACCTGTGACAGAGAAACTTCGGGTTTTGGGAGACACTACATTGTTCTTTTTCCAAACGATGCATCGTCCTATGACAGTTCAGCCGCGAGTTACGTCATTGTTTGAGAAAAACGCACCCCTGGTTGAGAGTCTCTTCCATCAAAATGGTTTAAACCCTACCTCCCTGTTGCTGCTGTATATTAAAAAAAAAAATAAAAAAATTCTGGTCAATGACAGTAAATTATGGGGTCCTGCAGGGATCTGTCTTAGGCCCTCTGCTATTTTCTGCTATTTTCAGGACTCCAATCTAGAGGTAACTAGAGATTTCAGATCCTCCTGACACCTGTGAATAGATGATGCCAACATCTGAAAGATCTTCAGATCACACAAACTCTGAAACCAAATTCTCTTATATTATCAACAATGTGATCATATAGCAAGTAATCATGAGGGGCAACTAAATTAAGTAATCATTTTTGCCACTTTTAGTGTCTCTGTTGCCTCCAGTCCCCATTAAATCCTTACTGTCAAACCCACATTTTTCCAAAATTACATAACATCTCAGCAGACAGATTCCGAATGCAATTTTCTACATTCCTAAAACACAACCTGATGAAGAAAAAAGACAGCAAATTGCAAGAGAAATCACATATTTGACTATGCAAATGGTTAACGAAACAGATTTATGTTTGACTCTTTAAAAAAACATGAAAGTCCAGTCGGGCTCGTGGAAACAGAGTGACCTTCTGCAGTAAAGAGAGAGAGAAGTGGCGCTTTGAGATTTTTTTCCTAATGAAAAGAACAAAGGCAGAGGAGTCCCGTGTCCTGAATTCTCATTTCAAGACTTCAGACGCTGGGAGAGAATAAAAGCGAGAGCTGAGGGTGTGACGGTGTTAGAGCGCCGATGAGGCTCGGGCTGAGAACACCATCATTATTCAGCTCAGCAAATGAGAGGAAAGGCTGGAGCTTCAGGCCTCTCATTACACAGAGCAGCAGAGGGCTGCGAGTGGATATTACACACTCCGTCCTCCAGCGTGTCAGGCTGCTCACCTCCAGATCCTGCTAGACTGGCCGGCAGCAGCCATTAGCACCCTTGAGCTGGACAAGCTGCTGTGGAAGTGCCAAGTTCAGAGAGCTGAAGCCAGGTCTGGCTAAGAGATGCAGTGGAAAGAAATTTGTTTCATTTAGAAAACTAAAACTGAATGTTACTATTTCTGTGGAAAGTATAATTCAAACGGCAGATTAAACAGAACTGATTACTACTGTAAATATAGTACTACTGTACCACAAACCATTTCCAATCAATCAATTCATATAGCAGACACTGAAAGTTCTTGCAATAAAATATGTAATATTGCAATAAAATCATAAAAAAAATGTGTTTGTTTGTTTTAATTTAATTAAATTCAAATTAATAATTATTCCAAATCAGGGTGCACATTATTGCATTACAATCAAATTTAGAAAAGGTTATGAGTTACCATAACTTTATTTGTTACTAATAATAACTTTTAACAGTTAAAGTTACATTGTAAAACCCAACAGTCATTGTTATCAAATGAAATGTGTAGTTAACTCAAAATTGACTGAGTTCTATTTCATTCTACTCAATTCTACTCATTTAAAAAGAGTTTTGAACTCTTGTGTTGAAGGTAATGAGTTAATTAAATACACTGGCATTGCCTTGACTTAACTTTCATAATTATGCACATACACATAAAAGCGATTAGTTGGAAAAAATGAGTAAACCCATCGACTTGACTTAACTTTCATAATTATGCACATACACTGTAAAAAAAAAAAAAAGCAATTAGTTGGAAAAAGCAAGTAAACCTATTGCCTTAAAAATGACAAGTTGATTTTACTTAAAAGTCAGTAAACCCATTGACTTGACTTAACTTTTATAATTATTAGTGGTGGGCCGTTATCGGCGTTAACGTGCTGCGTTGACTCTTCTCGCGTGATAAAAAAAATACTGCCGTTAATCTATTCTCAAAGTTGGGTTGGGAGCTGGGTCTATTCTACGCAAGCTATGATGACTTTCACCTTGATATTTTAGCGCGGATGTACAGTATACATGACCGGAGAGCCGTCTGACAAAAAAGTGCCTTTCTGAACCAAATCAGCAGGATGCCTGACTTTAACAGCAGTTGCCAGTTTCACTTTAACTCATCAACATTTCATTCATGCGCCGTGACAAACTGGGATATTAGACGCAAATAATGATTAAGGACTGGTGAGTGAAAAACGAAATTTTTTTTTTTAAAAATTCGCATTTCGCGATGTGTGTGTGTGTGTGCGGCCCTTTACTGATAGCCGCCTGTGTGGATCTTGTCGGAAAATATAGCGAAAAGTCCTACATGACGGTAATAGTTTGTCAGTAATAGACAATAATGCCACTAATATCTGCATACTCCACGTCTTAATTCCATTTCTGTTTAGTTTAGTTATGACTTTAGTCGCATTAAGGTAATCAAAAATCGCTGTTTACATGGTAGACTCTTAATCAGAGTATTGTTTTAATCTTATTAAAATCGTATTAAAGTATTGTTGCCCATGTAAACATACTCAATGCTTGACACACCGTCAGGGCTCTGTGAACTTGCCTTTGCGAAGCAGCATTTTCTGTATGTACGTACATCAAAAGCAAGTATGAAATCGATGTTTGGAGCTTATGTAGGCCTACAGTTCAAAATTTATATTTAACTGAATAAACAGTGAGTAAACACAAGCACATCTTATTGAATATCATTTATTTTTATCACCAATTTTCATAGTAGAACAGTTTCTCAAGCAGTTTGTGATGCATTTTGGAAACCGCAGATGAGCCCCTGGTCTAATTCGCCACCTGGCTTTAGAAACCCATTCTCAAAGACTTATTATTTGGGTAGCACACAGATTCTGAATGCTTTCGGCAGAATTCAAATGAGCCATTTTAATCTAAATTAATCTAGATTTTAAAAAATAATATATGCCCACCTATAATAATTAGGCACATGAACTTCAAAAAAGCGATTACTTAAAAAAGTGAGTAAACCTATTGCCTTAAAAACTGACTTAAATAATGTATTTCTGTTGTAACTTAGAAATGTTAAGTTGACTGAACTTGATTTTTTTGGAATTATGCACATAGTTCAATTACTTAATAATTTAAAGGCAATCAGTTTACTCACTTTTTTCAACAAATTGCTTTTACAGTGTACCTCATTACTTCAACTTAAATAAAGTAAGTTCACAGTACTCATATAGATTAGTTTTTTAACATGGTTAACCTGCAGTTATATAGTATATAGGTGAAGTCTATGTGTACAAGTTCAATGTAGTTTATTTGTGTATTAAGTGTATGTGTTGTCCTCAAAGTATTCAATGGTTGCCATTGGTTTTAGTAACTGCTAATTCATGATGTAATAATATGCTAATTATTAACAACAATAATTTGTTTAATAATAACAATAAAAATTTTGTAATAATATTGTTGTTTATATACACATAATAAATAATTAATATATTAGATAATCTATTGTTACACTAATAGTAGTAGTAGTAGTAGTAGTACTATACTTATTATAATAATTATTATAACTATTATTATTAGTAGAAATGTTTAACAATAGACAAGATCATGAATAAACCTTAAAGTAAAACTATAAATAACCACTAAAGCTACTTAGGATTATTCTGTTTACTTTATTATCTATACAATTCAGGCCCATAGCCAGGCAGGTTCGAAAGACCCATCACCCCACTGACAAAATCCAGAATTTGACTGCTATATATGCTCATTTATCCCATTTTTGACTGCTATGCCATCATATATTGTGAAAATTATAGATAGTAGAAGGCTTTAGGACTAATTTAATTTTTAATTATTTAAGTGGCCAAATTCAAAGTTGAATAAGCATAAGCAGGCCAGTTTTTATTTGCCCGTAGGTTACAGTTTTTATTTTAAAACACGTTTTACCAGATTCCTATTTTTTTTAATTATGGATGATAATACATTTGTAGATAAAAATAATCTCATAACAATATTTAGAAAATTAAATTAATTTACAGTTTAAATCCAAATTTGAAAATTAATACTTTAGTAAAAATAGTATGGTGAGCACTTTGAAAAATTGTAGGAAATATTTTTGGTGCTAATCCAGCAGAGCTAATCCAGCAAAGATTTGTTCTTAAAATGTCACTAAAATGCATAATTGAATAGAAAATTAGGTGAATAACTGCAAAAAGATCCACTTTTTCAGAAAAAAGAACCACCTCTTTCAATAGGCTGGCTACGGGCCTGTAATTCCACAGTGAATACAGTAAATAGCTATTGCATATTGGCTTTTTTTAATCCACAAACAAAACAAGCCACATAACGAACATGTCAACTTTCTAAAATATCAACTACCACTGTAGATCAGTGGTGATATAACTTCTCAGCTGTGAGTTGATCTACAGTAGCTGATCGGGCCACAAGGGCTGCAGGCAG
Source organism: Danio kyathit (assembly GCA_903798195.1). Lineage (NCBI taxonomy): Eukaryota > Metazoa > Chordata > Actinopteri > Cypriniformes > Danionidae > Danio > Danio kyathit. The sequence continues at coordinate 20,077,849 of LR812527.1, forward strand.
AGCCAGAACTTTTTAATCAGATTAAACACGGCTGATGAGGTGCGGGTCAGTACTCTGAGCTCTGGTGCTGAGCGCCACGCGCTGGGCTCGAGGGTTATCACAAGCTCCCCAGACGTGTTGATTGGAATCGGGCAGTGGGCCGCTCTGGGCCGCAGGGAGGTTAGATTAGAGGCGCACATAGAGCTCCCTGTTTTCATAAGTGATTTTCTCTCCCCTGCAGCAGATCCACCAAAGTCCTGCTTATAATCATACACAGATCTAACTCCACTGCTGATGAAAGCCAAGGGGACACACTGCAGTCTTTCACCAGCTTTTGACCTGCATTAACAGGGCAGCAATTATGCGACTGGATGAATAAAACTTGTGTGAATGAAGCGATTCGTTTTTGTTGTTAACCTGCTATGGTTAAGCAAAGGACAACACTTTCAAAGTACAACCTAATGCAGAGGCATCATAAAGGGATGTGACTACATTTTGTTGGGTACCAAAAACTTCAACCCAGACTCATTGGAGATACGTCCCCAGGGCTACATTTTTGAAAACTGAGAAATATGTACTCTGGGCTACATTAGCTTGTTGTTTTTATTTGCAAATTCACTAGAGGCCGCTGTGTACATTTTCTGACAATCTCAAATATGTTACTGGATCACGTTTTCTCATATATGGTGCCATTTCTCGTAAATTCACCAGAGGCAGGTGTGTACATATCTGCGAATCTCACCATTCTTCTTTTGCCAGTCAAAAACCAAACCGATGTTTTCCAAAGCAAACTAGAAGGGAAAACTGTGCTTTTACTACAAATTCACACACATTTTTGTTTGGTTTTGTTTTATTTGGTTTCTGGAATAATCCTTCCCCAGACTCGAAGCCTGGTCCACTCCACGTCCCAAGTCTAATGCTGTGCGTGGCAAAATACTAACAAATCAGTCACACTGGGAAATCAGTGCATACGGAGGTAAGCGGTCAGCAGTACCACCCCATAGCATTAGCTTTACACACAAAATGCAGCCAAAAATGTAGCCCTGGGCACATATTCCCAATTAGCCTGTGTTGAAAATCTTACAGTACTTACTAGGGATGCAACAATACAGTTAGCTTACGGTTCAATACATACTTCGGTTTTTTAACACAGTTTTCGGTTCGGGTCAGTTCTGATGGATTGACACATAAGTGTTTTTTTTTTGTTATTCTATGCTTAGGCAATAGGAACAGTAAGAAAGAGAAACAAATAAAAACGATTTATTGCAATACTCTTTTACTTTACTTTAAAGGCAAGAACGGTAAACTAGTTCCTAGTGTATTGTATAATAAAAAATAAATAAATTACACTGAAATCTCACAGCTGCTGGTAGCCCATGTACAAACTGGGGAACACATAAAGTCCTACATTTTGAAAATAAACATGCATGTGAAGTTAATAAACATAAATTGACCATCATCAAATAAACATATTTGTACTACAGTAAATATAAATAGACCATCTTAATTAAACTTAACACTGCCCTTGTTATTTCTATGTGTCTTTCGGAACCAGTTGGGTATGTTTGCTGGAAGGATTCAGCGAGGGATTGTTGTTTTATGGAGGACTTTATTACCTTCTCTGCTATCCTGCTTTCAGACAGTGATATTGCTGGGTGATGGCGCCGCAGATGTGCAGTCATGATGGAAGTGTTTCCGTTCAATTAGTCTATATGTGTAACCGAAATGTCCCCACACCACGGATTTGAAAGACACTGGCGCTTCCTCGTTCTGTTGCCTCACTTCACTGCCGCTCGCCATGTTAAAGTGTGGAATGATGGTTGAGCGCCCCCCCAACTTTAGAGCATAGTGATTAAATAATTACTCGCGGGGAGGAGTTTCCTCATCTCTCGTAGACTTACAGGCACACACAAACAGTCTATTATAAATTATTTAAATGTAAAACCAAAAAAAAAAAAAAACGCAATTCACAAGCCCGTATTGAACCGTGGATGTCGTACTGAACGGTTCAATATTGTATTGAGAATTGTGGCATCCCTAGTACTTACACATAAATCTGATCACTGAATTAGGAGCCTCATGAGCTGTCAGCTGAAACCATAGGTTCTGAAAGTAGAGGACTGTAAATATTCTTCTTTACACAAAGAAATCAATCGATTATCATTTTAAAATAGTGACCTGTAAGTAAGATGATTGCAATTTAATTATTCTGAATCTTGTTTACTGCACGCATGGAGTTCAAACATCCTAACAATCAGGGCATGACATTAACACCCTCCAACCTGCCAAATGCTGGTAGATTTCAGCTGTGGCAAGCTAGACAGTCACTCCCACTTGCCACGTTGGCTGGTTGAAGATCATTTTTAAATAGTTTTTATTTTTAACAAAAGCAGAGTTCAACAATAAGGACTGCCCAATGAGAGGCCAGCGTGAGAGATGACAATGTGTTTGTGTTAGCAAAGAAAGGCAGGTGAATATCAAATGAGAGGATGATCACGTGCACGGTAAGACACAGGTGATTCTGACGCATTGACTAGGGCTTTAGTGTCAAGGCTAATTTCAGGAGATGTGATGCGTGCAAGTGTTTAAAAGTTAAAAAAGAAATGGTTCCTTGCGTAAAGCATCTGTGCCTGGAAATGTAACTGCTTCTCTCAAGAGCTTCAGATGTTTTAAAGGTATTTTTGTAAGCCACAGGTTGCTTTCGCTTTAACCTTTCACATGATCATCCGTTTATTATCGCACATGGTATGTTTTTCATCTGCTTTCTTTTGCTTACAGTTATTTTGGGTTAAGAATTATTATTATTATTATCATTATTTTTATTTTTTTGGTGTGACTAGAGAAAAAATCCTTAGTGTTGAGCCCTGAAAAGTCATGTGAATTTTTGCATGCCAAAGTCAAATTTTATACATATAAAATATATTTTCCCAACAACAAAATTGTGGCTAGTGAAAATGTTGAGTGGCTAGTAATGCTGGAAAACTACTAGCCACAGTGGCTGGTGATCAAAAAGTTTGTCAAGCCCTGCTAACAACGATGTAGCCAGTGCTATTGTTTGTTCAAAGCCTGTTTATCTACTTTTTAAGACTTACTTTGCTTTTCTACCATCTAGAGAGCCACCACAGAGACAAGGTTTGTCATCGCTGCACACAGTACATATCATATTTCCCAAAAAACACAAATGAGGAAGTGCCAAATACAGACGTGGCATTAACGATGCATTGCTATTAATGATGTTAAGAATGTTAATAATTTTGCAAACCTACATCCAAATGCAGCAAATCCAACATGTTTATGGAGTGTGCCATAGTTTGCACATGTTTGCATGCAAAGCACACTGCAATTTGAATAGACAGAGATTAGAAGCAATAATGTGTTGAGCATTATGTTCTACTGCTATTTCAAATACGGCACTCAAACCAGTTTCTGTTCATTAGGGATGATAACTTCGCCTTTAGCGCTGTCACAATAATTTATTTTACTGTTTCAGAGCTGTGCTTTGAGTGTCAAAAGCAAGGGACTGATTTGGAACTAGGCTACGGCTCCAAACCAGCATTCAAACTGCCTTGCTGGAAAAGTCAAACCAAGAAACTAAACTAAAAGTGATAAATCTGATGACGCAATCGGTGCGACAACTTCAAAACTACTTTTTTCTGATTTTATTATTGAGGCATGCTGTGTGTAAAATCACCTCTACAGTTTGTTTATGTTTGCCATGAGGTATCATGTCAGAAAGCAGGATAGTGAAAGTGTCAGACAGATGACGTCAACACTGAGATCTTACAGTGTAACATGAGATCCATGTTCGTGCAGTTTGACATGCTACAATCATTCAAGATCATTAAAAATTGAGAAGTGTGTTACATATTTTTGAAGAAATCCAAGAGTTTTCTGATCCTACAAAGACAGCAACCTTACTGAAATGATCCCAGACCCAGAAATGTAGTAAGGAAACTGGCGTAAAAATCCATGCGACATCAGTGGTTCAACTGTGTCATAATACACACAACACTCTGGAACAATGGAACCATTGATAAACATAATGAACATTTATTTATAAGTGTTTAACCATTCACAAAATCAGCACTCCTGGTCTATTAAAATATGTACAGAAAAAAAAAAAAAAACTTTTTTTTGTATATTCCAGTATACTTTAAAACCTTGGTTAAACTCAACTCTGGTAGTGAGAGATTCTTAGTTGTTTAGTGAATAATGCTCTTTCTTTCCCTGTGAACATTCCTAAAATTGACAACAGTATGATCCCAAGTCTTTCAATAGCTGTTCAGATTTTAGAAGTCTTGGAGTGTATTCCAGCCTTTAAAGGATTTTGGCTAAATCTAGGCTTCTCCAAGGAAGTGGAGACATGGAGACATTAGGCTCGGTTTTGTCTGAACCCTTCACGCTTATCTTCCTGGGATGGGATCAAATTCAACTGCCACGTAGTCAATGAACAGACTCAAGCAGCTCAGCAAGGTTAACCAAGACTATAATCCAATTAAAATTCCGCAATTATTACCAGACACATGCCTCTGTCTCCTTTTTCCAGTCTTTCCCCCAGCTTAGACAGTCATCTGATCAATTTTTTCCCATTTTGACCTTACAAGGCAAAAGTCTGAAGAGTGGAAGCCTTCAGCACCCTTTTTGCTTCCTCTAAACTTGGTTTGGCTCATCTTACTTTGAATGCCGTTTCCAACAGCTTGCTGTTTTTGGTTTGGCTTCCATCTTCTCTTCATTTCAACTCATCTTCGTTGGTATGTCCTTTTGTTTCTGTGTTTTCCTATCTGTATCTAATCCACTTCCAGACCGCATCTCTCCTAGAGGGTGGAAAACGGCCACAGAGAAACTCTCCTTCTCAACAACAAACACAGACATCTGCAGAGGAACCGCATAATACCAAATCGCATCCCTCAAAATGGCACTGGTCCTCCTCCTCCCAATGGAACCAGACCAAGAATACATGACACACCAATGACAGCCATATGTCTTATCAACATTATCTAAATACACATCATAAATCACCAGCCCAAGGACTGTAATTGTGACAGGGCCTACGCCCGGTTTAAAACTCAAACCCGGTCTTTAATCAGCCAGAAGATTTGAGTGCAGTGTGTTCTCATGGGCAAGAGAAAGTGCTGAGATCCTGACGACTTCACCAATGTGGTGTTTGCAAAGAATTGGGCGTTTCTGTGAAAAGCCTGATGGCTTTAATGATCGTGAGAACATCACACATCCACTGCTTTTACATGTTGGCCTTCTAAAAGAGCCTTGACCTCAAGAAAAGAGAAAAAAGAGAAGGACATATCATTCCTGAGCTCTGCAGTATGTCCCAAAGAACATGACTTTATGTTGAACAGATTGGTAAACAGTGTGATGGATAGATTACCAGACAGATAGAAAAGATAGAAAGATAATAAAAAAACTGCTCTGAAGACAACAAGATGCTGCACAATGTATAGTTGTTGAAAAACTCAAGTTGGTTCCCAAACGACACACTATATGAATTGAATACATGCCAAATAAACAAACCGGATATTCAAACACTTTCCCAGTATTTAACAGTTTATATGAAATAAACTATCAAACTACCATATACAACGCAGGCTTATTCTGAAAACATACCTTTCTATACATTTCTTTGTATTTATTTATTTTTTTTAATTTGGGATGTAATCTTACAAGCAAAGTATTGAAAAGATTTAAATATGCAAAAATGTTCTCCAATCATATCAGTGGGCATTTACTTCTGAGTCTACAATCTGCCAGAGGTACTCAATAATACGACTGCAAAATAACAGAAAATGGGAGCTTATTACAAGGTTTTTGTACCATAATATACAACACCAACCCTGTCAATATATCATTTTAAACTATTAAAATGTTAATGAAATTCCTTTTTTCCAAGTTTTTATGGTTAAAAGTTGTCAGAAGAAAGATCAAGGTCTCATAATGTGACTCAAAAGCATAAATAAATGGGGAAAAATAAACAAATAAAAACATGAGTCACAAAATATGGAAAACTAGTTTACTGTATTTTTTCAGCGTGTTGTCAAAACAGGACAGAAAAAAGCTTATTACTAAATAGTTTTTTATTATTTAATAAAAGTTTGATAACATTATAAGACTAACTATTACTAAAACACAAAACAAAACAATAAAGAAATAAATATTGAACAGTGAAGTTTAACTTTTAACTTGAGAAACTACCTTTTAAAAACAAGTAAACCTGTCTATTAAGCAAAAATTTTTGTTCTAGTTTCTTGCAGTTTAAAACAAATATTCACCCAAAAGTATTTGATCAGCATCAAATCTAGCGTAGCAACTAGTCAACATTACATACGTCATTCTCTGCTTCTGCTAATAAAAAAGTAAAAAAACAAAACAATGGGTTAGTGTCTTTATTGATGCAATAAATCGATCATTCATGCATTCTTAGACACATCCCAGACTCCTAAGAAATCATTTTGTTCAAACTAAAAGGAAAACATGCATAAAAAACATTGTCAATACAGCATATCCAAGTCTTCCCTCTCTCCTAAAACAATCACAGTATACAACAAACCATTAGATTCTAATGGTTTCCACCACAAATGATTAAAATCATCACAACCAGCAAAATCTAAAGATTAAAACCAGCACATTTAGTGTTTTAGAACATATTTCATAATGATTTGTTGCTTTTAACATGACACCAATTGAAGCCAAACAATTACCAGTATACTGTATACTTTGTATACAAAGACTCACAGCACCATTACAGTTAAAACCAATTCAATTTCATTATATTTATTAAATTCATTACAATTTTGATGGTTCCTATTTAATTTTTTTTCAACCAGGCTAACTGCTCATCCACATGTGCTATTGAAAAGAAAGTCTTCTCACCATCTCAGAAACCTAAAAGCCATCATTCACATGCATTACCATTCCGGGTATTTTTTGTAACTTGAGGATATGTGCTCAACAAACCGAAGCTAAATTCATTCAAGTTCACTTCCACTGTTCCCTGGCCAAGTTAAATTGAGGTTATATTGCTTGGCACACTATGGTCTCTGTGTTGTATTTTAAACCTGAAACAATACACAGGCACAAAGGCCTTTGAATTAACCTCCTCTGTGGTAGTTTCGCCAACACAGGAGACGTCAGCACTTTTATCCTAAATATGTCAGGACAGGAAGAAAAAAACTAAAGCTGACCAATCAAAACACCATCTAAGACTTATTCATGACATATGAAAGACTAATACAGCTGGAATCAATTGCAAAATATCAAATATCAAAACAAAGTATTGGACATTTCCTTGTTTTCTTAGAAGGGTTAAGCTGTAGGTCAATCTGACCAGCACTTGATTTTTTAACTTCTTAAAACACTGTTAAACTGTTTAATACTTTACTTTTTTTTTAAATTTAGAGTCATGAATGTGCAAGCCAAGTTTTGACAGACGTGTTTGAGAGGTTGTACAAATTTTGGTTACATCAGTAGTGTCTCATGAGTGAAATTCACCTCCCATTGGTTTCCATGCAAAGTAAAATGAACTCGTCAAAACATCAAATAAAATGAAAACAGTAAAGCTTGACTGTAGCTTGTCAAAAATGTAAAAAAATATATGATTTTTGGGGGGTTCTTGGTTACTAGACAAATACAGCACTGAAATAATGGGGAAAAACATAATTAATTCCACAAGAGTTACAGAACTAAAAATTAAGACCTCCCATAAAAAACAATATTATTATTATTATTATTATTATTATTATTATTATTATTATTATTATTATTATTATTAATTAATTAATTTTCTTTTTGGCTTAGTCCCTGTATCAATCTGGGGCCACTACAGTGGAATGGACCGCCAACTTATCCAGCATATGGTTTACGCAGCGGATACCCTTCCAGCTGCAACCCATCACTGGGAAACATTTTCACACACGAATTCACAAACATACACTATGGCCAATTTAGGTTGCCCAATTCACCTGTAGCACATGTCTTTGGACATGTTTGGGAATCCGGAGCACCCGGAAGAAACCCATGCCAACACGGGGAGAACATCCAAACTCCAACTAGAAATGCCAACTGACCCAGCTGAGGCTGGAACCAGCGACCTTCTTGCTATGAATCAAGAGTGCTACCCAATGAGCCACCGTGGTGCCCTATTATTATTATTATTATTAGTAGTAGTAGTAGTAGTAGTAGTAGTTATAACTTCTAATTTAAAATATAAAATGACAATTTTATAAAAATGTTTCAGATTATTTTTAAACAAGAAAATGCAAGAAAACTTCAGAAGAAACAAGAAAGCAATAATAGGTGGGATAACCATAATCTCACAACCACAATCACAACAAATGACAATATTTCTGACAAACTGTCATTTATTATTGAAAAAATAAATAAATAAAATAATAATAATAATTATATAAATACACATGAGCAATATCACATGAGTAGAAGTGCTATGTATATCGGCACTGGTGGGCGGTGTTGTGTCTTAGTGCCCCTCCAGTGACGATATACAGCCACATTACACTGCTACTTATGTGATATTGCATTTATACAACAGTTCGACAGCATAATCCTGTATATAAAAAAGAAAATCAAACACAGAGAGTCTAAAAACCCTTTTGTAAGAGGAACTACTTTCTTCTGCCTTTCATTCACATCTGCAGCGGACATCAAAACAGCAGAAACCGTTGCTAATAACGTCACTTTAGAGCTAGTATTTGGATGATTCTTTAGCATAATGTCTCAAATAATGATAAAACAGGTGATTTTGCTCACATTTTAGGATTATAAGGCTGAACGGCATGAAATGCCATGAGTCTACAGAGATTTCCCAGTATTTCTCTGTTGCAATCGGGAAATCACAATATTACTATGGTATAAATACAGCACTACAACATACAAAAGAGAGAGATGAACATCATCAACCATCTTCGCTCAAAGACAGGCTAATGTCACCGACGCGCTGTCTCTTCGAAATGATAAATATTTAAAAATAGGTACACAGCAAAATATGGGGACCCAAAACAACTCTAAGGTAGTTAATTTCAACACTTTGAAAGTGTCTCATGGGGTCCGCTCCCAACAGAGTTAGATCAACACTTTCGAAAGTGTTGGCACATTGACACCGACATTAGGGTTAATTTTAACTCTGGGGAGAGTTAAAAAATTTAACTATATTTAACACCGCCCGGTGTAAAATACATTTTATGTTGGTGTTCGGTGTAATTTTTTTACTTCAATATATTGTTATTTTATTCAACTCTCTTGAGTGTAAATATGGTAAAAAGTAAAAAAGACTGTAAATTACAAAAAAAAAACATTTTATTTGAAAACGTTCAACACTTCAACAATTCATTCAGTTTTTAAAATACAACAATATGCCAAATAGCTTTATCATTTTTATTAGTACAGACAGTATCAACAAAATATGTATGACCAGTGTTCGAAAAGGCTGTTCCAGTCCTTTGGTCCACACATAGACAGAGCTGGCATATCTACTGATGTTTTGACAATTGAACTTGATGTTTCATCAGAGCAATTTGAAAAAGTTCAATATAGTGTCACTCATAGTTTTCTTCTGAAATTACATTTTAAACTCAAAAGAACAACTTGGCTTGCAAATCTTTCACTTCTGGTGTTTCCTTGGACATCAATATCAATGACAGCAGTCTGAATGAAGGTATAAATGCTGTAAACTTGTATGAAAACAAACTGGACCTAGGAAATCTCATCAAGCATGTCCTGTGAATGATATGATTCCCAGCCACAGGATGACCTTTTTATCCATGACGATGTAGTAGCTGCTGATTGCTCGTCTGGTGGTTCCTGATGCAAGGATATAGGGTAGCTGATGCTCATCTAAGAACTCCTCAAGACTCCAACATGACTGAGAAAAATGTTTAAAAACAAATAGCAATCAAATTCTATGATATATTCAAAAGAACATTTAAAGTAAATATAACATATTCAAGAAATCTCAACTCACCTTTTGAAAATCACCATGATGATCCACAACTTTACTCTCCCAGCTGGTTGAGGTGACAGGATATGCAAAAGTAGAAAAAACATATATCACTGTTGGAATCTCCAAAACCAATTGGGTTAACCACTATGACTAGAACAGAAAAAACAGGCAGCTGTCTCTCCAGAATTCTCAATTTAACACAACATTTGGAGCAAAATTTAGAGGAGCTTAAAACCTTTTATATTATTTAGTGATGCTGACTTCCCCCAAATATTGGCCACAGCGTAAAAAATATCCATAAGCTAACAGTTTTCTATATTTTGTGATTTCTGTTAAATTGCATAATGTGATCTTGATCTTTTCTCCAACAATTATTGACTTTAAAAAGTTACTTTTAATGACATTTTTAATAGTCTGAAGTGAAACTGTATATTGTCTGGGTTGGTGATGTACATTATGGTACAAAAACTTTGTAATAAACTGCATGAACATTCTCTGTCTGTTCATGGACTTAATTCCCTCTATATTATTTCTTACACAATATAATATTTAAAACTACACAAACGTCAAAAAAGTAAAATAAAAGTTTCAACATAAATTATTGACCAAGTGGAGATCAATGCTGCAATTTGTACACAATTAATAACAGTGAATAACAAAAACAAAACATGAATTATGAATTACGGAAACTGTTAATTCACATATTTTATTTCTTTTGCAACCAGTGTGTTTCTGTGTGTGTTTCTTTACCAGATTCAACTCGTTAGGCTCTTCCAGGTACAGTGTTGATGCCACCTTTCCAGGAGTCTAGCAGATGTTTATGGCCCAAATATAATCTAAAATATTAGGATACGCAGAAGGGGAAAAGTGCAAAACAAAGAGCAGAACATTATTTAAGTAACAGTTCACCCACAATACAAAACTTATCACCTTCATGTCATTTGTTATTCTCTAATGCTCTAATACCCTTTCAGCTTATTGTGAAATAAATATAGAACTTTATCACACATACCTTCATTATTATCACCATAAATGACCAAGAAGGTGTGCTTGGTCATTCCACCAACTCTGGAAATACACCATCTCAATCAGTCTCTACTCAGCCATCGTCACAGTCAGGGTCTTGTATTATTGTATGGAGAACTGTGGCTGTTAAAAAAACAACAACACATTAGTATCTAACACATATGCATAACATTCTGATCTTTTTTTTTTTTTTTTTACAAAAGAGAAGAACATCACAAAGTATGCCTCACCTATCCTCACATATCTTTTGATTCATGTGTTGATTATTGATAATAATTCTACAAATCAAACCTGTAAATAATACAATAAATAATATGTTTTATCAAAATGACAAGCAATTTCAGTGTTTAGATGCATTTGTTAGCTAACTATACAATGGCAACTAATGAGCCATTAAAATATTAATTTATATGAAATAAATAAACAATACATGGTGACATGTATAAAATGCAATATTAATAAATTTAATATCTAATATCTAATAATATCTAATAAATTTAAGTTGATTTACTCACCATATATGCTTCAGCAACTCTCCAAAGCGATGGGTCATTAAGCTGCTAAAATATGAATCAGTTGATTAATTTTACAGACAGGTGGCTGTTTACAACGCACTAAATGCCTTTAACTAAACGGAAATGTTGTGTACATGCAAAGATGTTCCTGACTACAGAACTAGCCTAACTTACTAACGTTAAATGTCTGAGAAAGTGCAAACGCGGTCATTTAAACACATTAACGTTCCAACTTTAATAGTTGTCAACACTTAATATAATTCAAGCGTACGTTATCACACAAGTATCACATGAACTAACGTTACATAGACGGCCAGTTTAAAGTGGCCGCGGTGTTTAAAATAACAAAATTAACGTAGACGAATAACAAGCAATCATATTTCTAGTCAGGAAGCCTTTTACAAGTAAGTATATGTTGATTTACTCACCAGATATGTTTCAGAAACTCTCCAAAGCTCAGAGAAACCGTCCTGTGGTGCTGTTAGTATCCGGGCAGAGGAGACGGCTCCGGGGATTCCCTCGCTAGTTTAGGACGCTACGATATTAAAGGAGAAGTGTCGATTTTATTTCACAGATGGGTAACAACTCACAAAATGGCATTTACCGTGACAGAAATGTGTTGAACATGTACATTTAATGTTTTTATGCACTATGTATGCGTGACCATATAGAAAAACATTCTTGAAAAGAAGTCAATAGCAATGCAGTTAAGTTAGATACACAAACGACCATGAATGAACCGCAGAAGTTTAAAATTGTCACTCCATTCTAAAGTTATTAACTTAACAATATATTTACAACGGCATTTCCTTAGAGAAAGTCAGTAAAATGCCAACATTGAGATAGTTTGGACTCACCAATTGCTGCTCTAAAACTCCGATGGAAAATGGCATCTGGAAAATTCTTCAGTGACTGGGGCTGCATGAATTCCCGGATGTTGGAAATAACACCACCAAGTGTTGGATAGATAACTCCTTGATTTCGCACTGCATCAAATCAATTCTAACTCTTATTATATTGATTTATCAAAATCTAACTCTATAATGCCAACACTTTACTCTGAAATGCTTCAACACCGAGAATTTAACTCTGATGAATTTGCTGTGTACTATCCTAATAAATAAACTGTATAGTTGCAACTTAAACAACTACATTCTCTACTAAAAGACTCAAAAGTAGATTATGTTGTCCAACAGCAGCAATATTTGTCAAACTGTAGAGTATCCTCTGCTTGTCGCTGTATGTGGGCAGATTAATACACAAGGGTACAGGGCTAAGAGGCTGGATAAGTGCTTTTATTTGCAGAATATCACACGGCTATCAGCCAATTAGATTCAAGAACCAGACAGAACTGTTGTATATATAATAATATATAACATATATGTCATTAAAAAAATATTTATTTATTCATTTTTTTTTTAAAGAAATCCAGTACATCTTGAAAAACTGAAGTTTCTCACACACAGCTGCATTGTGTTGTGTTTCAAAGTTGTACATTGTATGGAAAATGTATAAAAATTACAGAAAATTATCATTTGTCATTTTTTGTACAGACACTAAACATGGATCAAATTGTTCCCAATAGATATAACGATGTTTAACAAAACATTTCTGTTTTTTACACAAATCTTTGGTTTGAAACTGCATGTCAATCTGACCCATGAGAGGAAGCATTCATCCATTTTTTATATCTTCCAGAATGGTTTAGTCACCATTGCAAATCAATTGACTTCATCGTACAGTATAATTGAATAACTACAAGGCAGAAATAAATGGCAAACCGCATCGCTTTAACCCAGGTGAATTATGTCCGAAAGGCAGACGGAACCTCATCGGTAGCTTTCATAAAACCATGTGCCCCGCTTTGATCCTAAGTGTCCGTGACTGTTCCACTAGATAATGTGGAAACACTATGACATCACGCTCAAGTCAGCATCAAGCTCACCTTCACCGATAATTCACCGCAGCTCATTCTGCACCTGAAAACCCACCGAGGACTCATTTACCCTCAGGCTGACAAGGGTGAGTTTTTTGGGGAGTTACAGTCGCGTACAGCCTTCCCACTTCCTTTGATGCAATCCGTTCTCCTTGTGATAATGAAGTCACGTTAAGCACTTGAACTCGGCCGTTCAGTCATGCGTGTTGATGCTGATAATAGAGTGAGTGTGAGTGATTAATTCACAGACGTTTGGGGTTCAGACTCCACAGATAAAGCTAAAAGACAAACGAAATATGTTGGTCAGAGGAAGAGACCATATCAGTGAAGGAGGGACAACCTGTCACACATGAAATCCACCAATGACAAACCACAATGATTTCATTCATTTTCAATATACAAAATTATTAAATTCAATTCACCTTTATTTGTATAGCGCTTTTACAATGTAGGTTGTGTCAAAGCAGCTTCACATAGAAGATTATAGTAAATTGAAACAGTGTCAGTCCAGTTTTCAGTGTTTAAGTTCAGTTAAGTTTAGCTCAGTTCAGTGTGGTTTAATGATCACTACTGAGAGTCCAAACACTGAAGAGCAACTCCATCAATGCGCAGCTCTACAGATCCCGAACCATACAAGCCAGTGGCGACAACGGCGAGGAAAAAACTTCACCAATTAGCGAAAGTGAAGATCTAAAAAACCTAGAGAGAAACCAGGCTCAGAATTATCAGGATTCCGCCACTTCGGTCTTGTCAATTCTTGTTTTGGTGGCAGAGACCAGACACTAGTCCTGTCTTGTCCTGTATGTTGTGCACGGCTCAAGTTTTCTCGGGTCGAGTACTCTTTGTTTTGTTCTTCGTATTTTGTATGAGCGCCTTGGCTATGCTCGGGCCGTGCGTGCTCTCGCTTGATGCGGACGCACAGGGTCTGGGCGTGTTCAGGATGCGTGCTCTCATCCAAGTGTGTGCTTTGTTCACAGCATGGTGTTTTCGTTCTTAGAGCTTCAGTCTAGTTGGTTTCGGCTGGCGCTGAGATCAGAAAGATGCATGTCACTTGTGAGTACACGCTAGGTCAGGGGTGGGTAAACTCGGTCCTGGAGGGCCGGTGTCCTGCACAGTTTAGCTCCAACTCTGATCACACACACTAGCTTATAGGATTCTAGTGACCTTGAAGACACTGATTAGCATGTTCACGTGTGTTTGATTAGTGTTGCAGCTAAAGTATACAGGACACCGGCCCTCCAGGACCGAGTTTGCCCACCTCTGCGCTAGGTGTTTTATTTATCATGTTACTCATATTTTGCGTTCTGTCTCGTCTTGGTGTTGTGTAGAGCAGATGGCTCAATGTGTACATGTTGGTTGTGTGCTTTAGTGATGTGTTTCCAGTGAACACTTGGTTAATGGATTCTCTCACTGGCTGCATGTTCTAGTCCTGTTTTATGTGAGCACATGGCTTGTGTTGTGTTTTTATACCATGTGCTCTCTGTCTTGTCCCACCCACCTTGATATCCTATTATTTATCATTGTGTTCACCTGCCCTCTTGTCAGTTTATTGGTTTGCTTTTCCTATTTATTCTCCCAATGTGCTCTGTCCTGTGCTGGTCCTTCATGTGTCTGTCATGTTGCTATGCAAAGTCGAGCCATGTTAAACAGAGTAAAGTCAAGTCTTTGTTTGTCACTCCCCATGGGGTTGTTAAGTTGTTTTTGATTCTTTATTTAATAAAGTCCTTGACATGCTGCATTTATATAAAATATTTCTTGAGATGTCATGGATATTGTAAAGAGACATCATTTTAATGTCATTTTAATGTAAACAACTCATGCAGGGGTGTTGGCGGAAAGGGTTAAAACGCATGTCCCATTGGTTCTAGAAATGTACTCTTTGGGTATTAGCCACAGTCAAACTAGAGTTTGAGCATGCAAAATTCTCTCATACGTTGCTGCAAAATGGGGCGGTATAAAATAAGATGATTAGAGGTTTGCTCCATACTTTTCAATTTCTGTACATAGAGGTCACGTTTTGATCTTCTATTGGTCTCATGCAATCATTTGATGCGATTTCAAAGGTTAGAGTTCACCAAGCTTGAACTTTGGAATGCAGCGATCTGCAAAACTTGTCGCACGACCTTCCAGTCTGCCGCATGGCGGTCACATGTGTATGAATGGAGGTTTATGGGTCAAAGTGCACTGTAACGGTGGTGTATATCCGAAACTACTCCCTGGAAAAAAGAATACAAAGCCTCATAGAATTTATAGATATTTTAATGAAAATTAAATTGGTTTTAATGGAAACTTTAACAGTCTTTTGCATCTCAACTGACCAATTTTTTTGCCCTCAATTGGTGGGATGCTAAAACAAATAAAATCCTGAAGGAATATGTTTCAAAACACATTAGAAGCTACTAAAATATACTGGTTTGTTGGTTAGAATTCAATGATTGTAATCAGGGCTTTACATTAACACCTGCCAACCCGCCAAATGCGGGTAGATTTCAGTTGTGGCGGGTTAGACAGCCACTCCCACTAGCCAAATTGGTTTTAATATGTTGTTGTATGCATAGTTAACTGGTGATGTGGGATCTTGAGCCAGAACAGACCACTGTGCATAGTTTAAATGCGTGAGAATATAAATTTTTTACATGTCAACTGTTTTGTTGAATAAAAAGTGTTCGTATACAGCAGCGTTTTGCTTGATTTGACACATTATTAAAAAATTGTGGCAAGGAAATAATTAGTTTGGTGTGGCCAGAGAAAAAAAAAAGGTAAATCCTTATTGTGTTGAGCCCTGAAAAGTCCTGTGAAAGAAAACTAATTGCAATGCGACACTTTTTCATGAAAGCATAACCCATTTGCTCATGCTCATTGAGTAAGCTCATAAACAAAAAAAAACAGTTAAATGAACGAGGAGGCAAGTGGAAAAAACACAAAATCTAAATGAAGTAATTTTAGCATGCCAAAGTCAAATTTATGCATATAAAATATATTTTCCCAACAACAAAATTGTGGCTAGTGAAAATGGTGAGTGGCTAAAAGTTAATGTCAAGCCCTGATTGTAATGGTATTTATTAGTACTTATAGTGGAAATCATTAGCATATTCTGTGATGATTTAAATAGTTTATTGTTTTAGGAAGGAACATTGTTTTGAGTAGGAACCTATTTTCAATATTTAACAACTATACAAACTTATGTTCTGTATGTTGTAATTGCATGTTTTATGAACATAATCTGGATATACTCTACATGTTGTCACTGCCATGGGACCTACATCACAAGTTGCATCACTTGACGCCTACTACATAGCAGAAATGTTCATAAACATGGATACTGCTGCTGTATTTACACGAGACGGCGTCACGCTACCCGTCTGAGTGTCTCCTCTGCGCTAGACATGCATTCCAGTCCTGTTAGACAGAGAAAGGCTCCATTAGGCCTGTCTCGGAAGGTAATGAATATCGGTGAGGTTGTGACCTCTGTTCAGACATAGTTACATCATCGTCAGAGGGGTTACCGAGGCTCCACATCTGCCCCCAAAGCGGCTTGTGAGAGGCAGAGAGGGAGAGGATAACAACCCTCATCTGTCTTTATCACTTTCTCTCTGACGCTGTGTGATGTAAGGCGTTTTGAAGTGAGGACCGACTGCTGTGGTAAAACAACATGCTGTCTGAGAATATAAACAGGAGTGTGGGGGATTAAACCGTGTTGCTCTGATCCACATTGAGATAAATCAAGACAGCTGAAACAGTAGTGGAACTCTGCCATAACTCAGAGCAAATTTGTCAATCACCTTCTATATTTAGAGCTTTTGTAAGTGAGCTGTTTTGGCACTTCTTAATACAGATGAGTCAGCCGACATATAATCAGATATTTATCTAGTTTAAAGTCATCATGAAATCAAAGTTGACATTTACTGGAATGCTGTAGGATTTATTAAACATTATTAGTCCATTTATATACTTAAAAATGTAGTTCAGGAATGACGTCAGAATCTGGAAAATAACTCACAGTTGGTTCCCTTGAGATTTTCCTATGAGGTTTTATAGTGAGGCTGTTCAATTTCACAGAAAAAAGTAAAGTCTGTGGTAAAAATGAAATGACATTTGGACATTTTGTTCTGCAGTATTAACTGCACATACGAGAAGGGTCAGGCTGCAGACTTGCACTTGCACTTTTAGGCTTGCACTCTCAGGCTTGCACTCTCAGGTACCCATGCTTCCTTGCAATCGACACCAATAAACTGGAAGTAAGTTTCAAGTTCGTTTACATTGCCAGTGATGACGTTGTCAAATAATTTTAAGCATACTTAAGTTGTATACCATGACAGATCCCCCTGAAAAGCGGTTTGTTTATTCATATGACTATAATGCTTTAAAGGGCACCTATGGTGAAAAATCCACTTTTCAAGCTTTTTGGACAGACATATGTGTAGGTATAGTGTATAGACCGTCATATTGGGGTGATATAAACACACCCAGTCCATTTTTTTTCAATTTAACAACATCAAAACGGTGGACCAGTTGGAGCGGTTTTGAGACCGACCGCAACTTGACGTAGGAGTGCGGTCCCCCCGCCCACTGAATTGATTGACAGCTGTGTATTAACATGTCTCTGTAGTAATGCGTATAATCATAACAACAAGACAGGACGTGTGCAAAGCAACCGGGAATAAAAGGTATGTTCAGTTTAGTAAGATCATCAATCATCATCAAATGTGATCAAGAGTCAGTTTGACAAGTTTAAACTGTTTTAAAACAGTTCATGTGTGTAATGAATTACAGCGATTTACTTCAGATTTACTTCATCACCACAGCCACGTGTCAGAACAATTACAAATCCCGGTTTGTGGACGTTAAATCAGGCTTATTTTGTACATTAACATAACAGATATCCATACAACAGTGGATATTAACCTGTATCCTGTCACATTTGCGTGCAAAACAGTGCAAAATTAAACGCGCGCGCTGTCTGTGTGTCAGTGTGTCCGTGTCCGTGCTGTGTGTGTGTGTATCTGTGTTTGTGCGTGAACATTGTAACGACATTGTGTGTAACTCATCGTTGCAACTCCACAACAAATGCATCAAATACTCATTGGTAAAGTTCTTACTGTAGTATTTCTCACAAACGTTATGTGAGATCTGCTTCCTTTATGTCTGTCTGTTGTCTGAGGCAGCCGAGGGCGGAGACTGAGGCACGCTGATGGGCACGTGGGAATGGTGGGCGGGGAGGACTAGCCTTAAAGGCGCAGTACACAAAAACAGCAACAAGATGCTCAGAGCTATAAAATACAAACTAGTGAAAGCTATAATAAACAATCTGATGGGTGTTTTAAGCTGAAACTTTACAGACACATTCTAGGGACACAAAAGGCTTATATTAAATCTGAAAAAAGGGGTAACCTAGGTGCCCTTTAATGTAAATTTACCAAAGCAGGCTACTATTAACATTTATACCAGCAAAGCATATTATTTATTTATATAAACTATCAGGTCTAAATAAACACACAAATTATTCTTCCACAGTTATGAATAAAAAACACCAGGCTAACGCAAATTTGAATTTCAGTTTTTTGTATTTTAAACATTTCAAGGAGATGTAGTATTACAACTAACAAACACACATACAGTAATAATTCTTGAACGACTTGGAAAACTATTCTTTATTCAGCAGGTCCCATGATGATTGCAAATAAGAATACATATGTCGATGCAAGTGATGTTGCAGAAGAGTGCAGGGCTTGTTTGCATAAAAGTCCTTAATCAAAAAATCCCCCAGTTTGAAGGTTAAGTGTACCTTTAGTAAAAGTTGGATTGCAAGAACAAAAAAAAAGGTCAACTTAAGGAATTTAAGGCTGCCATTAAGTATTTCCCCTTAGTCCTTAGTAACAATTTCATCTAATCAGCTCCCTTAAATGAACAAATGACACTCAAAATGCAGGCATTCTCACCCAAATAAAAATGTTTTAGATAAAAGACTCACATGATTGTAGATAAATAATTTAATAAAACCATTTAATAAATAAACAAATATATATGTGTTGATAAGTTAGCACATCAGCGCAGGAGAGAATCCATATGAAATCGCAGTTTCAGTGCAGCTTCAAAAGTCTCTACATGATTCCAGCCCAGTTTTATATGTCCTACAAAACATAATGTTGAAATCGACTTAATAAGGGAACGTCTCGACTCGCTTAACGGAAAGAAAACGGCACAGATGATGTGTACTGCCTACTGCAGAGCTGTTTTAAGGCAAGCATTCGCGATTCATTATGTTGTGTTTATGTAACTATGGCAATTGCGGCGCCCGTCGCCGTATGTTGCCAGAAATTACAGTGAAACGCTAAGACAAAAGGCACTTAGGTAAGGGTGACAGATAAAGAGTTTGTTGCAACGCTTTTAATGAAATCCCTTACCTCAGGGATTTTTCCCCCTCAGGGACACTCTTAAGTTGAATTACTGAAGGACTTTCATGCAAGCAGGCACAGGTGTCAATTGTAAATGACGTCACTTGCAGAGGAAGCGCAGTTGCCTGAGAGTGCAAATCTGCAGCCAGACTCTCTTGGCACAGACTTGCACCCCAAATATTCTTGTCTGGTTCTACATTAGAAATTCATTCATTCATTCATTCATTTTCTTGTCGGCTTTGTCCCTTGCGGGGTCGCCACAGCGGACTGAACCGCCAACTTATCCAGCACGATTTTTTACGCAGCGGATGCCCTTCCAGCCGCAACCCATCTCTGGGAACTTCCACACACTCATACACTATGGACAATTTAGCTTACCCAATTCACCTGTACTGCATGTCTTTGGACTGTGGGGGAAACCGGAGCACCCGGAGGAAACCCACGCGAACGCAGGGAGAACATGCAAACTCCACACAGAAACGCCAACTGACCCAGCCCAGCCGAGGTTCGAACCTGCGACCCAGCGACGTTCTTGCTGTGAGGCAACAGCACTACCTACTGCGCCACTGCGTTGCCCACATTAGAAATATGTTTTATAAAATACAGACTTAATTTTCCAAAGTCATGCTTTCAATATGTGTGTCTAATTTTCATTGAAATCCAAAATATTAAAGGACAACTCAACATTTAGGCTCATTTTACAAGTCTCTTACAGTAAACAGTTATAAACAATAATCAAAATCAATGTGTGCAAGTGGATGATCTTGTTTCCAGTACTTTAAACGTAACTAAAGGAGTTCCACAGCGTTCAGTATTATATACTACATATATAAATAATACTGATCAAAATATCAAAAAATGCTAATTTTCATTATTACGCTAATCGTACAGTCATATACACAGCTGCATCTACACGCAATCTGGCCCTTTCTCAACTTAATGTACTTCAACATAATTTATCTGAGTTAAAACTAGTTTTAAATGCAGATAAAACAAAACTTATGTTATTTTCAAATTCAAAACAAGTAAGCAAAGTTAGTCTATTACTACTACTCACGGTGCAGAGATTAAATTGGTGTCCCAGTGCAAATATCTTGGAATTTTAATAGATGATACACTTTTTTTAATCCTCACATCCAGCAATTGGTGAAAAAATTAAAAGTGATATTAGGCTTCTATATTAGAATTAAGAACTGTCTTTCTTTTGATGCTAAAAAGAAGCTGGTTGATGCAACTATAACAGTATGTCGATATTGGCCTTTGGTGATGTTATCTACATGCACGCTTCATCTCAGAGTCTGCATGCATTGGATACTGTTTACCATGGTGCAATAAGATTATACAAGATAACTAATTTTAAATCCCTTTCTCATTATTGTGTGTTGTATACTAGAGTAGGTTGGTCTACTTCGTCCATTCGTAGGTTCAAGAATTGGCATATCTTTGTTTACAAATCTATTTTGGGTTAACTTCCATCATATCTCCAGAATTACATTTGTAAAAAAAAAAAAACCTGTCCTTAGCTATGGCCTTCGTTCAAAGGATATTTATTTACTGTCTGTTCCTAAAGTGCGAACTGAGATGGAAAAAAAAGGTTTTTAAATATGCAGCACCTTTTGCATGGAATAATCTACAGATAAAGTTGCAGTTTAAAAATTGATTTCACTAAATGCTTTTAAAAAGAGTATACATGGTTTAGAAATTGAAACTTTATTGAGGCTTGTAGATGTTTTGAAAAGTTTGTTTGTCAATGTGTGATTCAGGTTAACTGTTAATAGTTTTTTGTTTGTTGTCTGTTAGACCCATGTGTGTACTGCTTAATCTTGGCTAGGACACTCTTGTAAAAGAGATTTTTAATCTCAATGTGTCTTTACTGGTAAAATAAAGGTTATAATAATAATAATAATAATATTAATAATAATAATAATAATTTTTTAATCCATTCAACTGATCTCCAGGCCAGAGCACTATTAGCTTAGCTTAGCATAGATCATTGAATCAGATTAGACCATTAGCATATTGTTTAAAAATGACCAAAAAGTTTTGATCATTTTCCTTTTAAAGCTTGACTCATCTGTAGTAACATTATGTACAAAGACCGACGAAAATGAAACGTTTCTATTTTCTAGGCGGTATGGCTATGAGCCTCATGCTCTCATTCAAGCATTACGTATAATCAAGGAAAACACTTAAAGGGAAGTGGTGGAAACCAATACAGCTTGACTCTTCTGTACTTACTTTGTGTACGACCAATGGAAAAACCATGACTGCAGCAGGCACAATGATATTATGGAGTGCCTGAAAATAGTCTCAAGCTACAGTTGAAGTCAGCAACCTGTTTATTTTTCCCCCAATTTCTCTTTAACAGAGAGAAGATTGTTTTTCAACACATTTTTTAAACACAATAGTTTTAATAACTCATTTCTAATAACTGATTTATTTTATCTTTGCTATGATGATAGTAAATAATGTTTTACTAGATATTTTTCAAGACACTCTATACAGCTTAAAGTGACATTTAAAGGTTTAACTAGGTTAATTAGGTTAACTAGGCAGGGTATGGCAATTAGGCAAGTTATTATATAACAATGGTTTGTTCTGTAGACTATCAAAAAAATATAGCTTAAAGGGGCTAATAATTCTGACCTTATAAGGGTGTTTAAAAAATTAAAAACTGCTTTTATTCTAGCTGACATAAAACAAATAAGATTTTTTCCAGAAGAAAAAATATTATCATACATACAGTGAAAATTTTCTTTGCTCTGTTAAACATCATTTAGGAAATATTTAAAAAAGAAAAAAAAAATCAATGGGGGTTTAATAATTCTGACTCAACTGTAGAAAACTTCCAATTAAACTGACTGAAGTTAGCCACTTTTCAGGCCTAAATATATTATATACTGTAATATTATTGCGCCTGCTACAGCCATTTTTTTCCCATTTTTTAAAAAAGTGGAGAGTTCCTTTTTAGCAGGATAAGACTCTCTAGGTCAGAATTTCTCAACTGGTAAGTCCTGAAGCATTTTTAAGTGGGTTGCAAAGTGTTTTTACAATGCACAACATTAATTTTGGAAAAAAAAGCTCATAAAATGCAACAGAAATTTAGTTAATTTTTGGTAACATTTCATTTTGATGGTCCATTTGAGTATTA